>OW121743.1:121195757-121795757 GCA_933228675.1 Stomorhina lunata | reverse complement strand
TGCTATAATAAATTTACACCGAAAATTTTTCTACAAAAAAAATTTAAATCGAAAATTTTTCTATAAAAAAAATTAGACTGAAAATTTTTCTATAAAAAAAAATTAGATTGAAAATTTGTCTATAAACTGCCGGAAAAGTTTTCTATAAAGAAATTAAGACTGATTTTTTTTATGACCGAAATTGTTTCTATAAAAAAACTTTGAACAACAATTTTTATATAAAAAATTCAGACCGAAAATTTTTCAATAACAGAATTTTTTTAAAAAAAATTTCAATTTTTTTTATAAAAAATTTAGACCCAAAATTTTTCTATAAAAAAATTTTAACCAAAAATTTTTCTATAAAAAATTTTTACCGAAAATTTCTCTATAGAGAAATTCAGACTGATTTTTTTTTATAAAAAATTCAGACCGAAAATTTTTCTATAAAAAATTCAGACCGAAAATTTTTCTATAACAAAATTTTTATAAAAAAATTTTAAATTTTTTTATAAAAAATTTAGAACCAAACTTTTTCTATAAAAAAATTTAAGCCGAAAATTCTTCTATAAAAATTTAGACCGAAAATTGTTCCATAAAAAATTTTTCTGTAAAACAATTTAGACCAAAAATTTTCTATAAAAAAATTTAGATTATAAAAAAAATTTAGACCGAAAATTTTCTATAAAAAATTTTAGACCGAAAATTTTCTATAAAAAAAATTTAGACCGAAAATTTTTCTGTAAAAAAATTTAGACCGAAAATTTTCTATAAAAAAATTTAGACCGAAAATTTTTGTGTAACAAAATTTAGACCGAAAATTTTCTATAAAAAAATCTAGATCGAAAATTTTTCTATAAAAAAATTTAGACCGAAAATTTTTCTGTAAAAAAATTTAGGTCGAAAATTTTCTATAAAAAAATTTAGACCGAAAATTTTCTATAAAAAATTTAGACCGAAAATTTTTCTATAAAAAAATTTAGACCGAAAATTTTTCTGTAAAAAAATTTAGGACGAAAATTTTCTATAAAAAAATTTAGACCGAAAATTTTTCTGTAAAAAATTTTAAGCCGAAAATTTTTCTATAAAAAAATTTAGACCGAAAATTTTTCTATAAAAAAATTTAGACCGAAAATTTTTCTATAAAAAAATTTAGACCGAAAATTTTTCTATAAACAAATTTAGAACGAAAATTTTTCTGTAACAAAATTTAGACGAAAAATTGTCATATAAAATAATTTAAAACCAAAATTTTTCTACAAAATAATTTAGACCAAAATTTTTTCCATAAAATAATTTACAATGAAATTTTTTTATAAAAAAATTTGGACCAAAAATTTTTCTATAAAAAAATTTGGAGCGAAAATTTTTCTATAAAAAAATTTGGACCAAAAATTTTTCTATAAAAAAATTTGGACCAAAAATTTTTCTATAAAAAGTTAAGATTGAAAATATTTCTTTAAAAAAATTGAAAGCAAAATTTTTGTATTAAAAAATTTAGAACGAAAATTTTTCTATCAAAATAATTTGTACAGGTCTGATACAAAATCTATGATCAAATGTGGAACCGATGAAAAAGAAGAAATTTCTGTACAAAAATTTAGAAAAAATTAAAATTTATAACAATTTATATCGTTTTCTATGACAGTTAAGCGACAGTTGGTCTTGTAACATGTGATCAAATATGTGTCAATTCTAACAAAATTTGGTATACTTATTTCGGATACAAAAAGCAATATTTTTGCTGAACTATATTTAAAAGCAAATACATTTCAGGCTTCAAAGGTATACAATTTCTTTTCCAAGAAACGGTCCGATCCGATCTTTGACAACTGGTACCAACTTATACCAAGAAAGTTTATGTGACAAATTTTATTAAAGTATCTTTGCATAAGACGAATTTGTTGATGGCTTTCAACATAACAATTAAGCAGAATACTTGTCAGCGGCTAATGAGTCGGCCGGCATAAAGATTCTAGAACTTGAACTTCGAAACCGAGAAGTAATGTAAGTATTGGAATCACCAGAAATATTAATTTCATTACTCGGACAACATTCTTATAGTCATATCCGTTGCCGCATTTGGACTCCTATACGAAAAGCCAAAGGGCAAAAGATGTGCCCTAATTTTAAACTTCACCCAAAGACGGTATAAACTATTTCACCTTCAAATGTTTGCAATTTGCATGTTAAGTCGAAATTAACCATTAACTTTCTTCATTATTTCTATTAATTTAGCCAAATATCATTAAATAACTATAATATATTAAATGTTTATTAAGTAATAAAAAAGAATTAGGGACATTCACTTAAGCAATAACGATTAAAAATTAAAACAAGCAAGAAAGTGTTGACACATACAAGTCCGATCGCTAAGATCAAATAAACCGATTAATAAAATTAAAAAGTTTATAATTTTGTCATTACTTTTTTTTTTTTGTACATATTTGTGGCAACATTGAAGAGTAGCTTAAGTCGGCATAAGAGATAATTGAGTTAAGGCGTTTATTGTATTTCAGAAGCAAAGGCACTTAAATATGTTTAGTCCGTTTTAAAAAATTCGAGTTTTTATCAATGTTATGTACGTTTACTTTTTAGCTTAAGTTTTTTGAATCAAAAATGCATTGATCAAAACAACTTATGTACAAATATTTTTATGTACATACTTATACTTTATTTTATCATATAACGACTTCGCTTAACTTCACTTAAGCTTATGTTTACCTAAAACTACACAATATATACTTCAACTCAACCAACCCAGTTCAACTCAAATTTCAGTTTCGAAAAAGAGCTTAAGTAGAAAAAACGTAAGATCTTCTGAATTTTACAATATTTTTTTCAAATATTCATCCTTCTTCTCTAATAAACATATTATATATATACATATATATATATATATATATAATTCCCCGACAACATTCCAATTGGAACAAGGGGTACTTCTCTCAGACAATGAGCTGCATCCGATTCTATTTTTAGACTCATTGAAAGGGACCTATGTTTTAACGCCGGCTCCGAACGGCAAATGCATTGGTTAGAGAAGTTTTTCATAGCCTAATACTCAATAACCAGTGGCTAGCTGAGTTATGAGGTGAACCGCCGCTTTTTGAAAATTAATTTTTTTCAAGTGGGTCTGACAGGGATTGAACTTGGGACCTCTGACTTACCTGCTATACCACGGCGGTTTTTTAAACAAATTACCAATGTATTAATTCATAAACTATTCGCTAAAATCATGCAGAAGAAATATTACACAAAATTTATGATATCTCAAAACATTAATTTTGGACTTAAGCTATTCTTCCACATTGCCACAGATATATTTAATATTTATTCAAGTTTCAGATTTACAATAAAAAGTTGGTCTCAGTGACACTTGGATATAGTTAAATCATCTTAAATCAACTTAAATCATTTAGGTCATATAGGAGAGCTAGAGTCAAATGTGGACCGATTTATCAATAATTTAGCACATCATTTTTTATTTAAAACTCGCACGGTATAACTAAATTTTTAGATCTAATTAAGCATTAAAAGTTTGCTGAACAGAGAAAAGCAATATTTCGAATATAGACTTTAAAATCAGTTCAGGTTTTTTGAAAAATGTACTAAACTCCACCCCAAGTCGAAAACTTCAAAAATGAATAAAAAACAAACCCAGCTAGGAGTTTTCTTCTATAAAGTTGAAAAATGTGCTACTGTGTAATTAGTATTATCGAATAACATAAAAATTTGCATTTCTTCTTGTAATGTTAATGTTGTAGCTATAGGCCATTTAAGTAAGTAAGTAATGTTATCTGAATGCCCATATTACAGTGAAAATTACCTAAATATTAATTTAATTTTCTTATCAAATCACTTCTTGTTTCATTTTTCTTTTGTTTGTTCAAGAATTTTATTTTATTTTATTACTTATTTAAGTGCAAACAACACTTAACGTGATTCTAGATGAATAGGAATGAAGACGACACCTTTATTTGAACAGCCCACATTCGCCAAAAAATATATAAATAAAAATAAAATACAATTTGAAGAGTCGATTTATGGACATTTCTGTTAATGTAGGTCTACAATTTCCATTTAAAAATTATTATGTCTTCTGATTGATAAATAAACAATTACACATGCTACAAATACAAATACAATGAGTGTTTATAAAAATAAAATTTTCAACAATAGTAAATACATTCATACATAGATACATATAAATATTCTAGTGACTGATACTTGACATTTTAATGATATTAGAAGACATACATAAATACACATGAGAATTCATTTCAAATGTATCTTTTTTCAAAGATATGGAAAAATGAATCACTCAAGGACAAAGTCTAGTTTATTTACAAAACGATAAAGTAGGGAAACCTCTTAAAAGAATGGATCTATCTATTGTAAGAAAACATGAAAGAAAGAATCACTTAAGAATCATTGAAGGATAAATATTGTTGAGCACATGTAGAGCAAATTAAGGAAGAAATTTTACATTTTTAAATTTTTAAGTTCAAATGTCTTCTGTGGTATATTTTTGTGATGCAATAAATATTTATAACGAAAATTTTTCTATAAAAAAAATTGTATAATGAAAATATTTCAATAGAAAAATTTTTATAGCTAAAATTTTTATAACGAAAATTTTTCTATATAAAAATTTTTATAACGAAAATTTTTCTATAGAAACATTTTTATAACGAAAATTTTTCTATAGAAAAATTTTTAATAACGACAATTTTTCTATAGAAAAATTTTTGTAATGAATTTTTGTAACGAAAGTTTTTCTATAGAAAAATTTTTATGACGAAAATTTTTCTATAGAAAAATTTTTATAACGAAAATTTTTCTATAGAAAAATTTTTATAACGAAAATTTTTCTATAGAAAAATTTTTATAACGAAAATTTTTCTATAGAAAAATTTTTATAACGAAAATTTTTCTATAGAAAAATTTTTATAACGAAAATTTTTCTATAGAAAAATTTTTATAACGAAAATTTTTCTATAGAAAAATTTTTATAACGAAATTTTTCTATAGAAAAATTTTTCTATAGAAAAATTTTTAATAACGACAATTTTTCTATAGAAAAATTTTTGTAATGAATTTTTGTAACGAAAGTTTTTCTATAGAAAAATTTTTATGACGAAAATTTTTCTATAGAAAAATTTTTATAACGAAAATTTTTCTATAGAAAAATTTTTATAACGAAAATTTTTCTATAGAAAAATTTTTATAACGAAAATTTTTCTATAGAAAAATTTTTATAACGAAAATTTTTCTATAGAAAAATTTTTATAACGAAAATTTTTCTATAGAAAAATTTTTATAACGAAAATTTTTCTATAGAAAAATTTTTATAACGAAAATTTTTCTATAGAAAAATTTTTATAACGAAAATTTTTCTATAGAAAAATTTTTATAACGAAAATTTTTCTATAGAAAAATTTTTATAACGAAAATTTTTCTATAGAAAAATTTTTATAACGAAAATTTTTCTATAGAAAAATTTTTATAACGAAAATTTTTCTATAGAAAAATTTTTATAACGAAAATTTTTCTATAGAAAAATTTTTATAACAAAATTTTTCTATAGAAAAATTTTTATAACGAAAATTTTTCTATAGAAAAATTTTTATTACGAAAATTTTTCTATAGAAAAATTTTTATAACGAAAATTTTTCTATAGAAAAATTTTTATAACGAAAATTTTTCTATAAAAAAAATTGTATAATGAAAATATTTCAATAGAAAAATTTTTATAGCAAAAATTTTTATAAAGAAAATTTTTCTATAGAAAAATTTTTATAAATGTGGAAAATTTTTCTATAGAAAAATTTTTGTAACGAAAATTTTTCTAAAGAAAAATTTTTGTAATGAATTTTTGTAACGAAAGTTTTTCTATAGAAAAATTTTTATAACGAAAGTTTTTCTATAGAAAAATTTTTATAACGAAAATTTTTCTATAATAAAAATTTTTATAACGAAAATTTTTCTATAGAAAAATTTTTATAACGAAAATTTTTCTATAGAAAAATTTTTATAACGAAAATTTTTCTATAGAAAAATTTTTATAACGAAAATTTTTCTATAGAAAAATTTTTATAACGAAAATTTTTCTATAGAAAAATTTTTATAACGAAAATTTTTCTATAGAAAAATTTTTATAACGAAAATTTTTCTATAGAAAAATTTTTATAACGAAAATTTTTCTATAGAAAAATTTTTATAACGAAAATTTTTCTATAGAAAAATTTTTATAACGAAAATTTTTCTATAGAAAAATTTTTATAACGAAAATTTTTCTATAGAAAAATTTTTATAACGAAAATTTTTCTATAGAAAAATTTTTATAACGAAAATTTTTCTATAGAAAAATTTTTATAACAAAAATTTTTCTATAGAAAAATTTTTATAACGAAAATTTTTCTATAGAAAAATTTTTATAACGAAAATTTTTCTATAGAAAAATTTTTATAACGAAAATTTTTCTATAGAAAAATTTTTATAACGAAAATTTTTCTATAGAAAAATTTTTATAACGAAAATTTTTCTATAGAAAAATTTTTATAACGAAAATTTTTCTATAGAAAAATTTTTATAACGAAAATTTTTTTATAGAAAAATTTTTATAACGAAAATTTTTCTATACAAAAATTTTTATAACGAAAATTTTTCTATAGAAAAATTTTTATAACGAAAATTTTTCTATAGAAAAATTTTTATAACGAAAATTTTTCTATAGAAAAATTTTTATAACGAAAATTTTTCTATAGAAAAATTTTTATAACGAAAATTTTTCTATACAAAAATTTTTATAACGAAAATTTTTCTATACAAAAATTTTTATAACAAAAATTTTTCTATACAAAAATTTTTATAACGAAAATTTTCCTGTAGAAAAATTTTTATAACGAAAATTTTCCTGTAGAAAAATTTTTATAACGAAAATTTTTCTATAGAAAAATTTTTTTAACGAAAATTTTTCTATAGAAAAATTTTTATAACGAAAATTTTTCTATAGAAAAATTTTTATAACGAAAATTTTTCTATAGAAAAATTTTTATAACGAAAATTTTTCTATAGAAAAATTTTTATAACGAAAATTTTTCTATAGAAAAATTTTTATAACGAAAATTTTTCTGTAGAAAAATTTTTATAACGAAAATTTTTCTATAGAAAAATTTTTATAACGAAAATTTTTCTATAGAAAAATTTTTATAACGAAAATTTTTCTATAGAAAAATTTTTATAACGAAAATTTTTCTATAGAAAAATTTTTATAACGAAAATTTTTATAACGAAAATTTTTCTATAGAAAAATTTTTATAACGAAAATTTTTCTATAGAAAAATTTTTATAACGAAAATTTTTCTATAGAAAAATTTTTATAACGAAAATTTTTCTATAGAAAAATTTTTATAACGAAAATTTTTCTATAGAAAAATTTTTATAACGAAAATTTTTATATAGAAAAATTTTTATAACGAAAATTTTTATATAGAAAAATTTTTATAACGAAAATTTTTCTATAGAAAAATTTTTATAACGAAAATTTTTCTATAGAAAAATTTTTATAACGAAAATTTTTCTATAGAAAAATTTTTATAACGAAAGTTTTTCTATAGAAAAATTTTTATAACGAAAGTTTTTCTATAGAAAAATGTTTATAACGAAAGTTTTTTAATAGAAAAATTTTTATAACGAAAGTTTTTCTATAGAAAAATTTTTATAACGAAAATTTTTCTATAGAAAAATTTTTATAACAAAAATTTTTTTATAGAAAAATTTTTATAAAGAAAATTTTTCTATAGAAAAATTTTTATAACGAAAATTTTTCTATAGAAAAATTTTTATAACGAAAATGTTTCTATAGAAAAATTTTTATAACGAAAATTTTTCTATAGAAAAATTTTTATAACTAAAATTTTTTATAGAAAAATTTTTATAACGAAAATTTTTCTATAGAAAAATTTTTATAACGAAAATTTTTCTATAGAAAAATTTTTATAACGAAAATTTTTTTATAGAAAAATTTTTATAACGAAAATTTTTCTATAGAAAAATTTGTATATCGAAAGTTTTTCTATAGAAATATTTTTATATCGAAAGTGTTTCTATAGAAATATTTTCGGTATAATAATTTTTCTACAGAAAATGTTTCTTTATAAAAATTTGTGTATAGAAAAATTTTTGTCATATCAATTTTTCTCTAGAAGAATTCGATATTTAATTATTCAATAGCAATTCAATAATTTTCGGTATATCATCATTAAATAGTGTTATTGGTTGTTGATTTCTATCAGTTTAAATCTAAATGTTTAATTACATGTTCAATAAAAGACAATTTTTAATAATTTTTTTTAATTACCCCTTCCATTTGCTCATTAAAATAAATTTAAAATTTTCAATTAGAAATCAATAAATTCATAAATTTTTAAACAAAAAAAACTAAATTTTCTAATTAAACCCCTATAACGATAAATTTTCCTACCCACCATGAAAATCAATAAATTTCGTGAAACGACAACTGTAATAACTTTTAAACATACACGCAAGTAAACATACAAATATTTATTATCAGCATATCAAAATAATGAGAAAAAAAAAACTCAAAAATTACTTAATTTACAAATTTAAGCTGAATATACTTTAAAAATTATTTAAATTGAAACTCCTATGATTATGCTGACATTCAGAAAACCAGCAAAAGCAAAAACAACAATTACAACAAAAGCGAAAATGCATTGAAAATTTAAAATAACAAAAACACACAGACAGACATATGGGGACCCCGAAAAACACCCAAAAATATTAGGAGGAACAACTTCTACTACTACCAACATCGACTTCTGCAACAACAATAACAACAACAACAACAAAAAGGAACTTTTATCACAACCAGACACAACTACAAATAAATGAAAGAGAAAACGCAATAACAACATGTGTAGACATTGCAGGGGAACAACTACAACAACAATCACAAATTTACAAAAAAAGACTACAATGTCAGACAAAATACCGGGTTGAAGGCAACAAAAAATAGAAAATACGGGGTTTAAAATCCAATACAACGTGATAGTGAAAAGTTAGTCTGTGATATTTGTTGCAGTTGTGTAACAATGTTTTCCATTTTACATGAGATAGTGGAAATTACAATTGTAACGTTAAGCGATAGTAACTACAATTGGAAGTTTATCAATATTCTGAATTTCCAAGGTACCAAGGAATGACTAACCGTCTCTAAATCTGGATCCATTATTTTATATGAGAAGTTTGATCTATACACTTAATGGTACTGATCGTGAAATAAGTGAAAATCTTCATACGAATTGTTTGAACCGAATCCCAATGGGAACAGAGATCTCTTACCATTTTGTAAGTGGTAAAATTTGAATTGAGGCTACGAGGCACAAACTTAAAATAATACAAAAAATACAGCAGTTTTATAATGACTCAGCAGTTCCAGACGACTCAGACGTTTTGTGATGAGTCAGCAGTATTAGAAAGAGTCAGCATTTTCAGAGATCACACTATAAGAGTTGTTATAGATGGGTTATCGTCCGACGAGTTCAAGATTAATTCGGGGGTACCACAAGGCTCCGTTCTTTCTCCTACTCTATTTTGTATCTTTCTAAATGACCTTCTATGTCAAACTTCCAACCCTATCTACTCTTTTGCAGATGATAGCAACATCTATAACTATAGGGCAAGCATATTGGAGATCAATTTCAAGAGGCAAACCATGAATGATACGCTTAACTCCCACCTATCTGCAATATCCAATTGGGGTCGTTTAAATAGGGTAAATTTCAACGCTCGAAAGACCCAATGTTGTGTGTTACTACATAAACGCATTACGAACAATGTTGCATCATCTGTAATTATGGGTGGTATAAATATTGAGGAATCAGAAACTCTTGATGTTCTAGGCATAACAATTCAGTGTGATGTCCGTTGGACTAATCACGTTTTTCAAGTATCGAAAGAAGCTTTCAAGTGTCTCGGTTTTCTAAAGTGGTGTAAGACATACTTCACTCCAATTGATCTCCTTATATCTATACCACTTATATCCGACCGAAAATGGAATACAACTCTCATGTTTATGCCGGTGCTTCAAAGTCTATTTTGGAGCTTTTCGACCGTGTACAAGAGTGGGCGAATGTGCTTATCGGTGACAGTAGGGTAGCCAACTCTATTGCCTCATTGGAGCATCGTCGTAATATGGGTTGCGTTTCACTATTCTATCGCTACTACAATGGCATGTGCTCAAACGAAATTAAGGATCTTGTTCCTGAAACCCGTTCATTTCTTCGTAGCACACGCAACTCAACAAGGGCTCATCCCTTTGTAGTCGATTTTCCAGTAGATCGCACGACGCACTATAGAGAAAACTCATTTTTTAGCCGCACAGCACGAAAATAGAATAAACTTCCTACATCAGTCTTTCCCTATAATTATGATATCCAAAAGTTCAAATCGATTATCCACAAACACTACTCCCTCTAACCTCCTTCCCGCAACCTATTTTATTTTCCTAGTTCCATCACAATGCATATGCATATGTAGGGGTCATTCCCTGAATGTTGGTCTAAAAAAAACTTCTTATCGAAAACCACGCGTTTGCTATTTTGTTCTTGTTTATTGATTCCGGTATAAATTTTGTTTCTATTTTCCATTCTACCCTTTTAATACCTAAAACGTGTAATTTCATTTCCATTGCGCATTTTTATGCTTTTCTTTTCTGATTGGTCTTAACGTGGTATTACCCGGGGAACTACGTCAACACCTGTTAATGTAGGGAGCTAACATGTGCCGCGAGTTTTCCCATGAGAACCATAAAAATATAGGTTTGGACGTCGGGCTAGTAACGCAATCCTGGAAAAAACAATTACCTTGAAAAAGCTAAAATTAGAATACATACGGCGGCTCCCTCTTGTGTTAGAAGAGGTCGTCCGAAACTGCGATAAAAAGAACAAGTAAATGAAAATCTTTTAAAGCTTGGCGTACGAAAATGGAGAATATCCGCACAAGATCGAAGCGCATGGAATTCTAAAATATGATCGGCTTTGACCTTAACAGGTTGCGTCGATTCAATCGATTTCACAAAAAATTTTAATTCTAGTTTCATTAGTTCAAAAGATATCCAAGTATAAACAAATAACAAAGTGCTATAGTCGGCCAAGCCCTACCATACAATACCATTCACCACTGATGTCAAAGGTGTTCTTTTTGCTGTATAAAGACAAATATTAGATAAATTTTGCCATCATACAAACATTTACTCAAAACTTATATATTTAAGCTGTTTCCATTATTTGGACTATATGAGAACTAGGATCAAATGTTGACCGATTATCTAGAAATTTGGCAAATTACAGTTTGATTACAGTTTTTATAAATATTATGTATGCAAAAACTAAACTCAAAATTCTCATTATCTTCAGATTTATGAGCGTTTTAGATTTAGTGCGTTTTGACAGAAGAGTTTGTATGGGAGCTATGGCCAAATGTGGACCGATTTCACCGAAATTTGGTAAAGTGATTTTGGTTACCATCAGCAGTATTTTTTAAAGTTCATGAAAAAATATTGATATTTGTGGCCAAAATATCAATTCCGGGAAGTGGGACTTATGGGAGGTACCATAAATAATGGACCGGTTTTGACGAATTTTCATGGCCATGGTCCAACTATTAAAAAAAATAATAGGTGCCAAATTATCTTTAGAATTGCGACCTGCACTTTGATTACATGATTGGCGGACTGACATCGCAAAATCAACTCAGAAAATAATTCTAAGCCTATATTACTGTGCGTTACATACATCAGCAAAAACTTATAATACCCTTTTCACCTATGGTGGTGAAATATTCAATTTAGACCCCGGCTTTTATTATAATATACTTCTTTGCATCTTGTTGTATGTCGCTTTAATTGTGTTTCAAATGGAACTACTTAGCAACTGCCCAATTGGAAAAAATATTAGGAAAGTTTTCGGTTCTGTTTTTATTACAAGTAAACTGATAAATCACCAATGGGACCCAAAGAAAAACAAAACCACAAATTGTGTTTGAAAGAATCTATTTTGTCTTGTTGTGAATCATTGTGAACTCATGCATTTGTTTGTTGGGTTACAGGTAACACTTTACAATCATTCATGTATTCGTGGGCATATGGCCGGCTGTATCCGTAAGTGTAAGTTCAAAGTATCTGTGTGCAGAGTTTATTGTATTGTATTGTATTTATGCGGCGACTTCATATCACTTGCGTTTGTTTACGCTGCTGCTGCTGCCGTTGACGCTGTTAGTTGTTGTATTTGTCTGGTCGTCTGTTTGCTTGAGTTTAGTTCAATTCATTTGAGTTTGTTGAGAGTCCGTTTTTAGTCATATCACAAGTTTGACGTTTCATTCGTGAGTTACATTTGAACGAACAAGACGTGTTGAACGCGTAAATAATAAACATAAAAAAACAATTTTTTGAATTTTTTAAAAAACCGTTGTTTTTTTAATTGATTAAAAAGTAATAAATCAAATTTAAAAAATTTTTGAAAAAACCAAAAAAAAGGTGTGTGTGGGCTGAAAATTTTGTTTTTTTTTTTCAATAAAAGGATTTTACTTTTAGAATTGATTTTATTCGAATCAAAACGGTTTTTCTTGAGGAAATTAAAAATTCTTTGGATTTGTAAAAAGCTTTTGTTTTAATTTATCTTTTTTTTATGCTTCTTCATCATATTTTTCCATGTCATTTATTTTCTACTTTTACAGTTCAAAGTTGTTTTGCTTCCTCGTCTAAATACTTCAGTGTTTTTATTTTATTTGTTCCAATAAAAAATGCTATATAAAAATATAACGCAAAAATAATTTTTTTAGCTTAAGAAAAAGTTTAAAGCAAAAATAATCAAAACTAAAAAAATATCGTTCCCCAACATCAGTTCAGTTTTTTTTTAATATTTCCCACTTCTACTCCATTTAAAGAATAAAAGAAACAGCCAAACACATAAGAATTGTGGTTCTGTGCTAAATACAATCCAAAAGATTCAACCCAGGAAAAAAAAAATAACAAAAACCGGCATTGTTACAATAAAGCGGGGCTCTTAAAGCCATAAAGAAAGAACTAAAGAACGTGCAGCATCTCAAACATCATTATCGCCATCACCATCATTATCGTCATCCTCAACGTTTCGTCTCGGCTCAGTTTTCAGCTCCACAAAGAGGAATTCGTTTTAGAAAATATATAAAAAGGAAGATACAAAAAGTACTGACTGAGGAGAGCATTTATATATATAAAAACTAAAGTAAAATCGCCTTCAGTTAAGTACCACAACAACAACAACAACTTATTCAACTTCAAACCCAACTACATTAACAACAACAACAACAAAAGCAAAAACGCAACTGTAACAAGATGTCAGACGGTATCGAAGTTGAACAAATGGTTGAATCCAAACCCAGAAGGGTAAGTGTTGGTCTTTTTTCACATTATTTTATACCTCATTCTTTACTTAGTTTCAGTCTTTCTTATAATATCTTTCAGTTTCTTTTGACTTTGTGTCTTATTACATTCTGTTTTCTTTAAATTTGTTTTAATTTTTTTTTTTACAAAAGTCAAGTTAGACATGTCTCTCTCTTAAAATAAGTACAAGAAGTACTTCTTACAACAACATCCAGACTGTTAAAAAATCTAAAAGATTTTTAATTTCCATTTCTTTAAATTCTTGAAAATATAAATTTGTACAAAATTTCTTTGTTAAACCTTAAGAAAAGGATACACTTTTTGCTTAAAGTCTGCTTTACACTATATGTTTTTGTAATGTGACATTTTTAACATCAACAGTTTGCTACATGCCTCATTTACATCTTTTACAGTCCATTTGTTTGTCTCGAATGCTCCTACGCATAACAATTTGCTTTAACCTATCAGATTAAAATGAAATTAAATCAACCACCGTGGTATAGCAGGTTAGTCATCCGACTAGCATACCAGAGGTCCCAAGTTCGATCTCTGGCCAGACCCACTTGAAAAATAAATTTTCAAAAAAGCGGCGGTTCACCTCATAACTCAGCTAGCCACTGGTTATTGAGTATTAGGCTATGAAAAACTTCTCTAACTAATGCATTTGCCGTTCGGAGCCGGAGTTATAACGTAGGTCCCTTTCAATGAGTCTAAATATAGAATCGAATGCAGCTCATTGACTGAGGGAAGGACCACTTGTACCAATTGGAATTTTGTCGTGGAAATTATATCAGATTAAAATTAACCATCCACATGCTACATGTTTTGTTCAATCACGAATCTATTTGAGAAAAAAAAACTAAAACCGCAATTTCTGAGATATTTGAGATAATATTTCAAATCAAATAAAAGCGACTTTAAAATATGTTCAAGTAATGTGGCCCAGCTGAAATCACATTACCAGATTTTACAATTTTATTGCAATTTTTTGCATTTCTCATCCGCCTGGCATACCAGAGGTCCCAAGTTTGATCCCCTGCCGACCCACTTAAAAAAAATAAATTTTCATAAAAGCGCCGGTTCATTAGGCTAACTAATGGATTTGCCGTTCGGAGCCGGAATTAAACGTTCAATGATTCTAAAAATCGAATCGGATGCAGCTCATTGTCTGAGAGAAGTACCACTTGTTCCAATTGGAATGTTGTCGTGAAAACTATTATTATTATGTATTATAACACAGTACGACAAATATTTTTTAATTTTACAAGAAAATTAATTTTCTTGTAACATTAAAGCGTCCTCTAGCGGAAAAAAATGTTGTTTTTAATAAAAACAAATCCAAATTTAATTCCCTTTTCAAAACTGCCTCAAGCATTAAAATCGGTTCACCCATTATATTTTTATAGAACTTTTTATAATAGTATTACATTACGAGTGAACCTCCACGGTCCTTCGAATCTTTAAAATCGATTTTCTTAAAATTCTGACGTGATACAGCAAAACGCAGAGACACGTATTTCTTTATTTTAGGCCTATTTTCATATTCTGTTAACATTTCTCATGTGTACCAATCACTGTCGTACTGTGTAATATAAATCTTCTTATTCAATTGTTATGGTACTTTTTAAAAGGACCCGTAATTGTGTTGCGTGTTGAGGTTTGAGTGTTACATGTTAGTATTATTGTGTTTTCGAGCTAGATCGAGAAATTTTATGTTGTGTAGATGACTTTAATATCCATTTAGAATGAGTTAAACTGATTCGGCCGCAGACAGCTTAGTCTCAATTAATTCAAAGTATACCACATTAGAGACCCTATGCTCCACTGGGAGTCGAGGATAACAGAAGAAGAATAATACCACAATAGCTGCACTTGTGTTTAATGTAGATATTTATATATGAAAACAAATAAGAAAAGTTATAGTCGGCCAAGCCCGACTATATGATACCCATCACTACTAAGGTCAAACATGGACCTATAATTTAACAAGTTTGCCTTAAGTCTAAGAGACATACATACATATACTATGTGCTATTTTTTCAAAATTTCTACTTTCTATAATCTACTTATGTCATTTCCGGCTAAGGACCTGATATGGGAGCTAGGGTCAATTGTGTATCGATTGTTACCAAATTTTCGGTTATTTACAAAATATTTATCTGTGCAGTTTTATCTTTTATCTTTAGATTTTATCTTTAAATATTTAGGGTATTTTAACTACTTTTGAGAATATGTCTTGTATGGGAGGTATGGTCAAATATGGGCCGATTCCTACAAAATTAGGTACACTGATTAAGGTTATCATAAGCAATACTTGTGCTGAATATTATTAAAATAAAACTAAATTTGTGGCTGTAAAGAACCAAAAACTATATTCCGGGAAGACATCCCTATGGAAGGTACCCGAAATAGTAATCCGATTTTGCCAAAAAAAACAACAGGTATATAAAATATGAGCCTGTGATGAAGGGTATAAAAAACTAATTTGTACTTAAGAATTTTTTTAAAATTTCACTTTAAGTAGCATAAATACTTATGGAAACATTTGAAGTCATACAGATGAAGCAACATTGTCAGTTATTCGCATTAAAATCCAAAGAAAAATATTAGAAAGAAAGAAGCCTCGTCATAACTCTAAGTTATGCTTGAACTCGTTGGATGATATCGCAACTATAAAAACTTATGGAGCTTTGAGATTGAATATTAATATACAAATTGAGGCCCTATGCTCCACTGGGAGTCAAGGATAACAGAAGAAGAAAATACAAATCAAGAGAAGTGATTACCGACACCAAAAGCAATAAGCAAACGCCTTGGAAATATCTAAAGGCACGACTTTACTTTTGATAAAATGGTGAATAAAACGACACCATTTTTCCAACATTAAAGCTAACATGTCCCCCATAGTTATTGCACTGTAAGCGGGTTGGGTCGGGTAGGCGTTGTAAAGGCCACTTTCCGGCATATATAAACCTCACCGACATGGTAAAGTGTGCTATAAAGGAAGGTTGTTATGTCATCTGGCCCAGGAGACTTATGTATATTGAGATCTGCCAAAAGTTTTCAAACAGTTTTTATAACTTTATACACGTTTTATGAAAAATATTAAAAAAAATCTGAATTAATTAGAAAGGCAATGTAATTTGTCATTCAAAATATATGAGGGTCTGGCCAGACCTCAAGTGTTACTAATATGATATATGTATATTTTAAAATATCCCACTTACTCCTTCCTAAAAAAAATTGTCCTCCCGTTTTTTCATGAGATCTTCAAAAATCACTCTATTTCTTTTATCTATTTTTCTTAAATATACGAGGGCTGGTCAATAATTATCAAGACTGCCCCTGTCAATATAGGACTGTCAATCGACTCCAGTCCAAATTTTCCATAGAAATATTTTTCTTTAGAAAAATTTTTAATAAAAAAATTTTCTATAGAAAAATTTTTTGATAAAAAACTGTCCATAGAAAAATTTTGTATAAAAAAAATCTTACACAAATTTTTGATAAAAAATTTTTCTATAGAAAATTTTTTGATAAAAAATTTTTAATAAAACAAATTTTCTATAGAAAAATGTTTGATAAAAAATTGTCTATAAAAAAATTTTGTATAAAAAAAAATCTTACAAAAATTTTTGATAAAAACATTTTCTATAGAAAATTTTTTGATAAAAAATTTTTAACGAAAAAATTTTCTATAGAAAAAATTTTGATAAAAAATTGTCCATAGAAAAATTTTGTATAACAAAAATTTTTTTACAAAAATTTTTTTACAAAAATTTTTGGTAAAAAAATTTTCTATAGAAAATTTTTTGATAAAAAATTTTTAATAAAAAATTTTCTATAGAAAATTTTTGGATAAAAAATGTTTTATAGAAAAATTTTTGATAAACAAATGTTCTATAGAAAAATTTTTGATAAACAAATGTTCTATAGAAAAATTTTTGATAAAAATATTTTCTATAGAAAAATTTTTGATAAAAATATTTTCCATAGAAAAATTTTTGATAAAAATATTTTCTATAGAAAAATTTTTGATAAAAATATTTTATACAGAAAAATTTTTGATAAAAATATTTTCTATGGAAAAATTTTTGATTAAAAAATTTTCTATAAAAAATGTTTGATAAAAATATTTTCTATAGAAAAATTTTTTGATAAAAATATTTTCTTTAGAAAATTTTTTGATAAAAATATTTTCTATAGAAAATTTTTTGATAAAAATATTTTCTATAGAAAATGTTTTGATAAAAATATTTTCTATAGAAAATTTTTTGATAAAAATATTTTCTATAGAAAATTTTTTGATAAAAATATTTTCTATAGAAAATTTTTTGATAAAAATATTTTCTATAGAAAATTTTTTGATAAAAATATTTTCTATAGAAAATTTTTTGATAAAAATATTTTCTATAGAAAATTTTTTGATAAAAATATTTTCTATAGAAAATTTTTTGATAAAAATATTTTCTATAGAAAATTTTTTGATAAAAATATTTTCTATAGAAAATTTTTTGATAAAAATATTTTCTATAGAAAATTTTTTGATAAAAATATTTTCTATAGAAAATTTTTTGATAAAAAAATGTTATAAAGAAAAAATTTTTGATAAAAAAATGTTCTAAAGAAAAATTTTTGATAAAAAATTTCTATAGAAAAATTTTTGATAAAAAAAATTTTGATAAAAATATTTTCTATAGAAAAATTTTTGATAAAAAAAAATTTTCTATAGAAAAATGTTTGATAAAAATATTTTCTATAGAAAAATTTTTGATAAAAAAAAATTTTCTATAGAAAAATTTTTGATAAAAATATTTTCTATAGAAAAATTTTTGATAAAAATATTTTCTATAGAAAAATTTTTGATAAAAATATTTTGTAAAAAAAAATATTAAAAAACAAAATGAAGTAAAAAAAGGTTTTCTTTTGAAAACATCAGAACTACACATTGTTAAAAATACCTAATTAGTATAGAAAACGGCAACTCTGACGACGATTTTTTTGTTCTGTTCTCTCTGTGCCGACCTCTGTTTTACTCAATCGGGGAATGAAAGTGGAAAAGATTGTGGATGTCCAGTTCAGGTGCCTATATCCGAAGCAATTTACGATATGATTTTAGCCGATCATAGATTTAAAATTCGAGGGATTGTGGACGCTTAATTGTGGTCTCTACATCCGAAACAATTGAAAAAATTGACGATATGATTTTAGAAGATCGTAGATTTAGAGTAAGAGATATTATTGTCCACATAGGAATCTCGCTTGTCTCAGTAGTCTCAATTTTGAATGATGTGACTTTTTCTTGTTCTAAAACTTGAAAAAATGACTTGGCGGAAAGAGATTTGTCTCCAGCGACGAAATCATCTCACAAGAATGCCTATTTAGAAGGACTCTAAATCATATTTTTCGAAAGGAATAAAAAAATTGGAGACTCGTTGGATTAAGTGTATAGAGCTAAAGGAAGACTATGTTGAAAAATAAATTAACTTTTTGTATAAAAACCTATGTTTAACCAAAAAGGACTAGGACTTATTGACCTGCCCTCGTATCCTTATCTAATGCTCTTAATATTTATCTTGTTTCTTTGTTATAGTTAATTAAAAATGTTTCTAATTGACTCACTCAAAAAATTCATTTCTATGCAATTTTAAGTACCCCCTGCCTTAGAAATATTCTTCTTCCTAACATGAAAACAAAAAACACAGAAGTTTTATTTGCTCTAAGGAAAAATCCACTTTAGTTTGAAAGTTTTTGTTTTTTTCTTTTCTAAATGCAACATAAGTAACATATGTGTTTATTTTTCTTATGAGAGTTTTTTTGTTTTTATTAGTTGAACAACATTAAAAACTATTAATGTAAAAGTGTATTTTTTCTAATTTTAAATAAACATTTTTTTGTAGTTTTTCGGTTCAGTTCATGAATTTTTATTAGGACTAATTTTAACACACTATTTCGGGATATTTAAAGAACATTTTTTTTAAATTGACTTTTTCTTAATTAGTTTTTTTAAAAAATACAATCTGTTGAACATGTTAGTGTTTAGCTAATTTCGTATAATCATGGGAAAATTTTTGAGGAACTTAAGTCAAGCTGAAGAAGTAATAAGGGAATCGATAGGAAGAGGAACAGTTTACAAATTCTAAATATATTTTATTTTGTTGATTAAGTCAGAGGATTTGTTGGCTTAAACAATTTTATCTATTTGAAAGATATTTTTATGAATCATTAAAGGGTTATAATGTTATCGAAAATTGTGATCATGTGGGTTGCAATCTTATTATATCATACTTCAGTTTGTCATTTTGCTATTTAATAAATTTTCCTTTATTATACCCTTCACCACCATAGGTGGAAAGGGTATTATAAGTTTGTGCTGATGTATGTAACGCATGAAAATATTTGTCTTAGACCCACCTTTTAGTATACCAATAGGCTTAGAATCACTTTCTGAGTCGATTTAGCGATGTCCGTCCGTCCGTCTGGCTGGTTGGACCCCCATGTAAACCTTGTAATCAAACTACAGGTCGCAATTCTAAAGATAATTTGATGAAATTTGGCACAGATCATTTTTTTTTTTGATAATGGGACCATGGCTATTGAAATTCGGTTCATTATTTATGGTACCTCCCATAAGTCCCACTTACCGGAATTGATATATTGGCCAAAAATATCAATATTTTTTCATGAAATTTGAAAAAAATACTGTTTATTTAAACATAAATCACTGTACCAAATTTCGTTAATATCGGTCCACATTTGACCATAGCTCCCATACAAACTTTTCTTTAAAAACGCACTAAATGAGACAAAAATCACTAAAAAGCTCGTAAATCTGAAGATAATGGGAATTTTAAGTTTATTTTTTACATACATCATTTTTGTTACAACTGTACTCAATTTGCCAAATTTCGAGATAATCGGTCCACATTTGACCCTAGCTCTCATATAAGTCCAAATGTCGGAAGCAGCTTAAATATAAAAGTTTTGAGAAAATGTTTGTATGATGGCAAAATTTTGCAAATATTTGTTTTTATACCTAAAAAATAACACTTTTGACCTTAGTGGTGAAGGGTATCGTATGGTCGGGCTTGACCGACTATAGCACTTTCTTACTTGTTAAAATTTAAAATATGTAAAAGTTACATTACATGACTCGATAAGCATAAATGTCAACATAAGAAAACTGACAGGTTTAATTAATCACATAAGGGGCGTTTAGACTATATGTATTTTAATGTTACTTTCAACATAATTAAGTTTGCGATTATAAACACATAAATATTTGTCTAACTCACAATTTTAGTCATACCGAAAATCATCCAATTGTTTTCCTTTTATAAAAATTTTTCATTTTTAAATTTTTTTAATGTTATTAAAAATTCGAAAAATTTTCTTCACAAAATTTCGATACAAAATTTTATATAAAAAATTTTTTTATTGAAATTTTTTTTATGTAAAGTTATTACATCGAAAAATTTTGTACACAAAATTAAATATCAAAAAGTTTTTCTATAGAATTTTGACTTCAAAAATTTTATATGGAAAAAAAATCTACACAAAATTTTATATCCAAACATTTTTCATAAAAATTTTCCATTATTTTTTTTCTATAGAATTTTTGACTCAAAAAATTGTATATCAAAGTTTTTACATTGAACAATTTTCTATGAAAAATCTTAAATCTGAACATTTTCTATACAAAATTTTGTATAAAAAAACTCTTGTTAAAAAATTTTTGCATTGAAATTGCTTTTTATGTATAGAATTTCCTTCGAAAAATAAAAAGTATAGACTTTACATCGAAAAATTGTCTACACAAAAATTTAATATCAAAAAGTTTTTCTATAGAATTTTTGACTTCAAAAATTTTATATCGAAAAATTTCTATACAAAATTTTATATCGAAAAATTTCTTTACAAAATTTTATATCGAAAAATTTCTATACAAAATTTTATATCGAAAAATTATTATACAAAATTTTCTGTAATTTTTTTTTTTATAAAACTTTTGTCATTGTCTTTATATCAAAACATTTTCTAAAAAATTTTTTTTATAAAATTTTTACACAAAATTTATATCGAAAAAATGTTCTTACAAAATTTTATGTCAATAATTTTATATACAAAATTTGCTATAAATTCTTTCTAAAGAAATTTTTATATAAAAATTTTATTTCGAAAAATTTTGTAAAAATTTTATTTTTTAGAAATTTTTACACGAAAAAAATTTCAATCACAAAATTTTCGATAACTTTAGTTTTCTATAGAAAGGTTATCGATAACTTTGATTTTCTATAGAAAAATTATCGATTACTTTGATTTTCTATAGAATAGTTGTCGATAACTTTGATTTTCTATAGAAAAGTTATCGAAAACTTTGATTTTCTAAAGAAAAAGTTATAAAAAAGTTGTCGATAACTTTGATTTTCTATAGAAAAGTTATCGATAACTTTGATTTTCTATAGAAAAGTTATCGATAACTTTGATTTTTTATAAAAAAGTTATCGGTAACTTTGATTTCCTATAGAAAAGTAATCAATAACTTTGATTTTCTATAGAAAAGTTATCGATAACTTTGATTTTCTATTGAAAAGTTATTGATAACTTTGATTTTCTATAGAAAAGTTATATATAACTTTAATTTTCGATAACTTTAATATTCTATAGAAAAGATATCGATAACTTAAATTTTCTTTAGAAAAGTTACCGATAACTTTGATTTTCCATAGAAAATTTATCGATAACTTCGATTTTCTAGAGAAATGTTATCGATAACTTTAAATAACTTTAATTTTTTGTAGAAAAGTTATCGATAACTTTAATTTTCTATAGAAAAGTTATCGATAACTTTAATTTTATATAGAAAAGTTATAAGTAACTTTGATTTTCTATAGAAAAGTTATCGTTAACTTCGATTTTCTAGAGAAATCTTATCGATAACTTTAATAGTCTATAGAAATGTTATCGATAACTTTGATTTCCTATGGAAAAGTTATTGATAGTTTTGATTTTCTATAGAGAAGATATCGAGAACTTTGCTTTTCTATAGAAAAGTTATCGATAACTTTGCTTTTCTATAGAAAAGTTATCGATAACTTTGCTTTTCTATAGAAAAGTTATCGATAACTTTGCTTTTCTATAGAAAAGTTTTCGATAACTTTGCTTTTCTATAGAAAAGTTATCGATAACTTTGATTTTCTAAAGAAAAGTTATTGATAACTTTGATTTTATATCGAAAAATTATCGATAACTTTGCTTTTCTATCGAAAAGTTAACGATAACTTTGATTTTCTTAAGAAAAGTTATAGATAATTTTGATTTTCTATAGAAAAGTTATCGATAACTTTGATTTTCTTTAGAAAAGTTATCGATAACTTTGATTTTTTTATAAAAATAGTCATCTATAACATGGATTTCTATAGAAAATTTCCCAATGACTTAAATTTAATATTGATTTGCTATAATTTTTATTGGTAACTTTAATTATATTTAACAATTATTTGAACATTATTTTACAATAGACCAATTTTGCAAAAAATATCCGTCCTGAATGTCAAATACCGTTTTACAAATGCGATGAGCAAATAACTTGTTTCCATACTTGATTTCTGTTTGGCTCAAATTGAATTAAGCCTTAACTATAGTCGACTTTAGAAAGAAGAAAATGATTTAAAAGTTCAAGTTTAACAAAAGAAACGAAAAAGAGTAGAAAACACCTTTCGAAAGAACAATTGAAAACTGTTTCAGCAATTTTTGTGGTATTTGCTTTTCATTCAAGTTTTTTGTTAAATACGCACATTATTATAAAGAAATTAACCTATTTCGAATTTTCGAATTTAATTAAGTTTTACGAGAGCAACAAAATAAATTGTGAATAAAATAACAGAATATTAAATTAATTTAAATATTTGAAATATATTCAAAATGAAAGGAAATAATATCTGTGGCTTATTTATAACGAATTTTAAACTCTGTTTAACTCAATAAAATATTTATAGCAAATATTTAAAATTCGAAATATTTTAGAAAAATTCTTTTAATATAAAATTTCCCAGAACTTCGTAATTTGAACTCATTAAAATGCCAATTTTAAGAAACTTTTTATAAATCTTAAAGAAATTTGTTTTGCAAAATTTTTACAATTTTATATCTATAATTTTTATCTTATAGCACATGTTTAAGTATCAAATATCAGAGTCTGTTTTAACTGCATTTTAATCTTTAAACAAAAATCTCCATTAAATATTTTTTGTTTTCTTATTATAAAAACGAAATGATGGCAAATCATAAACAAACACATTTGTTTTAATTATTTTTTTTATTTTAGTTGCTATGAAAAACAAAACTTAATAAAATGAATAATATCTCGTCTAGAATGTAAGAAATCACAAGTTTTGGTTAGAGCCATTTTTACGAGTATATCGTTGACACAGTAATTTATAATTCCAAGAATAAATTTTTATCAATATGGAGTGATAAACAAGAAACAAATGTAAAGAAAGGAAACACAAAATATTGTTTTAGTTTTTCTTTATAAAAAACAATTAAAAGTGATAAATTAGGAAATGAAGAATTACAATAAAATTTATTGAGAACGTGTTTTAATATATTCTTACAAAAATAATTTTTAGTTTTTTAATATAAAATTTTCGATATAAAATATTTTATAGAAAATTTTCGATTTCAAAAACTTTTTCTATATAAATTTTTCTATACAAAAACTTTTATTCCGAAAATTTTCTATAAAAGATTTTATATCAAAAATTTTCTATTAAAAAAATTTTATACCGAAAATTTTCTATAAAAAATTTTATACCGAAAATTTTCTATAAAAAATTTAATTAAAAAAATTAAGCCGAAAATTTTCTATAAAAAATTTTATACCGAAAATTTTGTATAAAAAATTGTATACCAAAAATTTTCTTTACAAAATTTTATACCTAAAATTTTCTAAAAAAAGATTTTATACCGAAAATTTTCGATATAAAATTTAATATCGAAAATTTTCTATAAAAAATTTTACACCGAAAATTTTCTATAAAAATATTTTATAAAGAAAATTTTCTATAAGAAATTTTATACCGAAAATTTTCTATAAAAAATCTTATCACAAAAATTTTCTTTAGAAAATGTTATACCAAAAATTTTCCATAAAAAATTTTATATCGGAAATTTTTTATAAAAAAATACCAAAAATTTTCCATAAAAAATTTTATACCGAAAATTTTCTATAAAAAATTTTATATCGAAAATTTTCTATAAAAATTTTATACCGAAAATTTTCTATAAAAAATTTTATACCAAAAATTTTCTATAAAAAATTTATACCAAAAATTTTCTTTACAAAATTTTATACCTAAAATTTTCTAAAAAAAGATTTTATACCGAAAATTTTCGATATAAAATTTAATATCGAAAATTTTCTATAAAAAATTTTACACCGAAAATTTTCTATAAAAATATTTTATAAAGAAAATTTTCTATAAGAAATTTTATACCGAAAATTTTCTATAAAAAATGTTATAACAAAAATTTTCTTTAGAAAATGTTATACCAAAAATTTTCCATAAAAAATTTTATATCGGAAATTTTTTATAAAAAAATACCAAAAATTTTCCATAAAAAATTTTATACCGAAAATTTTCTATAAAAAATTTTATATCGAAAATTTTCTATAAAAATTTAATATCGAAAATTTTCTATAAAAAAATTTACACCGAAAATTTTCTATAAAAATTTTTTATAAAGAAAATTTTCTATAAGAAATTTTATACTAAAAATTTTCTATAAAAAATTGTATACCAAAAATATTCTATAAAAAATTTTATACCAAAAATTTTCTTTAAAAAATTTTATACCAAAAATTTTCCATAAAAAATTTAATACCAAAAATTTTCTATAAAAAATTGTATACTAAAAATTTTCTTTAAAAAATTTTATACCGAAAATTTTGTATAAAAAATTTTGTACCGAAAATTTTCTAAAAACAATTTTATAAAAATTTTGTACCGAAAATTTACTATAAAAAATTTTATACTAAAAATTTTCTATAAAAAATTTTATACCGAAAATTTTCTATAAAAAATTTTATACCAAAAATTTTCTATAAAAAATTTTATATCGGAAATTTTTTATAAAAAAATACCAAAAATTTTCCATAAAAAATTTTATACCGAAAATTTTCTATAAAAAATTTTATATCGAAAATTTTCTATAAAAATTTTATACCGAAAATTTTCTATAAAAAATTTTATACCAAAAATTTTCTATAAAAAATTTAGATCAAAAATTTTCTTTACAAAATTTTATACCTAAAATTTTCTAAAAAAGATTTTATACCGAAAATTTTCTATATAAAATTTAATATCGAAAATTTTCTATAAAAAAATTTACACCGAAAATTTTCTATAAAAAATTTTTATAAAGAAAATTTTCTATAAGAAATTTTATACTAAAAATTTTCTATACAAAATTGTATACCAAAAATATTCTATAAAAAATTGTATACCAAAAATTTTCTTTAAAAAAGTTTATACCAAAAATTTCCCATAAAAAATTTAATACCAAAAATTTTCTATAAAAAATTGTATACTAAAAATTTTCTTTAAAAAATTTTGTATAAAAAATTTTGTACCGAAAATTTTCTAAAAACAATTTTATAAAAATTTTGTACCGAAAATTTTGTATAAAAAAAATTTATACCGAAAATTTACTATAAAAAATTGTATACTAAAAATTTTCTATAAAAAATTTTATACCGAAAATTTTCTATAAAAAATTTTATACCGAAAATTTTCTATAAAAAATTCTATACCGAAAATTTTCTATAAAAAATTTTATACCGAAAATTTTCTATAAAAAATTTTATACTGAAAATTTTCTATTAAAAATTTCATATCGAAAATTTTCTATAAAAAATTCTATACCGAAAATTTTCTATAAAAAATTTTATATCGAAAATTTTCTATAAAAAATTTTATAAAGCAAAAAATGTTAACCAAAAATTTTCTATAAAAAATTTTATACCGAAATTTTTCTATAGAAAATCAAAGTTACCGATAACTTTTCTCTAGAAAATCAAAGTTATCTATGACTTTTATACGGAAAATCAAATTTATCGATAACTTTTCTATAGAATGTCAAAGTTATCGATAACTTTTTTATAGAAAATCAAAGTTATTAATAACTCTTCTACAGAAATCAAATTTACAAATAACTTTTCTATAAAAAAACTAAAAAATTATCTATGACGCTTCTATTGAAATTAAAAGTAAACGATATTTTTTATTTTTTTTATTTTAAAGGCAAAGTTTTCTTTCCGGTTTTCATAGTATCATTTAAATATTGGAATTAGACTTCTTAGTAACTAAATGCGTTTAGTTACGCTTTATAGTTATCATTTATACTCTCTTGGATTTGTCATGAAGTTAATTAATCAAATGTCTTCTATCTAAATCTGTAGTTTAAAAACGTTTTTTTTTCGTTCTACACCATTTAAATACAAATGTTTTATCAACTCTTTCGCCCATACGGTTATGAGTCTTTTCTTAATTTTTCTAAATATAATTTTTTTTTGCGGTTTTATAAATCTTGTTTGTTTATCTGTAGAATAAGATACATATTTGTTCTAGTTTGATTAAATTATATTTATAAAAAAAAATATGCGGAACAAAGGGAGCTAAAATTATTCTTATATTACTGATAAAATTGCGGAAAATGTAATTATCTATTTTGAATAACTATAACATATTTACCTACGATATGTAGAAAACTTGTCTAAAATTTTGAGCTCAGAATGTCACGAAGTCTTATAATAATGGAAGTTTATTTGAAATTGAAAAACCAATCTCAAAAAATTTTGAAGAAAATTTTTCGGTAAAAGATTTTTATGAAAAATGCGAATTTTTAGATCTTGTTTTCTATAGAAAAATTATTGATAACATTTATTTATTATGGAAATTTGGCCGATTACCTTGATTTTCCTTAGAAAAGTTATCGATAACTTAAATGGTACATAAAAAGTTAGGCATAGACAATTTTTTATATATTTTTTTCGGTTAAAATTTTTTATAAACTATTTTTCGGTTCAAAGCTTATTGAAATCCCCTGTATCTGACTTTATGTATCTGAAATGGGCACACATATTTAATATCAAGCAAAAACATAACCATCATATGACATTTTGATGATAGCAGACAATTAAGATAAAAAACTCAATTCTTTTCGCTATCAAGCTGATAAAGTCCTAAAAAAAAGTGTAGAGAAAAATCAGAATGAATGCATTTAATCAAAATTTGTTGCTAAAAGCACGAAAACATACAGATAAGCTTCGCAAAAACTGTAAAAATAACCCGTGATTTCATGGAATACATCATAAAACTCTTCTAAACTTTGTTTAACCGGGTTTTATCTACAAAAATTTAATAATATTTTTTGTACATTATTTAATTAATACGAAATCAATAATTGGTTTTTATGGGGAAAATTAATGAAACCTTCTAAAGGCATATTCTTCTTTCTATGATGGTAGGGGTTGGAAGTTGATAACGAAATACTGGTGCTATTTCGTAAGAATGTTTCCAATTACTGGTGGTGGTACAAGCTCTTTTCTATATTGACACAATTTGATAAAACATATAAATTTTTTTCTTAATTGTCTCATTTAAACAATTAATTAAAAAGGTCTTGTTTGTTTTCAGTTTGCAGTGATCTTTAAGAAAATGTAGGCTTATTTTTTTTTCTGGAAAGAGTGAGTGAATGGTGAGGAGGGAAGATTTAGCAAGAAAGATGTTGGTAGTAATTATACACTCGCGGTCATAAATTTTAATAAAACGAAGAAGAAATTAATGCATTTAATGAAATGCACGCATTATTATGCCATATGATAAAATCATGCAATTTAAATGTCTGTACTTATGCAGAGTCATATAGTCAATAGACATATACAGTAATAGCCATAAATATACGACTGATTTAAATATGTAAAAGCAAATCATATGAAAAAGCAAATTATACAGAAAAGTTATCGATAACTTTGTTTTTCTACAGAAAAGTTATCGATAACTTTGCTTTTCTATAGAAAAGTTATCGATAACTTTTCTTTTTTATAGTAAAGTTATCGATAACTTTGCTTTTCTATAGAAAAGTTATCGATAACTTTGCTTTTCTATAGAAAAGTTATCGATAGCTTTGCTTTTCTATAGAAAAGTTATCGATAACTTTGCTTTTCTATAGAAAAAGTTATTGATAATATTACTTTTCTATAGAAAAGTTATCGATAACTTTGCTTTTATACAGAAAAGTTTTCGATAACTTTGCTTTTCTATAAAACAGTTAACGATAACTTTGCTTTTCTATAAAAAAGTTATCGATAAGTTTGCTTTTCTGAAGAAAAGTTATCGATAACTTTGCTTTTCTATAGAAAAGTTATCGATAACTTTTCTTTTTTATAGTAAAGTTATCGATAACTTTGCTTTTCTATAGAAAAGTTATCGATAACTTTGCTTTTCTATAGAAAAGTTATCGATAGCTTTGCTTTTCTATAGAAAAGTTTTTCTATAAAAAAGTTATCGATAGCTTTGCTTTTCTATAGAAAAGTTATGGATAACTTTGCTTTTCTATAGAAAAGTCATCGATAACTTTGCTTTTCTATAGAAAAGTTATCGATAAGTCTGCTTTTCTATAGAAAAGCTATCGATAACTTTACTTTTCTATAGAAAAGTTATCGATAACTTTGCATTTCTATAAAAAGTTATCGATAAGTTTGTTTTTCTGAAGAAAAGTTATCGATAATATAGCTTTTTTAATCGATAACTTTGCTTCTCTATAGAAAAGTTATCGATAATATAGCTTCTCTATAGAAAAGTTATCGATAATATAGCTTTTCTATAGAAAAAGTTATCGATAATATTGATTTTCTATAGAAAAGTTATCGATAACTTTGATTTTCTAAAGAAAAGTTATCGAAAGATTTGATTTTCTATAAAAAAGTTATCGATAACTTTGATTTTATATAGAAAAGTTATCGATGACTTTGATTTTCTATAGAAAAGTTATCGATAACTTTGATTTTCTAAAGAAAAGTTATCGATAACTTTGCTTTTCTATAGAAAAAGTTATTGATAATATTACTTTTCTATAGAAAAGTTATCGATAACTTTGCTTTTATACAGAAAAGTTCTCGATAACTTTGCTTTTTTATAAAACAGTTAACGATAACTTTGCTTTTCTATAAAAAAGTTATCGATAAGTTTGCTTTTCTGAAGAAAAGTTATCGATAACTTGGCTTTTCTATAGAAAATTTATCGATAACTTTGCTTTTCTATGGAAAAGTTATCAATAACTTTACCTTTCTGTAAAAAAGTTCTCGATAACTTTGCTTTTCTATAGAAAAGTTATCGATAATATAGCTTTTCTATAGAAAAAGTTATCGATAATATTGATTTTCTATAGAAAAGTTATTGTTTTTCTATACAAAAGTTATCGATAACTTTGCTTTTCTATACAAAAGTTATCGATAACTTTGCTTTTCTACACAAAAGTTATCGATAACTTTGCTTTTCTATAAAAAAGTTCTCGATAACTTTGCTTTTCTATAGAAAAGTTATCGATAATATAGCTTTTCTAAAGAAAAAGTTATCGATAATATTGATTTTCTATAGAAAAGTTATCGATAACTTTGCTTTTCTATGGAAAAGTTATCAATAGCTTTGCTTTTCTATAGAAAAGTTATCGATAACTTTGCTTTTCTTTAGAAAAGTTCTCTATAACTTTGCTTTTCTTTAGAAAAGTTATCGATAACTTTGCTTTTGTATAGAAAAGTTATCGATAACTTTGTTTTTCTATACAAAAGTTATCGATAACTTTGATTTTCTATAGAAATAATAAGTTTTGCTATAAAAAAAAAATATCGAAAACTTGGCTTTGCTATAAAGAGAACTTTCGAACGTTCAGTATTGTCATTTTAAAAATTTGTTTTAAATCGGTCCACATTGGACTTCACTGATATAGAGTATTATATGGTCAAGCTTGGTCAACTTTAACACTTTCTTACTTGTTAAAAAAAAAATTGTTTTTCTTAAATTTTTTTATTTCAAATCTTAATAGTTTTCGCCTTAACCTTTTTAGTTTGCAAATTTCTCTGTTTTTCTGTCCGTCTTCTGTTGCTTCTTGCATTTTTGGAATATTTTACCTTTTTAAAATGCTAAACACGTTCAACATGATAGTTTGAGCTTATTTACAAGAGTTTTTAGGTTTAATTTCAACTTCTGGTAGATACGAATATTTTTCTTTTTTTCTAGCTCTGAATACAATCTGGGTAAAATTATCAAGAATCGCACGTTCGCAAAAAAGAACACTTTATGTTAGTTAGTGTTAAATATGTACGAGACTGGCTAGTGACTGGTTTACTGAAAAGCTACTAAATTTCTGTTGATTTATATTTTCTTTGAGTGAATTTAGCAAATTAATGCAAAACTATTCTTTCCGCCGATTTGCAGAATGTGAATTTTAATTTTGAACTTTTGCTAACTAAAGTGACTGGGTATTAGGACAGAAGCATACTTAACGATATCCTTTCAAGGTGGGTCACGCAGAAATTTTGATTGCGCCAGAAAGGTTTTCGTAGAACTAGACCGAAGAACTGATTCTGTGACCATAGTTTAAGACAACTTTTATTTTTATATGTTTGTAAACATCTTGTGAATTTTAAAAATGTATCTCAATTTCTCTTATCTAAAATGTGTTGTTTGGGGGTATTTACCAGTGAAGTCTTGAAACATTAACATTTATAATCAACTGGTGATTTGTTACTTGATTTAATGTTTTTCAACTTTAAACACTTTCTTTATTTCACAAAAAAATATTTATATTTTAAAACGATTACCAATTTAATCGCGTAGATAAATTCAACAAATAAATGAAACAATAACAACCAACTGCTTTGTCCAGTTTTGTTGATGATAAGAAACATTTTCGTATGCTTGAACTTTCGTCCAAACGAAAAAGAAAATACAAAGAGGTAATGATGGATATTTAAGCGATTTTTTTTTCTTACGACAAAAGAAACTGAAAAGTTATTTTGAAACGATTGCAAGAAATATCAGAAAAAAACTGCAAACAGCTGCAAAATAATTAAATTTGTGAAAATTAAATCGTTTTAATATGAAAACAAGCAGATTATTAAAGGCCCAATATGCGGTGTGTTTACACTATAAAGAAAAGTTGACGATAGAATTAGTTTTCTATAGAAAAATTGACAATAGGATTAGTTTTCTATAGAAAAGTTGACTTTAGTATGAGTTTTTTATAGAAAAGTTGACATTAGTATGAGTTTTCTATAGAAAAGTTGACGTTAGTATGAGTTTTCTATAGAAAAGTTGACGTTAGTATGAGTTTTCTATAGAAAAGTTGACGTTAGTATGAGTTTTCTATAGAAAAGTTGACGTTAGTATGAGTTTTCTATAGAAAAGTTGACGTTAGTATGAGTTTTCTATAGAAAAGTTGACGTTAGTATGAGTTTTCTATAGAAAAGTTGACGTTAGTATGAGTTTTCTATAGAAAAGTTGACGTTAGTATGAGTTTACTATAGAAAAGTTGACGTTAGTATGAGTTTTCTATAGAAAAGTTGACGTTAGTATGAGTTTTCTATAGAAAAGTTGATGTTAGTATGAGTTTTCTATAGAAAAGTTGACGTTAGTACGATTTTTCTATAGAAAAGTTGACGTTAGTATGAGATTTCTATAGAAAAGTTGACGTTAGTATGAGTTTTCTATAGAAAAGTTGACGTTAGTATGAGTTTTCTATAGAAAAGTTGACGTTAGTATGAGTTTACTATAGAAAAGTTGACGTTAGTATAAGTTTACTATAGAAAAGTTGACGTTAGTATGAGTTTTCTATAGAAAAGTTGACGTTAGTATGAGTTTTCTATAGAAAAGTTGACGTTAGTATGAGTTTTCTATAGAAAAGTTGACGTTAGTATGAGTTTTCTATAGAAAAGTTGACGTTAGTATGAGTTTTCTATAGAAAAGTTGACGTTAGTATGAGTTTTCTATAGAAAAGTTGACGTTAGTACGATTTTTCTATAGAAAAGTTGACGTTAGTATGAGTTTTCTATAGAAAAGTTGACGTTAGTATGAGTTTTCTATAGAAAAGTTGACGTTAGTATGAGTTTTCTATAGAAAAGTTGACGTTAGTATGAGTTTTCTATAGAAAAGTTGACGTTAGTATGAGTTTTCTATAGAAAAGTTGACGTTAGTATGAGTTTTCTATAGAAAAGTTGACGTTAGTATAAGTTTACTATAGAAAAGTTGACGTTAGTATGAGTTTTCTATAGAAAAGTTGACGTTAGTATGAGTTTTCTATAGAAAAGTTGACGTTAGTATGAGTTTTCTATAGAAAAGTTGACGTTAGTATGAGTTTTCTATAGAAAAGTTGACGTTAGTATGAGTTTTCTATAGAAAAGTTGACGTTAGTATGAGTTTTCTATAGAAAAGTTGACGTTAGTATGAGTTTTCTATAGAAAAGTTGACGTTAGTATGAGTTTTCTATAGAAAAGTTGACGTTAGTATGAGTTTTCTATAGAAAAGTTGATGTTAGTATGAGTTTTCTATAGAAAAGTTGACGTTAGTATGAGTTTTCTATAGAAAAGTTGACGTTAGTATGAGTTTTCTATAGAAAAGTTGACGTTAGTATGAGTTTTCTATAGAAAAGTTGACGTTAGTATGAGTTTTCTATAGAAAAGTTGACGTTAGTATGAGTTTTCTATAGAAAAGTTGACGTTAGTATGAGTTTTCTATAGAAAAGTTGACGTTAGTATGAGTTTTCTATAGAAAAGTTGACGTTAGTATGAGTTTTCTATTGAAAAGTTGGCGTTAGTATGAGTTTTTTATAGAAGAGTTGACGTTAGTATGAGTTTTTTATAGAAAAGTTGACGTTAGTATGAGTTTTATATAGAAAAGTTGACGTTAGTATGAGTTTTTTTATAGAAAAGTTGACGTTAGTATGAGTTTTCTATAGAAAAGTTGACGTTAGTATGAGTTTTCTATAGAAAAGTTGACGTTAGTATGAGTTTTCTATAGAAAAGTTGACGTTAGTATGAGTTTTCTATAGAAAAGTTGACGTTAGTATGAGTTTTCTATAGAAAAGTTGACGTTAGTATGAGTTTTCTATAGAAAAGTTGACGTTAGTATGAGTTTTCTATAGAAAAGTTGACGTTAGTATGAGTTTTTTATAGAAAAGTTGACGTTAGTATGAGTTTTCTATAGAAAAGTTGACGTTAGTATGAGTTTTCTATAGAAAAGTTGACGTTAGTATGAGTTTTCTATAGAAAAGTTGACGTTAGTATTATTTTTCTATAGAAAAGTTGACGTTAGGATTAGTTTTCAATAGAAAAGTTGACGATAGGATTAGTTTTCTATAGAAAAGTTTACGATAGTATTGGTTTTCTATAAAAAATTTGACGATAGTATTGGTTTTCTATAGAAAAGTTGACGATTGTATTGGTTTTCTATAGAAAAGTTGACGATAGGATTAATTTTCTTATAATAAGTTCAAATTTAACCAATTTTAAATTCCATTTTAGATAAACTTTTTTCTAAGCAATTATAAATTTTCAAAACTTTAATAGAGTGATTATTGGAATTTTACTGTATATAATTACCAAAATTTCGATTCATCTAAAGAACAACTGTTGTTCGATCTTGATCTTCCATAAAAAGATTAATTTCTTTCTAAATAAATACAATTAAATTTTTTGATAAGTTTCATCACACAAATCACAAAGTGAAAGCATTAATAATCAGATGTTTAATTTTAATTTCTCTAGACGAGTTTGTTGCTGAAATAAATAGTTTTACAAAAATGTCTTATTAATTCAACAAATTACATTAAAAAAATAAAAAAAATCTAATATAACCGTTTTAAACGTTGACATTGAGATATTAGTTACAAATAAACGTGAAACACGTTCCTTTAATGAAATTAAATCAAAATGAAATTGATTTGATTTGAAAGAATCTCTAAAATTGTTTACAGCTTTATTTAGTTTTAAGCGACTTGTAGTATCTGGTGTAAATTTTCAATTAAAAGGTCATTAATTGTCAAAACCGTAAGATGAAATTAAATTTTTGAATTTTTAATTTTCGTTTTTTTTAGTCTAAATTTGTTTTCTTGGGTTAATTTAAATATGTCAAAGTTAATTATTTAATATTTCCTACATAGTATTGGGTATACAAAAAGTTTTGGTTAAAAATGTAACAAAAAATGATACAGACGTGACGATAAGATGAGTTTTCTATAGAAAAGTTGACGTTAAGATGAGTTTTCTATAGAAAAGTTGACGTTAGGATAAAATTTCTATAGAAAAGTTGACGTTAGGTTAAATTTTCTATAGAAAAGTTGACGTTAGGATAAATTTTCTATAGAAAAGTTGACGTTAGGATAAAATTTCTATAGAAAAGTTGACGTTAGGATAAAATTTCTATAGAAAAGTTGACGTTAGGATAAATTTTCTATAGAAAAGTCTTCGTTAGGATAAATTTTCTATAGAAAAGTTGACGTTAGGATAAATTTTCTATAGAAAAGTTGACGTTAGGATAAATTTTCTATAGAAAAGTTGACGTTAGGATAAATTTTCTAAAGAAAAGTTGACGTTAGGATAAATTTTCTATAGAAAAGTTGACGTTAGGATAAATTTTCTATAGAAAAGTTGATGTTAGGATAAATTTTCTATAGAAAAGTTGACTTTAGGATGAGCTTTTATAGAAAAGTTGAGGTTAGGATGAGTTTTTTATAGAAAAGTTGAGGTTAGGATGAGTTTTCTATTGACGTTATGATGAGTTTTTATAGAAAAATTGATTTGAAAAGTTCCTTTTTATACAAAAGTGGAGCAAAGAATTGAGTTTGAAATAGTAAATGCTTATTTTATTCGGAACATTTCTTAGATAGAATTGGAAGGACATTAAGAAATATAAGAAAAACAATAGGTAAAAGAACGGAAAGGAAAACAATTATGGAGCGTTCTTTGGGAAAGCTTGATAGATATAAAGCGAGAAAAATTGCTACCGACAAAAAACTTACTCCTTCTTTAGCGTTAAATCATTCCATCTTTAGAAGTGTTCAGTAATTGCTCCAAAACGTTAAACATTTTTTCTTTCAAATAACCATTTCCTATAACCTTTAATTTATATTCATTTTCTTAGAGGAAAAAACGTATTCTTAATTCATATCCTTAGTTCCTAACAACAATTGAGTTAATCCTGTAAAATTAAATTAACTTTCATTTATTTTTTCGAATTAGTTTATGACACACAAGGTGAGAAGTTGTAAACTCATGACATGTGTCTTCCAGAAAGAAATTTCTTGTCTAAATCACTCACATTTAAAAATGCACTTTAGGAGTTTAAGGCGGATTCGAAGTCGATGACGGGGTCACACCCTTGTTTAGCGTGTTAAGTGGACATTGAAGTAAAGAAAGTTAAATGAAATGAAATTTAATGGTAACTGACACTAATTCAAAATAAAATTGTTAAAATGTGTGTAAAACAGAAAGTGTCCATGTGTGTGGCCTTAAAAGGATATTAACATTATTATTATTCTTTTGTTATATTTTTTTTCAAGTACACAATTTTACACATAAAAATTAACACGTAATTTTTAAAGCAAACTAAAAAACCCCGAAAAATACCAGGCGAAGGCAATTAACTTTTAAACTTGGAAAAGTCATCATGTTATATTTAGTTCATACGATAAGACAAAACCCCTACAAAGGAATTCAATTTTTAAAAAGGGAGCGTTTTGTTATACACAAAAATTAATAAATGAAATGATATTATATATAAACTTAAAATAAAATCCAATTTTAATGTTTCTTTTCATTGAAACGATGAATCATAAAACTCTCAATGAAAGTGTTTAAAAAATATAAAACTCAAAATACTCATAAATTTTAAACGAAATAAAACAATAAAAAATAAATATAAACAACAAAAAAACACCAGAAGCAATAACTCTACAACTTCCATAAATATTCAAACGCGGACGAACCATAAGATGAAAATATAAACTTCTGTTTGCTCAAGTGGCAATGAACTTTGTACAAAAATCTTTGAAGAAAAAAAAACAACAACTTTGTGGTAGATGTTGCGTTTTATTTATTTAAAGTACTTTAAATTTAAAATAAACAATTAAAAACAATAACAACAACAAATAATAATAAATCCAACGGAGGATGAATTATTAAATTTTTATCGATTGTACTCGCATGTACAATTTACATACATTATATATAATTAACAAAAAGTATTTCAAGTGACCCGCCTGACCAAAGTAGACGCCATCGAATTCGTCTTTGAATTTTAATCTTAAATTTCTCTTGAAAGACATTCAAAATAACACTTAAAAATATAACGTGAAAGTTCAAAATTTGCCGTTTGCAATGCGATTGGCTATTTTTTTCGTTTTCAGAATTCTTTGTTTTAGATCAACACGAGCAAATTTCGGATCTTTGGTCAGGTGGGAAACTTTTTCATTCACTGTTACAAACTTAAGAGAGAAGTGAGTCAACAATAACTTTAATTTTCTTTAAATAAGTGATCGATAACTTTGTTTTCCTACAGATTACTCTTATTTTCTAAAGAAAAGTTATCGATAACTTTGATTTTCTATTAAAGAGTAATCGTAAACTTTAATTTTCTATATTAAAATGATTTATAATTTAAATATTTTTTAGAAAAGTTATCGATTAATTCGAAATTCTATAAAAAGAACTTTATAGATAACTTTGATTCTCTATAAAAAGTTAAAGTTTCTACAGGAAAGTTTGGTGTCGGTAATACCTTCTCTCGATTTATATCGAGCTTTCTCAGGGATCGTACTATAAGAGTTGTTGTAGATGGGGTCTCATCAAACGAGTTCAAGATCAATTCAGGGGTACCGCAAGGCTCTGTTCTTTCTCCTACTCTATTTCTTATATTCATTAACGACCTTCTATGTCAAACTTCCAATCCTATTCCTATTCTTTTGCAGATGATAGTAACATTTGCCATTCGTATTCATTTAATCATAGACCGGATCTTCCGCAGATTGTGGCTATGAGACAAAACATGAATGAATCATTAAATAAATCGCGATCTCGAAACCGTTTCCAAATGGGGACGTGTAAATAGAGTCGACTTTAATGCACGCAAGACCCAGTGTTGTATGCTTACGCATAAACGCACGGCAGATCATGTTACTTCATCTGTATCCATGGATGGTGTAAATATTCAGGAATCAGATGCTCTTGATGTTCTGGGCATGATAATTCAATGTGATGTCCGTTGGACTAAGCACATCTTTCAAGTGTCGAAAGAAGCATTCAAGTACCTAGATTTTCTAAAACGGTGTAAGAGATACTTCACTCCAACTGATCTCCTTAAAATTTACACCACCTATATCCGACCAAAAATGGAATACAACTCTCATGTATGGGCCGGTGCTTAAAAGTCTATTTTGGAGCTTCTCGACCGCGTACAGGGGAGGGCGAAAGTGTTTATCGGTGACAGCAGGGTATCCAACTCTATTGACTCACTGGAGCACCGCCGCAATGTGGGTTGTATAACACTGTTCTATCGGTACTACTTTGGAATGTGTTCTAACGATATCAGGGACCTCGTTCCCGAAACCCGAAGATTCTTACGCAGCACACGTCAATCCGTTAGATCACATGCATATGTGGTTGATTGTCCAGTGGACCGAACAACACACTATAGAGAAAATTCGTTCTTTAGCCGTACAGTACGTATGTGGAACTCACTTCCCGCAGAAGTTTTTCCTGACAGTTGCAATATAGGAAAATTCAAATCTAATGTCCACAAACACTACTCCCTCTTTCCTCCTTCCCACAACCTATTTCCCTAGTTCCAACACAATGCATAGCATAAGTAGGGGTCATCCCCTGAGTGCTGGTCCTAAATAAAAAAAAAAAATATAGACTAAGAAACATTCCAAGACAGACTAATGCACAGAATATGATATAGACTAAGACATAGACTAAGACATATACTAAGACATAGACATAGACTAAGACATAGACTAAGACATAGACTAAGACATAGACTAAGACATAGACTAAGACATAGACTAAGAAATAGACTAAGACATAGACTAAGACATAGACTAAGACATAGACTAAGACATAGACTAAGACATAGACTAAGACATAGACTAAGACATAGACTAAGACATAGACTAAGACATAGACTAAGACATAGACTAAGACATAGACTAAGACATAGACTAAGACATAGACTAAGACATAGACTAAGACATAGACTAAGACATAGACTAAGACATAGACTAAGACATAGACTAAGACATAGACTAAGACATAGACTAAGACATAGACTAAGACATAGACTAAGACATAGACTAAGACATAGACTAAGACATAGACTAAGACATAGACTAAGACATAGACTAAGACATAGACTAAGACATAGACTAAGACATAGACTAAGACATAGACTAAGACATAGACTAAGACATAGACTAAGACATAGACTAAGACATAGACTAAGACATAGACTAAGACATAGACTAAGACATAGACTAAGACATAGACTAAGACATAGACTAAGACATAGACTAAGACATAGACTAAGACATAGACTAAGACATAGACTAAGACATAGACTAAGACATAGACTAAGACATAGACTAAGACATAGACTAAGACATAGACTAAGACATAGACTAAGACATAGACTAAGACATAGACTAAGACATAGACTAAGACATAGACTAAGACATAGACTAAGACATAGACTAAGACATAGACTAAGACATAGACTAAGACATAGACTAAGACATAGACTAAGACATAGACTAAGACATAGACTAAGACATAGACTAAGACATAGACTAAGACATAGACTAAGACATAGACTAAGACATAGACTAAGACATAGACTAAGACATAGACTAAGACATAGACTAAGACATAGACTAAGACATAGACTAAGACATAGACTAAGACATAGACTAAGACATAGACTAAGACATAGACTAAGACATAGACTAAGACATAGACTAAGACATAGACTAAGACATAGACTAAGACATAGACTAAGACATAGACTAAGACATAGACTAAGACATAGACTAAGACATAGACTAAGACATAGACTAAGACATAGACTAAGACATAGACTAAGACATAGACTAAGACATAGACTAAGACATAGACTAAGACATAGACTAAGACATAGACTAAGACATAGACTAAGACATAGACTAAGACATAGACTAAGACATAGACTAAGACATAGACTAAGACATAGACTAAGACATAGACTAAGACATAGACTAAGACATAGACTAAGACATAGACTAAGACATAGACTAAGACATAGACTAAGACATAGACTAAGACATAGACTAAGACATAGACTAAGACATAGACTAAGACATAGACTAAGACATAGACTAAGACATAGACTAAGACATAGACTAAGACATAGACATAGACTAAGACATAGACTAAGACATAGACTAAGACATAGACTGAGACATAGATCAATACTTAGATATAGACCAATACTAAGACTAAGACCAATACTAAGACTAAGACTTAGAGTTAGAGTTAGACGTAGACAGACTCAGACTTTGACATAGACTATGACATTGATAGCGACTTAAATAAAGAGAGTACCAGCAGTAAAATTTTTCAATAATATTTTTTATCTCACATAACATTTCCCTAATTTTTTAACAAATAGTTGAGTTCCTAATCATAAACGTAATAATTTTTCAAAATTTATCCTGCCTATCCACAGCTCTATTAATAGAGAAATGAATATGCTTTCAAATACGTGCTAAATGAATAGAAAAAATGTTTCCTGCTATTTTTTATTCAATTCATCTCATCGCATCCATCCATCCATATGTCTGTCCACCAGCTGTGTTTGTGTTTGATGATGTCTGATGATGGTCTGTCTATATTTGTCTGCTTTAAGCAAACAGCACAAAGCAAACATGACGCGCTTTTGTTTAATTTTTATTCCATATCCATATCTATCGCTCCCTGTCCTAGAATATCTTTCTTTTACTCATTAGTAAGTTTTAGGTGACCAACACAACATGAACAACGCCTTGCCTTTAAAAGCAGCATTTGACAGTGACAGGATTGACTCACCTTTTTTGTATAGTTCGAGATTGAGGGTATGTTTTGTTTTATCAAAATTTAAAGGAAATAAACATTTTGTGCGACAAAAGAAAAAAAAAAAAAAAGAAACAACTGAAAATATTTTCTGAAATTCTTTGAAAAATTTCATAGTAATGAATAAATTGTGTATGAGAAGTTTTTTTTCTGTTTAATTTTTTGTATTTTTTATTTTCTGTTCGATTTTAATTGTGAGTCACACACATATCCCCCATTTACTCATAAAATGCCAACAAAATGTTAAATTGTCCGTCTAGCTGATTTTTTGTTTTTGTATCCCAAATTTTTTGCTGCTTCCACAAAACTTAGAGATCTCTGGTGTAATATGCAACTTGTGTATTGATTGCATCGTTGTCTGACGCTTTGTTTAGTTTTTGGCTGTAAAAGCAACAAAATTATTTGAGGAAAATTAGTTTGTCAAACTCGACCTTTTAAAAGCCTACACCACAGTTTAATATTATTATAAACAAGATATTATTCGTAGAACACGCAATTCAACAAGAGCTTATCCCTTTGTAGTCGATTGGCCAGTAGAATGGTTAGAAAAAAAGTTGAGTCAGTCACGCCCTAGGATTAAAGATAATGTAAAAATAATTCAATTTTTTTTTTATTTTTTTACCACGCCTACTAATACCGCCCTTTTTGTATTTTGGATACTGTGTCGCCATTTTTAGTCATAGACTAAGACATAGACTAAGATATAGACTGAGACATAGACTAAGACATAGACTAAGACATAGACTAAGACATAGACTAAGACATAGACTAAGACATAGACTAAGACATAGACTAAGACATAGACTAAGACATAGACTAAGAAATAGACTAAGACATAGACTAAGACATAGACTAAGACATAGACTAAGACATAGACTAAGACATAGACTAAGACATAGACTAAGACATAGACTAAGACATAGACTAAGACATAGACTAAGACATAGACTAAGACATAGACTAAGACATAGACTAAGACATAGACTAAGACATAGACTAAGACATAGACTAAGACATAGACTAAGACATAGACTAAGACATAGACTAAGACATAGACTAAGACATAGACTAAGACATAGACTAAGACATAGACTAAGATATAGACTGAGACATAGACTGAGACATAGACTAAGACATAGACTAAGACATAGACTAAGACATAGACTAAGACATAGACTAAGACATAGACTAAGACATAGACTAAGACATAGACTAAGACATAGACTAAGACATAGACTAAGACATAGACTAAGACATAGACTAAGACATAGACTAAGACATAGACTAAGACATAGACTAAGACATAGACTAAGACATAGACTAAGACATAGACTAAGACATAGACTAAGACATAGACTAAGACATAGACTAAGACATAGAATAAGACATAGACTAAGACATACGAAACCAACGAGACGGAAATAGTCTATAACCAGTCACCCTGATGAAATGCCACAGCAGTACCGGAATGATTAGGATGAGTTGTCGTAGGGCCACTAGATGATAGCGCGCTATCACTACGTCCACTTAAAAAAAAAAGACTAAGACATGGACAAAGTTAACAAAAAACAAAAAGGGCGGTATTTGTAGGCGTGGTAAAAAAAATTAGAATTGTTTTAACATTATAAGCCTCTTCGTAAATGCATCACTGCGCTGCATCACGACTTTTAGCGCTTGATAATAAGTTAACTGTATTATTTTACGAAGGAGAAGAAGAAGAAAAAGAAGAAATATATACGTCTAAATAGCTCATCATAGTATTTCATGCCCCAAAGTTTGCAATCGTGATGCAGTGCAGTGATGCATTAACGAAGAGGTCCTATCTTTAATCCTAAGGGGTGACTGACACAACTTTTCTATTTGCATGCAAGGCGAACCGTTCTATTGGCCAGTATATCGCAAGTTACATTTCCTGCCACGGTCTGTCCTTTTAAATAACCCTAATTATACGTTATTAATAAATGAATTGAGTTAGACATACCTCAATATTTTTAACTGTGTAAGATATATCATAGTTAGTTGGAGTTAAAGGCTACTTGAGCTATCTACCTTATAATTGATATTTTCTATACAAATAAGCCTTTGACAACTTTATTATCGTTTATGAATAAGAGGGTTTATCTGTTTCTTATATTACAGGTGTTTCTAGTACGGACTGAATTTAACCGCTTAATATATTTCTTAGTCTATGTCATAGACCTATATTTAAATCTATATCTTAGTTCATGTCTTGACATTTACCATATTTTGATATACTCGCAGGCATTTTTCGATAGACATTTCTTTTGTATTACAGAAAATTTTAAGATAGAAAATTGTTCAAAAGAATATTTATGGATAGAAAAATTATTTTTGTACGACTTAGCAGTTTGATTTTTAATAAACACATGTTTAAGGGTATCTTCATATCTATCGTACTACAGTTAGATTCAATTTCTAAAAATAAAATTCTTTTCTAAAAAACAAAACAAGATACGATATAAAACAGCTTTTATTACTATCACCACGGAATATCAGACTAAATGGATTATAATTAGTCACAAATCCACTGACAAATTCAACATTCATTGAACCTTGATCTCTCGTGTAGGGTTACATGTGAAAAAATGGCAAACCAAAAATATTGTATCTATCCATATAATAAAATATATAAAAAGGCTAGTGACTGAATATACGTATATTGGGTATTTATTTCATTTTTAGCGCATTATGATGAAGATTTATTTTTAAAATTCAATGCAAAAATATTAAAGAAGCGAAAAATAAAAAATTACAAACAACAAGTTACAAATATTTAAATACAACAGTCAGTCGTTTTTTTTTATGTACGAGTACTTTACAACATGTGTATTTATTTATGGATTTCTTTATTTGGATTTTATTTTTTCTACATTTCTTTAATATTTTTACTGTTGCGGTTTTCCCTGATATGATACTCTGATGAACGACGACGACTGCAACGTCGACTCAGTTCAAGATGTTGTTAATGATATAAATACTCACTCCATGATTCCTCGGAGTTTAAACTCTGGCTAATGTGTGAACTTGTAAAATTTTACATAAATTCATATTTCTTTTTTTTATTTATATAAATAATTTTATATTTACTGTTTGCTTTTTAGATGCAAACATAAAAAACCATTCGCTTATAATATGTAAAATTATCAGTATTGAACATTTTTTATGAATGCGTTTTCTTCCTTTCTTCTTTTTTTATATTTTAAATCAAAAAAATATATTTATGCCGGATACGGATGTGATATGGAAAGATTTTAGAATTAATATTAAATAAATGAAAAAAAAAATATTAAAAAGCATTAAATCAACAAGAATAATATTCAATTCAAATAAATCATACATTTGTTTACAATATATAAAAAGGGTGTAAAAGTAAGCGGTTTACGCCCTATTTTTATTTACGGATTTATATTGATATTTAGGATGTGTTTAATCAGTTTAAACGTTCATACATTTAAATCCTATGTTGTTGTTGTTACTGCAATATTGGTAATATTGCAGAAGTGGCATTCCTTGGTCGGAATCTTACAATTTTCGAGTCGTTCCTGAACGAAGAACCGACTGTCGTGAGAACGATTTAACTTTAAATGCTAACGATTTCGATGGTTATTTTATTATATATCTTAGTGTACATAAGTCTTAGTGTTATGCCTTAGCCTGTCTTAGTATTAGTATTAGTCTTAGTCTATATCTTAGTCTATGTCTTAGTCTATGTCTTAGTCTATGTCTTAGTCTTAGTCTTAGTCTTAGTCTTAGTCTTAGTCTTAGTCTTAGTCTTAGTCTTAGTCTTAGTCTTAGTCTTAGTCTTAGTCTTAGTCTTAGTCTTAGTCTTAGTCTTAGTCTTAGTCTTAGTCTTAGTCTTAGTCTTAGTCTTAGTCTTAGTCTTAGTCTTAGTCTTAGTCTTAGTCTTAGTCTTAGTCTTAGTCTTAGTCTTAGTCTTAGTCTTAGTCTTAGTCTTAGTCTTAGTCTTAGTCTTAGTCTTAGTCTTAGTCTTAGTCTTAGTCTTAGTCTTAGTCTTAGTCTTAGTCTTAGTCTTAGTCTTAGTCTTAGTCTTAGTCTTAGTCTTAGTCTTAGTCTTAGTCTTAGTCTTAGTCTTAGTCTTAGTCTTAGTCTTAGTCTTAGTCTTAGTCTTAGTCTTAGTCTTAGTCTTAGTCTTAGTCTTAGTCTTAGTCTTAGTCTTAGTCTTAGTCTTAGTCTTAGTCTTAGTCTTAGTCTTAGTCTTAGTCTTAGTCTTAGTCTTAGTCTTAGTCTTAGTCTTAGTCTTAGTCTTAGTCTTAGTCTTAGTCTTAGTCTTAGTCTTAGTCTTAGTCTTAGTCTTAGTCTTAGTCTTAGTCTTAGTCTTAGTCTTAGTCTTAGTCTTAGTCTTAGTCTTAGTCTTAGTCTTAGTCTTAGTCTTAGTCTTAGTCTTAGTCTTAGTCTTAGTCTTAGTCTTAGTCTTAGTCTTAGTCTTAGTCTTAGTCTTAGTCTTAGTCTTAGTCTTAGTCTTAGTCTTAGTCTTAGTCTTAGTCTTAGTCTTAGTCTTAGTCTTAGTCTTAGTCTTAGTCTTAGTCTTAGTCTTAGTCTTAGTCTTAGTCTTAGTCTTAGTCTTAGTCTTAGTCTTAGTCTTAGTCTTAGTCTTAGTCTTAGTCTTAGTCTTAGTCTTAGTCTTAGTCTTAGTCTTAGTCTTAGTCTTAGTCTTAGTCTTAGTCTTAGTCTTAGTCTTAGTCTTAGTCTTAGTCTTAGTCTTAGTCTTAGTCTTAGTCTTAGTCTTAGTCTTAGTCTTAGTCTTAGTCTTAGTCTTAGTCTTAGTCTTAGTCTTAGTCTTAGTCTTAGTCTTAGTCTTAGTCTTAGTCTTAGTCTTAGTCTTAGTCTTAGTCTTAGTCTTAGTCTTAGTCTATGTCTTAGTCTATGTCTTAGTCTATGTCTTAGTCTATGTCTTAGTCTATGTCTTAGTCTATGTCTTAGTCTATGTCTTAGTCTATGTCTTAGTCTATGTCTTAGTCTATGTCTTAGTCTATGTCTTAGTCTATGTCTTAGTCTATGTCTTAGTCTATGTCTTAGTCTATGTCTTAGTCTATGTCTTAGTCTATGTCTTAGTCTATGTCTTAGTCTATGTCTTAGTCTATGTCTTAGTCTATGTCTTAGTCTATGTCTTAGTCTATGTCTTAGTCTATGTCTTAGTCTATGTCTTAGTCTATGTCTTAGTCTATGTCTTAGTCTATGTCTTAGTCTATGTCTTAGTCTATGTCTTAGTCTATGTCTTAGTCTATGTCTTAGTCTATGTCTTAGTCTATGTCTTAGTCTATGTCTTAGTCTATGTCTTAGTCTATGTCTTAGTCTATGTCTTAGTCTATGTCTTAGTCTATGTCTTAGTCTATGTCTTAGTCTATGTCTTAGTCTATGCCTTAGTCTATGTCTTAGTCTATGTCTTAGTCTATGTCTTAGTCTATGTCTTAGTCTATGTCTTAGTCTATGTCTTAGTCTATGTCTTAGTCTATGTCTTAGTCTATGTCTTAGTCTATGTCTTAGTCTATGTCTTAGTCTATGTCTTAGTCTATGTCTTAGTCTATGTCTTAGTCTTATGTTTTAGTCTATGTCTTAGTCTATGCCTTAGTGTAAGGGAATGCCGAATTTTATCATAGTTTATGACTTATAAAAAAAACATCTTTATAGAAAAGGTTCAATATAAAGTTTTTTCATACAAAAATTTTCAATACAAACATTTTTTATAGAAATATAAATGTAGAAAAAAATGTATTATACAAATTTCTTTAACTGAAAATTGTTCGTCATATGAATTTTTTTCAATAGAAAATTTTACGTTATAAAAATATTTCTATAAAGAACATATCGATATTAAATTGTTTCAATAGACATTATATTAATATTAATAAACATTTGTTTATAGACATATTTTTTAAAAAAAATTTTGTTATAAAAATTATTCTGTAGAAAATTTTTTCTTACAAAAGTTTTTCTTTTAAAGCATTTTTCTATAAAAAGTTTTTTTTTAAATTTTGTAATACAAATCTTTACGTATGCAAATGTTTTCAATAGGAAATTTTTAGAAAGAAAATTTTTCAATAAAAAAATAATTTTAATAATGTTTTTATAGGAAATTCTAAGAAAGAAAAATTTTTAATAAAAAAGTAATTTTAAAAATTTTTAAATCTATAAAATGAACCGTGAAAGAAATTGAACTTGAGTTATACTTTTTTTACTACCGGTTAACAAACTTCCTCGATTTCATTTTAACACCAAAAACGAAGAAGAGTTTAATACAAAAAACCAATCAATATAAAATTAAAATAAAAATTATATTCATCATATAGTATTGCTGTTTCTTTCGTTTTATTATTTCTTAATAATTTTGTTTAATAAACGATTTATTTATGAACATGCATAAATTTTATGTTTCCTGAAAATGCATCAGACTTGAATTGAAATGTGTAATCAGATAAAATGAAATGAATGAGTTGTGTGTTGATATCGAACGTCAGTCATTTAGTCTGACGAACAGCCGGGCGGCAGTAAATTGACTGTAAAAATACGTGATGTACTTGAAAACTTTATAAGAGAAAATAAAAAACGCCACCATGAATTTTTTTTTGTTTCAAATTAAAGTTGGTGTTAATTTATTAAAGCTCTAAATAATGCACTTTTGTTCAGGTATAAATCACCTTAAAATTTATAAAAAAAAAACCTTAAACTTCCCAAATTTGGTTGTACAATAAATGTAATAAAAACAATAAATATATGTATTTAATTATTTTTAAAAAATATATACATATATTTCGTTTGACCATAAAAGGCATTTTTAAATGTTTCTATGATTGAAATAATTCCTTATTGTTAATAACAAAGTTTTCTTTATTTAAACATAAAATTGCATGTTTGCTAATTTTGGAAATTTTCGTTTTTTTGATTGTTTAAAATTGTTAACAAATTTGTTTTTGTTGAAAAAAATACTTTCGTTTTCAATTTCATGCCTTGAAAAAAATATAATCTTGCAGTTTTTTTTAAATGTTTGTTAATTTTTTAATATTATTTAACTTTAGTTATGTTGTATTTGCACTATTTATATCCTACACCAAAATAGAAAGGTATATTAAGTTTACGATAATGTTTAATAACAATTTATATGTATGACTACAACTCCTACCACTGGTGAAAGGAACACAGAAATAGTGCCATTCGCTGGTCTAAAATAATGATTTCAAACCATTTCTAAGGAAATTGGTCGGAATCGGTTCATTTATTTACAAAATATCCAATAGATTTGACTTCCCGGAATTGAAGTTTTGGCAACAAACAGTCACTAATTTAACTTTTTAGTAAAACTAAGTTCAAATCTTATTGCATCATCTAAAGAGTGCTCTAAATAAAATTTGTAGTTGGATTTTCTTAAATAGAAATCAAACCTTTTAATACAAAAACTCTACAAAATACGCAAATATAATGACATATTACACAAAATCATTTAGCATTAAAATGTTTACTTAGTACTCGGGTTTTGCAAAATTATCGACTTTTTTCGGAAACCCTCCCATTAAAGATTTTACAGTTGCTTCTGATACCTTTTTGGAGCATGTGTTCCACCTGCGCTTAAAATCGGACATGTTCTTGGAAATCTTTCCTGTGTTCTTCAATTCCTTTTTTACCAGAGCCCAATACCTTTCCACAGGCCGAAGTTCTGGACAGTTAGGTGGATTTGCCTCTCGTGGTACAAAAATGACATTATTCTTTGAGTACCACTCAAGTGCCTTTTTTCCATAATGGCATGATGCCAAATCGGGCCAAAAAAATGTAGTCACTCTGTGCTCTCCTAAAAAGGGTAACAACCGTTTTTGTAGGCACTCCTTTATATAAATTTCTGTGTTTATTGTGCCAGATGCCACAAATACTTTACATCTTTTGCCACAACTGCAAATAGCTTGCCACACGAGAAACTTCTTAGGGAATTTTGTTTCTTTTTTTGTGCGAAACTCTTGCCGAACATTGCCCCGTTTATCAGCAACATAAAAATCTTGACCAGGAAGTTGAGAAAAGTCTGCCAGTACGTATGTTTCATCATCCATCACACAACAGGTGTATTTTTTTATAAAATCAGACTTCAATTTTTTCGCTCGTTTTTTTTGCTTCTAAGTTCTTTATAGCATTGCGATCTGGAACCTTTTGGACTTTGTATGTCTTCAGTCCAGCATAAGCTTTGACTCTATGTGCAAAATTCGTAGAACATTTCACCGTACGAGCTGCTTTTCTTAAAGAAGTGTTAGGCGCTCTTCAAAAGAGTCGCTCGACTTCTTTTGCCTTACCAATATCTGTAGGACCTTTTTTCCTCCCTGATCCAGGTTTTCTTTCAATGCTCAGGTTTTCCTTATGGCATTAGAAACCGTTCGAGGGTCAACTTTCAAATTTTTAGCTATTTTTTTAAAAGTCCATGACGGATTTTTTTGAAAAGTTTTAATTATATTTTCACGAACTTTTTTTTCGCAGTCCATTTTGATTGAAATAACTATTGAAAATTAATAATTTCTAAAATAATAGTATCTGACATATCTATAGAAACTAACTTGATAAAAAAATAAATTATTTCTTGCACTATGGATAAATTTTGTCTAAAATAGTAAATGCATATTTTTTTTAGAACACTCTTTATCAACGAAAATTTTAATTACATCTTTTTGGAGGCTACGTTAATAAGCAAAAATTTAAGGCTCAGGAAACCCTCATGTTGTCTTACAGAACCTAATGTACTTAAGTAAGAAAAAAGGTTTATTCTCAAATTGAGGATGATATGAAAATAAATCTTTTTTAAAGGTCAAACGTTTGATACTGATTTGAGAATAATAGCGTTCTCAACAAAAATGGGACTTTATTCTCAAATTGAGAAATACCTTTATTCTCAAATCATTATCAAACCTCATTCTCAAAGGTTTTCTAAATGTGGATAGCATCTACATGTGGAACATAAATAAAATAGCGTTGTATTTTTTATATTTTTGAGTTTATTTTTTTTTTTTGAAAGCGGTGCATCATATTTGAATCCTTTTGCTTAAAATATAATTTTTTTTTTAGGTAAAAAAAATTAAGAAACAAAGAAAATTTACTTATGCATATGAATATTATTGAATTTTTAATCTTGAATTTTTTTCCGAAAAAAATTACGAATTTTTTTGAAATGCAATGCCATTCCATTAAAATATCTTTAACACAAGTTTTTTTTAACATACATTTTTTTTAAAATATGGTTTGATATCAAATTATTCTCAAATCATCTTAGGGTTTGATAATGATTTGAGAAAAACCTTTATTCTCAATTTGAGAAACTATTATTTTTCAAATGTTTATTCTCAAATGAACCCTCATTTGAAAATGAATGTGAATCTCAAACATCTGTTCAGGTTTGAAAAAAGTTTGAAAAAAACGTTTGATATCAAATGTAAAAGTCATCATAATTCAAACGTTTGACACTGTTCTTACTGGGTTATTACGAATGACTATTTGGTGCTGCTTGTAGAGCAGAGGCATCATTGACTCATGTTTCTTTGAACCATGACAACCGAGAAGATGCTATTTGACACAGTTGGACTATTTTATGTGGGGCGCCATTAAAGACAAGCGCTTTCGATATCAATAGAAAACACTGACTTTTTAGTAAATATTTTGTAGTATACTTTAGGGATGATTAAAATTATGTTTGCTGCAAGAAATTTAATAATTTTTTTATGCAAAAACATTTAGTTTTACTTTTAAGGATTTTTTGACATATAAGTAAAAAATGTCCTAATAGTAGACTATACAAATCCCTGCAGTAAAAGCCGTCAGAGAAACAATACTGTTTTGCTATTGGCAATGTCTCCAGTACTACTTGCCTATTTTGCCCCATCCAATGTTATCTACTATTGACATTTAACATTTAGAGTTCCTACGAAATCTACCAGTAGACATTACCACTATTTACTTAGTATTGACTTTGTAGTTCTTTTGGTCCAAATGGAGACATTGCGATCAAATCGGGGCCTATTGATATACATATATGTTGACACATTCGTTGACAATGTCACCAGATATATACTAGAATAGTTGTCTCTATATATTCACTATTTCAGTACTGAACTAAAATTGGGGACATTTGAATTGATGTTACACAAAGTGTCGACATGGAGACACATGATCCCAGTTTTACTACAGGGATGTTTCTAAAATATTTCAATCTATATCGAATGCTGTGATTTGGCTTAGATTCCCGATTTAATCAAGGCGGAAGTTCAAAAAGAAAAATAACCTTCTAATCCCACCAGACATATAGCATAACCTTTCACTTCATATGGTTTTATTTCGTTCAAATCTACACAACCCAAATCTATTTCAATTCCAAACGAAATTTGTGACAAGGCTGTGTAAGTTGATTTTTTTGTAAAAAGTTGAATTTTAAACGAAAGTTTAACCATATTTTACCATTTCGTCGTGCGGGAGTTTATGTGCTCTATACGCCAAAAATTCATTTTGAGAAAATCAATCTTGAAGTTTTAACTTAATTTTTCTAAAAAACTATACGATAGAATTTTGAGATTTTACACCATATATTTGGCGTATAGAGCAAAACAGAACAAAAAGATCAGTTTTAAAGCATATAGAACAAAACAGACACTATTTATCTCATAAACTTTACGAGAGCCGAAAACGGACTGCAGATTTGAAAAATTAAGGGCCGAAAAACGAAAGTGGCATCATTAACTCAAAATATGTAAAGTGGCGGATAGAGCACATAAACTTCCGCACGATATGATTGAATGGTTAAATTTTTAGTGAAAAGTTTAATTTAAGTTTAAATATTTGGTTAAAATTCATATTTTTAATTTTTCTAATTTCGAATTTGGTTTAGATATTTTTAATATCAATATCTTAGTTAATAGAAAACAAATTAACAAAAGAAGTTTCCTTTGAAATCTTTTTTAGAAATTAGTTTTAAAAAAATTGTCTTAAAAAAAAAAACAAAAAACTTTCAAAATCTAATTTTTAAATTTGTAACTAATAAAAATTTATTTAAATTTTCCAATTTTAGATGCCAATGGCCACATCATTAGACAAGGATGCCATACGTGAAGCCTATGAAGATGTGCGATCTGATCTCACCGACACAGAATGGTAAGAAATACAAATACTCTTAACTCAAAATAATCCTAAACTTATATAAAAACTCGATTTATTTGTGTACACTTTAGGGCCGTATTCAAATTCGATGGTGCACAAATTTTATGCTCAGCCCGTGGACAATGTTTCGAAGAATTTCGCCAGCAATTCGGTGATAATGAAAGGGCTTTCGGCTACATACGCATACAAATGGGCGATGAAATGTCCAAGAGAAAAAAGTTTATATTCTTAACATGGATTGGTCAAGATGTGGGTGTTATACAAAGAGCTAAAATGTCCACGGATAAGGCTATAATTAAGGATGTTTTAAATGTAAGTAGTATCCAGTATTTAAAAACAATTATTATTGATCCTTAGTTTTAATAAAATTCTATTAATTCTTTTAGAACTTCGCCGTTGAACTTCAAGCTGGTGCTGATACTGAACTGGATATTGAACTGTTCCGTGATGCTTTAAATCGTGCCGGTGGTGCTAATTATGGTACTGGTGTTCGTAATTTTTAATTTCCTCTCCTCTTCCTCCTTTCCCCCAAACAAAATTCTAAAAGTTCCCCTTATAAAAGAATTATATTTCATCATTAATTAAAACAAAAAAACAAACAGAACCAATTTTTGAAACTGCCACCTTTTAGTGGTTAAATGAGGAAAAATAGTTTTCTTTTGTTCGATTTAAATATTAAACATTTTTTAAGCGTAAGTGAGCAAAATGTTGCAATAAAAGTCCTGATTAGCTTTTAAGAGTATTTAAGACATTAAATTTTTAAATGATAACATTTTTACGTTTATGTTTTGTTTGAAATCATTCAATATTTTTTTCAAATTTTAAAATTTTTCTTTTTTATCTTTTTAAAACAAAACTACATATTATTAAAACTGCTAATAATAATTTCGTCTTGTATTTTCTCATAATTGTAATTTTATGGTATTTTTAATAAACTTCTCTCTTTTAAACAAAAATGTATTTTGAATAAAATAAAAACAAAAATAATAAAAAGTCAAATAAATTCTAAAAAAAAATTTGTGAATTCAAATGGTGTTTTAAAAAATTTATTATGAAAAATCTTTATACTAAAAATTTTAAAATTTTCATTTCATATGAAGAAGAGGCATTTTTTTTTTGTCGAAATTGTAGAGATAATGATGTAAGATTTTTACAGTGGGTTAATGAAAATTTAAAAATTTTGAGTTGTCTCACTTTCGAGGAACTAAATGCGAAATTCAAAAAATGAGTTCAATTACTTTAAAAAATAATTTTAATCAATAAAAGAAACTTTTTTTCGTAAACATTTTAAAAAATTGTTTTTACATAAAAATTTTTAAAATCGAAATTATCAATATCTACTTAATTGGAAATTGTTTTTTTATATTAGCCTTCTAATTCATAAACGAATTATAAAATTTGAATTATAAGTTTGTCATACCTACATGTATCTATTATGAATTTGAGCAATTTTTGTAATCTTTTCATCAATATGAAATTAGGACTCCTCTGTTAATTTAACAGAGGAGTTGATTTGAAATATTCTTTTAAAAATTATTTTTCTAAAAAAAAATTAAATCTTTAATCTTCAATATGGTCTTTTTTAGACCTTAAACCAACAAATTGAGCATAATTCGTAATCACCATTATTTCAATTAAAAAAATCGTGTTTTGGACTGTTTAAGATCATTAAGAATTTTTCGAAATCTATAGAACCTAAAACAATTTTGATTGGAATTAAACTACGAATGTTTTAAATTTCGAAAGGAATTTATGACAAGTCTGTATATTTCAATGCCAATGTCTCTGTAAATACGATTTGAATCAAAAGGAGCTTAATCAAAATCACCAACAAAAACATGTAATCAAATGAGAATGAGATGTGCATCGACATATGTTTTAACAGAAATATTCTATGCAAAACAGAATCATAAAAAATATAATTTTCTTAAGATTTACGACCACTTTTGTAATTATTGTATCATTATACAGATCATTGAGATAGGTTATTTTTTAGAAGCTACGGTCTGATTTCAACGAAATTTGGTGTGGTTATTTCTTTCTTCAGAAATATTTTTGCTTAATTTAATTCAATTACAACATTTAAATTCTGGGAAGTTCTATTGAAAGTACCCGAAATAATGGACTGATTTCCATTAATTTGATAAGCAATAGTCACCCGTTGACCATACATGAATACATGAATCTCAGACCAATATTTCTGTTTATTAAAAAAAAATATATCAATATCTTTGTAAATAGTCTTGTTGTTGAGGCTCTTATACAGGCGTACGTAGTCCATACCACCAGAAGCCGACGACTTTTTGTAATTTTCGTAAATATACGTGGAAATGAGTACTAAATGCATTCAGTTGGAATTTGAATGTTAGCAAATAAAAAAGAAAATACACAAGAACCAAAATCAAAATCCAATTTAAAGCAACAAATTACATGTTTCGAGAGAAGTTTAGGTTAGGTTAGGTGAAGGTGTCGCTTTGACACCACCTTTAGTGTCAAAGCGACACCTTCACTCGGAGACCCAAGGTGTCCTTTGACACAAAGAGAGAACAAAGTAATATAATCTCGAACATTGTTGCCACGACACCATTATTTTTGTAAACATTGTTAAATTAAATTGTAGCGAATTGGGAATAGTTTTCAAATACTAAAAAATTTTAATTTTTATATTTTTTAGATAAAAAACTATTTTTAGATATTTTCGATACAAAAATTTTTTTATAAAAAGAAAATTTTTTGATAAACATTTTTTTTTTAGAAAAAAATAATTTTTTGTCAAAATTAAACAAAAAAAAATTATCGAAAAATTTTCAATAAAAATTTTTTCTATCGAAAAATTTTCAATAAAAATTTTTTCTATCGAAAAATTTTCAATAAAAATTTTTTCTATCGAAAAATTTTCGATAAAAATTTTTGATAAAAAAAATTTCTATAGAAAATTTTTTTATAAAAAAATTTCAAAAGAAAATTTTTTTATAAAAAAAATTTTAATAGAAAAATTTGTATACATATACAATTTCAATAGGAAAATTTTTTATAAAAAATTTTTCTAGAAAAAAATTTTTCTAGAAAAAAATTTTTATATTTGAATAAAAAAAATTTCTAAGAAAAACTTTTGATAAAAAAAATTTTCTATAGAAATATTTTGAATAAAAAAATGTTTATAGAAAAATTTTGATATAAATAATAAAAAAAATTTTCATAGAAAACTTTTCGATAAAATTATTTTTCGTGAAAAAATTTTGATAAAAAAAATTTTGTATAGAAAAATGTTTTTAAAAAACTTTTAATAGAAAAATTTTTTATAAAAAAATTGATCAAATTTTTTTTAGAAAAATTTTTGATAAAAAAAATTTCTAAAAATTTTGAAAAAAAAATTTCTAAAAATTTTGAAAAAAAAATTTCTAAAAATTTTGAAAAAAAATTTCTATAGAAAAAATTTTTAAAAAATTTTCTATAGAAAAATTTTTGATAAAAAAAATTTCTAAGAAAAAATGTTATCAATTTTTTTATAAAAAAGTTTTTATTAAAATTTTTTTTAAAAAAAAATTTCTTTTTTTTTTATCACAAAAATTTTCTATAGACAATTTCTTATATCAAAATTTTTCTATAAACATTTTTTTATTAAAAATTTTTTACCAAAAATTTGTTTTTGGAACAATTTTTTGCCAAAACTTTTTCTATAGAACATTTTTAATTAATTTTTAATTTTTGGTAAAAAAATTTTCTATAGAAAAATTTTTGGTAAAAAAATTTTCTATAGAAAAATTTTTGGTAAAAAAATTTTCTATAGAAAAATTTTTGGTAAAAAAATTTTCTATAGAAAAATTTTTGGTAAAAAAATTTTCTTTAGAAAAATTTTTGGTAAAAAAAATTTTCTATAGAAAAATTTTTGGTAAAAAAATTTTCTATAGAAAAATTTTAATTTTCTATAGAAAAATTTTTAGAAAAATTTTAATTTTCTATAGAAAAATTTTTGGTAAAAAAATTTTCTATAGAAAAATTTTTGGTAAAAAAATTTTCTATAGAAAAATTTTTGGTTTAAAAAATTATCTATAGAAAAATTTTTGGTAAAAAAATTTTCTATAGAAAAATTTTTGGTAAAAAAATTTTCTATAGAAAAATTTTTGGTAAAAAAATTTTCTATAGAAAAATTTTTGGTAAAAAAATTTTCTATAGAAAAATTTTTGGTAAAATATTAAAAAATTGAGTAGAAAACTTTTTTTTAAACAGAACTACACATTGAAAAAGTATAAAAAACGGCAACTCTGCCGACGATTTTTTGTTCTGTGTGACGATTTGTCTTACTTTAAGGTGAATCTCAGATCAATATTTCTCTTATTTTAAATCAACAAATGAAGTTTTACACATGAAACACTTCGTTCTCAATTCCTAATTAAATTCATGTCATTCAATATTTTATTTTACATAAAAATCTAATATATAGAATGATTCATAAATGAGTTGTGTATGTAAGAGCCGAAGGTCACATGAATGCAGAATCGAGAGGTCACAATTCCTTACTCGTTCTTCACGAAGAGATCAAAATTGTACATTGGCTTAATTTAAAAAATCTAGGGATAGTAAGGTGACTTTATATTTTGACAGAAAGCAATTAAAACTTTTCAAGGGCATAGTATCTGTTTAAGTCAAACATGTTTTTAATTAATTTGTAACACTATGGTTTTTGTCTGAGTGTAAGTTCTTGTTAGGATCTAAGCCTAATTCCCTTTTGTTGCACCTTTGGGTGTTTTGATGGGTTTATGCAAAGATTCTAACGAGTAACGGTATCCTTGGGCTAATATTGTTATTAGCCTTTGTAGCGAATTTTCTCTTTCTATTCGCTTTTGGAAGACCGCCATTGACGTCCACCTGCAGCCTGCCTTTTTATATAAAATTTCTATTTTATATTAATATTTTTAAAGGTAAATAAAACTTGGAGATTTTTATCTCTTTTTATATCGAAATTAAATTTGTCTTTTTATTTTATATATTTATAATTCACGCACGAAACAGTATCACATAAAAACCAGCTAAGAAATGTAGGGCAGCTCTAATATACCTTAAGATCAAATATAAGCTTAGACTCTGCTGGGTCACAGATAATTGGAACATATTTGGCGGTAAGTTAGCCAGATGAAAAGCAAAATTTAGTTTGTTAATAATTTCTACGATATTGTAGCAGAAGAAAGAACTCTTTGGAAAATTTGCTATTTATATGTCAATATTGTAGGAATTACAAAAGAAATGATAATCTTCTATTGATGATGGGTATAAAAAGATTTATTTTCAAAATGAGGATGATTTTAAATAAAACATTTTTTCAAAGGTCAAACTTTGAGTACTTATTTGAAAATAATATCGTTCTCATCAAAAAGTGGAATTTATCTTCAAATGAGAAATGTTATTTTCAAATTATTATCCAACCACATTTGAGAATGTTTTGAAACGTGGATACTATCTACATTTAAAATATAAAGAGTTATGAAAAAGAAGCTGGGTTTAATATTGATTCAAGATTAATCTTTATTATCAATTTGAAAAACAAGTGGTTGTACCGAATTTGGCATCACCATTCTCTTCTCTTCAATTTGACAAACTGAATTTTTCGTAAAAAAAAATTTAGTCATAATAATAATCAGGAAAATTAGAAATAAAAAAGTAATTTTTTTGACTGAATTCTTTGGATGACAGATTTCAATGTTGGAATAAAATGTCATCCATTCTATGAGTCTCCAGGAAGAATGAAATTAAGTTTTGAAACCTTTTTTGTATTGTTTTTTTATTAAATGTTTATTTAAATGTTTTTATTATAATTGGGTTTCCGTCTATTAATACAACTAATTATCGTATTATTAATTAAAAACTAAAATGAAATAATAAAAAATTGTACAAAATCCTTTCAAGATTTCCGAATAAAAAAAACTAAAGCAGCCACCAAGGCAAGAATTTACAACATAAAAGGAAATAAATCAATTATTGGAATAAAAACTAATAATAAAAAAATAAACAAATATAAATAATAAAGAATAGGAATTAATTTGTTACCTTTTCAATCTTGAATAATTTTTGTTGAAAGTTAATGAATTTTGAAAAGTTTAAGTTGTAGTTTTTTTGGTTGATGTTGGTAGGATGATTGGATGTTAGTAATTTAACATAAATTTTGTAATTTATATTTGAATATAATTTCATTTAATATTTCGGTTAAATTATTGTTTATTATTTATTTGTTCTTTTCTCTTTTGTTAGTTTTGTTTCATTTATTTATATAACACTAATGACGACGAAACAGAACTTTGTGTAGAGCATCAATATCAATTTCTAAAGGAGTCTTATTAGAAGAATGTAAACTAGAATTAAAAAGGAAAAAACATAGAATACATTAAGTATTTGTTAAAAAGTCATGAGCATACAACCTGGGGCTCACCTTGACGAGCGCATTGCAGGGGCTGTGGGTTTATTAGATGCTCTAGGATTAACTAATAAACACTTCATTGGCTGACCATCCAGCTGACGGTTATGATAAGTGTCTACAGCCTTTTCGGCGTCCACTAAGGATTTGTAAATTACTTCGGCTACTCCGGGCCGAACAATGCGTGAATCATACAGTTCACCTATATCTTCAAATAACTCCTTTATATCAGACTGAGTTACACTGGTGTGTAAATTGCTTACAACTATGCGATAGCCAGAAGATGAGGTGGGCATAAGCGAAGCTCCACTCATAGAAGATGATGACGATGAATTTTTTAAAGGATTCGAAAAGATACCCATCGAAGCATGTGGATCTGGAGCACGTTCCAAACGAGAACGCATTTCATAGGAAAGATGTGAGGTCTGTTCAGGTAGAAAGCGTCTGGAATATGCATCAGGACTACGCTCTCTTAATGAGGTAGAACGTAAAATACCCTTTGCGGGTGGTGATGGCAAATCGGGAGACATTCGTCTTTCGTGACGTGTGGAATACGGAACTTCATAGACATCAAAAGGATCAAAATGTTCACTTGACGCAGAGCCCCAAGAATTTAAGCGTCTTGGAGCTGGTGGCGCCAATTCATAAGCTATATCATTTTGAACGGTACGACTTAGGCGGGAAGCGGCGGCATATTCCTCTGCAATGAAGAATGGTAAGATTTAGTTAAAGCTTTTTTATTTTGCGATTAAAGAATACTATCTACATTTAACTAACAACATTTTTTATATTTCCAAGTTCCAATTATTTTAAACTGATAGTACTCTATTAACATCCTACTATAATTACCGTTAAGTCGGTGTCTCTCCTCCCTGCTTTTCCAGTTTAAATACTCACCCTCTTCCATTTTTTCCATATTGTCGTAGTCCACATAGCCGCGAGGAATATCAAAATGATTATCACGTCGTCTTGATGATACATCGGACATGGCAGAAGTCTTATAATTGGAACTTTTTGTTTTTAAGCCTCCAGCTGGTATAACCTTACTAGTACCGCCCATTCTGCGGGAGCTAGATCCAATGCTTCCATTGCCACTCCCATAACTATTACCGCTTGTTTTATTGTATTTGTACGTAGTTAATTCCTGCTTCATTAACAACTTCTTTCGAACATCACCATTACTACGTGTTATTTCTGCCAACTTGTCACGGGCATCTCGAATTTTAGATCTATTTTTCTGTATTATCTTAAGACGAGCATCGGTGATTCGTCTGGCTTCTTTAAATGCCGGTTTATTCTGTATTTTCCTAAGAGGTTGTGTTACTGGCTTTTTAATACCACTAAAAGAAATAAAAATTTTGTTTTATCAATTTTATTGCTAAACAGATCCAATTTTTTTGATTTTGCTTTTCAACGCCATTTTCTTATTTTCCTTTTTCTTGAACTTACAACTTTTTCGAGGGAGCTTGTGTTATCTTTTTATTTCTAATTATATCATCTAAACTCATATCCATTTTCAGGCTGACAAATATAATTATAACTCCGGTAAGTTTTATTTAATGTTTACTTATTTCATTCACAAGTATTTTTTAATTTGTTGGCAAAAACTACTTGATTTTCCAAAGGATTAAAGAAAAAGTAGCGGTGCTTGTGGTGTTTTTTTTTTCTCCTCAGATTTTTTATAACGAAGTTGGCTGCAGTTGGTTTTTTAAGAGATGCCAGATTGAAAAGTTCAAGAACTGTATTACCGTGTTTCGACATCATAGTTTTCTATCAGGACGCAAAATAAATTTTTTTTCTATTAAAATAAACTATTACGATCAAATAAAGCAGAAAAGTATTTCGAGGTTGGATAAAGCAATAATAAAACTAGAGCTAGGCTTGGATATCATCTAAGGAAATATTTAGTCGTATTAACTAAATTCTAGGAAAAGTATATATACGTGAGGATAGGTAGAACATGTTCTTATGTTTTATACTTTAAAGCCAAAGACTTTCTTTTTAGTCATTAGATTTCACAATTAGCTATGTGCCTAAAATCAGTTGTATATCTTATAATGGAGTGGGCACGTATGAGGTCATTAAAAACCATTTTACAATGGCATGTTTTTTAAAGAGTCATAATAGTAAAGAGTTGGATAAGAATTGGGTAATTTAAAATTAATTTTAAAATAATTTTAATTAAAAAGCTTGTTACCGATTAATAATAATGACAGATTGTGATCATGGAAAGAGAGTAAATTGTCGGTCTGGATTAAATGTAAATTCAAAAACTGATTAAAGTTTATTTTTTACTAAGCCAAATGTATTTTTTAGAAAATGCCATTATATCAGTAAGGAACATTAAAAGGCATATCATGCATTCCGATCGGAATGGTTTTAATTCCGTAATAACATTCCGTTTGGATAGTTTCAGCTTCTACAGAATCATATACTTTGTTCTGATCTTCTAGCGTTTAATTCAATAAATTTGATATATTAGCATCTGTGTTAAAAGTGCAATAAGACCTTGACTTGTCGTGAACTATACAATTTTTATTAATAGATTCGCCAATTTGGCCAATTCGACGCTCAGTTTGATGGAGTGACATAGAGATCAGTGAGATCAATTTCTTCACACGTGCGTTTAGCCCGAGTAATATTAAAAACTAGCTACATCGACGCTGTAATCCGATCGACTAAAGCCAGACAAGAGTCATTTTTGACTTGAAGCTCTCAGTGTAATGATTTTAGTGTCTTTGTTCACAATTTCAAATTGAGTGGAAGTAAATATTGTATCTGTTGTTCTTAAAAAACTTTCTCGTTTTCCTATTTTGTTTTATTCTTTAAGATCAGCTTAAGAATAATTTTCAGTAAATATACAGTGGTGGTCACGTATTTCACAAGAGCCAGGTATCGCTCATTTGGGATAGCGTGCCATATTTTTTGGATTTCCGTCCATAAATCATTTAAGTTGTTAGGTTTTACGCTTGTTATATGCTTCTCTATATCATTCCAAAGATTCTCAATAGAATTGAGATCCGGAGATAGAGCTGGCCATTTCAAAACATCTATTTGACTCTAATCCAAGCAACACTTCACAGTACGTAAAGTGTGTTTAGGGTCATTGTCATGCATGAAGCGCCAGCTAGATGGCATCTTTGCCTCTGCTTATGGTATAATGATATCGGCTAGAATATTTTTATAAACGTGTTGATCCACACGTGTGTCAATTTTGTGTATCGGACCAACTTTATGCCCTGAGACAGTCTTTGACGTACACTTTGGGTTGTGCTGCATGTTCGGAAGATACCATACATATCTCTTTCCATCAGATCCAAATCTGCAAAACTTTGATTCGTCGCTTCAAAGTATGTTTTTTCCAAAAATCTAATGGCTTTTCCAAATGCTATCGGGTGAAAGAAATTCGTGATTCATTTTTGACAATGTGGCTTGTGTTGCACAATACAGCCACGCGAATTTTTTTTATTAAGGCATCTTTGTATCGTTCTGTCGGAGACATCAATACTGTATTTTGATGACAATTCACTATTTATTTCACTGGAGCTCTAACTGGACATTCTATGTATTAAATAATCCTCTTTTGTTATCGTTTTTCTTGGTCTAGGTACCCGTGAACCCTTTTTAATTGTTCCGTGTGCTTTTATATGGCTCAAAGCAATTTAAAATACTTGCTATTTCACTTACAGGACATCCTCTCGAATTTATTTCACAAATCACCTGTAGTTGCGTATCTGTGCACCATTTATTTTTGGCCATGTCTAATAAATATTTTATTTCTGAAAAACCTTCAACTGTACACAATATGATGAAAAACTTACCATAAATTTATTAAAAATTCAAAAAATAACAGAAATGTAAAATGTTTAATATTTGTGCTAAATTTGTGTCCAGCTCCAATTACGTATTACCAACAAATAAATTATATATGAAGCAATTGAAGAAAGGGAATAACAAATAGAGTAACGGGTCTTGTCGATCACAGCAAAAGCTACACATCGTGGCAAAAAAAAAAAGAAAATTATTACTCCAACAGAAAAATATACGGTTTTGAAAAAAACGCATAACTAGTGTGCTAAATATGTGACCACCACTGTATATCTAAAATTCAAGTTTAATACAAGAGTTTACAGTCGCATGCCTCGTTTGTCCATAGTTGATCTAATGCAAAAAGGTGATATAAAAATTTTTTAAATATTGTTCACTTAATCTATTTCTCTTAAGAGTTTTATATTATGGTTTTTAAACCTTGACTTTTTTATTTTATTTTTCACAAATTTTGGTGCAAAGTTGAACTTTCAGTAAGAATTTGGATTTTTGGTAATATAAATTTAATTTCCAAAAAAAAAAAAAAAAAATTGTTATATATAATTTAATTTTGTTAGTCTGGCAGTATCGTTAAAACATTTTTTAAGTTGTCAGCTCTGCTTGTTAGTATAATAGGGATAAAGCAGTGTTTAAGATAATGTAGTTTACGGTAACGCAGTGTTTAATACAAAATCTAATTTTTTAAGGTTTGTTTTGCTTCGATTACAAAATTATTTTAAATTTAATTTTAATTTTAATATCGCTTTATTTTTTAATTTAATACAGTATTTGCTCTGTATTAAATATTTGAATTTCCTTAATTTTAGATTGACTTGGCAACCACATGTTCTAATTTTTGCTAAAAAGTTGTCACTACTGCGTTGAATAAATTGCTGATGAAATGATGACAACCAGCATTTTTTGAAATGGTTTAATAATTTAGTTTTAAATTGTAATTAAACTTTTGCCAATGTTTCTGGCTTTACCAACACTGTAAAATATATTTTGCAAACATTAATCCAAATATAGATTTCATTGAATTTGCTATTATTCTTGAAATTTTGATTGTTTAAAAACAAAAATCGTTTAAATTATTACCAAAATTTAAACACTCGTTGTTGTTATCGAAATCGCTGAACTACTAACACTGTTCTCTTCATTGTGTTTCATTTATTTTGTAAATTGAAGTGAAAGAGTGAAAACCCATTTCAAAAGTGGCTTGAAATATTACAATAAAAGTCAATTTTTTATAATAATTTTAAGAATATAAAACATTGAGGCAATGGCTGTTTAGTTATATGATAATTTTGTGCAAAAATAAAGTGTGAAACTGGAAAAAGGCATTTGAAAAAATCTGAAAGAAAAAAAAATTTCAAAGAGAAAGTGTATAAAGAGAGTGAAAAAAGAAAATAAATAATCGAAATCAAAATAAATGAAAAAATTGGAAATAAAAAAATATTGAAGCACATAATTCTTTTTGTTAAATAATACAATTTAATGGGCAATGCTAAATCAAGAAATAATTCAACAAAACTTGAAAAAGAAATTTCTAGGAATTTAACACAATCATCCGCATCAACATCATCATTAACAACTAAAGTCACAACAAGTAAAACAAAAACAACGACATCCTCATTATCATTATATAGGAAAGAGGATAATAATACCAACGTTGGTGGGACAACGAAGGCGATAACCGAAACTACTACTACTGTGGGAGGTCCATTATTGGTGGAGGTTAAAGAAACAACGACAGCAAATTCTAACAAAGCTGTTAAAGATCCCCAACAAAAACTACAACACTTCAATCAAAATCAACGACAACAAAAAGCAGCTGATAACTCAGCTGCCTCAGCCGCAGCAGCAGAGCAGTCACAGCAGCAGCGAAGTTTAAAACAGGTAATGTCACCTTATTTGTTGTATTTTGTTTGTTTGCACTGAGTTTGTTATACCCTACATCAGCATTGGTGGTGAGGAGGATGTATTTGCAAAATGTTTTTAAAGTCCATGGTGTTTTTAATTATCTTAGAATTTCGTACGATATTTTAGTATATATTTGTGTATTTGAAAAGAATTTGACAAATTTATGTTTGCTTCTGCTTTCAAGGTGGAATTCATTTGATTTTTGCCTAAATTGTGGAGTTCGACGAATCATGTTTGCTTCTGCTCTCAACAACGAATTCATTTAATTCCTACCTATATCATGGTTGTTTTAACAGCTCCGCTTAGTCAGTTGACCTAATGTAGCAACTAAAAATAGGCTTTGTATTACGACGGCTAAAATGTCTGGAACTAATCGTTCACAGTAGCTTTGTACTTGCATTCCTGGAAAGAAACACTTTCTTAGATTATAAGGGCGTTTGATTAGGACTCTATTGCATCGGCTGCAAAAAGTTTTCATCATATTCAATATTGTTAAGAAGTCGATTTCCAAACAATAGCGGCGAAAGGCTAGACGGAAGTGTCAAGCAAAGGATTTCCTAAATCTGATGGGTTGGGAAATAAGAAAAACATTACGTTTTCTGACTGATATCGTGAGATCGTTTAACTGCTCTGAACAATCAATCCTGGAGGATGTTTTCAACATATTACTATCTTAAGGCCATATGTCATATTTGTAGATATAAAACTCAGAAAATCATAAACTAAATTACTTAACTAAATTTTGTAGCGTATCTTATGATCGTACTTCACCGACATATTTTCTTGCTAGTTTTCTTTTGCTGTTGTACAAAAATTAAAATTGGGTTGCCTTGTTTAGGGAGATTGATAAATAAACTGCAGGTAGTGAAAAAGGGGGTTAGAAATGCAGTTGTCAGTCATTTTTCAGCAACGACAACGAAACAATAACAAAAAGAAAAACAGTATACATTTAAAGGAGAAAAAAACCCAGCGTAAATGGTCAGTAAACCTTAACACTCTAGGTTTTTGTTTTTGGTTCGTAAAGTCTGTTTTTGCTTTGTTATGGCCTACAATCACAACAACAACCCTTGTAACAAGTTACTACAGACAGACAGACTTACTTTGATAAAGGGAGTTTCGTCGGGTAAAGTTTGAGTTATAAAGAAAGAAAAACGTCAAGAGTTTATTGGCTTCAATAAATTTAACCTCATAAGCATTATGCGCCTTAAGCAAAAAACTGAAAACTATACCAATATTAACTCCCTACCCTACACCCTCAGCCTTTAGTCACTATTACTATATATTACTATATTCATATTTTCTGTTCTATTTTGTAGTAAAATTTTGTTTTGAACTTAAAAGATTTCTTTTTTTTTTGCCTGGGCTTAAAAAATTTGTTTATGATTTTGAGCATACAATATTATGTCGCTGCGTAGTATGTTGTGGTATGTGAATATTTAAACGACAGAGAAAACGTCACCATCTCATCCCCACCCCATTCTATATGTTAATCTTCTGACAATGTCATTGTAAAATGACTTTGATGACTAGAGAAGGGGTTTTTATGGCAAAAGCCTTTGTTTCAGTTGAATCCTTGGTATATTAAAGTACATAGCATCTAGATAACATAACATTTTGTATATCTGGTTGATAAGTTGTACAAATTATGTTTTAACAAATAAAATAAACTCGAATATAACGAATTTTGTATGTTCCTGCAGCTATTAAGTGCTATGCGTAACTTATCTATGTAAAATAAAACTTATATTAAGATAACCGATATGTTTTTGTGGAAAAACCTTTTTCGATGGAAATTATCAGTCAAATAAGTTATCAGCGACCAGTAAAATTTACGGTTAATGAAAAATCTAATTGTGACAAATCTGCCATAAAAACTATTTTATTTCAAAAAGTCTAAGTTTTCTTAGGCAAAAGTAAAATATAGTGCACAAATGATAAATTTTACTATAGTCCTATGGTAAGGGAAATACAAAAAATTATTGTTATCTTATCTCTGTAGTTTAGATATATAATTTGTAGTACGCTATCGTATCATATTTTCATACATTTATACTCTAATACTTTTTAATTTTGTTTTCTAAATTAACAGTGAAGTCATTAAAGAATGAAGTAACTCCGCGCTGTCTCTAAAACGCTGAAAGCTTTTTTACTCACTCCGTTATACAAATTTCTGTGCTTATCCTGACTGATGGCCTTTGAAGGAGTTGCTCAAGTTCCGTTTGACCTTTTTTCTTATCTAGGTTTCCTTCAATGCCCAGGTCTTTTTATATTATATCCCAGCAAAACTTTGGTAATGGGATGTACTCTGGTAACTTATTACCTTGTAATAACTACAACATACCCTCTGAATTATAATTATTACAGTAAGTACTTACCTGGCAATTTAAAAAGAATGACGACCGGGGTTCAAATACCACCAAGACCTGGTGGGACCATAACCATGAAGTCATAAAAAAATTGCTTTTCATTTAAATTTTTTTTTTTAATAAAACGACAACAAAAAGGTTGTTGTTGTTTCCCAATGCTTATCCAAGTTCCTACTTTTCTGCAATTGGTAAGTATATACTTACTTCCAAAGACATCGCCATGTTAATGTAATGACTTAAACAGCTAATAAGTAAGTAGTTCGTATAGTTTTAGTTTAGCTGTTGTACTCATTATTTGGTAATGAAAAGCTTTGCTGGAATTCTTAGGTTCTTTTGAACGAAATAACAACGGAAAATTAATAATTGTAAAACAATATTATCGGACATATCTTAACAGCTTACGTGACCAAAAAAATATTATTTTTTGCACTATAGATAAGTTTTGTTCGAAATATTCGCAACACTCTTAAATTCAAAGTCTTCATTCCGATGACTAGGCCCAATTTTTATACCCTTCACCACCATAGGTGGAAAGGGTATTATAAAATTGTGCTGATGTGTGTAACGCATAGAAATATTTGCCTTAGACCCACCTTTTAGTATATTAATATTCTTAGAATCACTTTTTGAGTCGATTTAGCGATGTCCGTCCGTCTGGCTGGCTGGACCCCATGTAAACTTTGTAATCAAAGTACAGATCGCAATTCTAAAGATTTTTTTGATAGTATGACCTTGGCTATTGAAATTTGTCGAAATTGGTCCATTATTTATAGTACCTCCGATAGGTCTCACCTCCCGGAATTGATATATTGGCCACAAATATGAAATTTAAAACAAATACTGCTTACGTAAACTTAAATCACTGTACTAAATTTCGTTGAAATCGGTCCACATTTGACCATAGCTCCCATACAAACGCTTGTGTCAAAACGCACTAAATGAGACAAAAATCACTAAAACGCTCTTAAATCCGAAGATAATGAGAATTTTAAGTCTATATTTTGCATACATAATTTTTGCAACAACTGTAATCAATTTGCCAAATTTCGAGATAATGGGTCCACATTTGACCCTAGCTCTCATATAAGTCCAAATGACGGAAACAACTTAAACATATGTTTTGAGAAAATGTTTGCATATAGGAAAAATAATACAATTAAGAATACCTTAGTGGTGAAGGGTATCGTATGGTCGGGCCTGACCGACTATACAACTTTCTTACTTGTTTGAAATCATTTTCGTATTTAATTTAAAATGATAATTTGTTATGAACCAATTTTTGTATCACACACAAAAATACTTGAATACTTTCACACTTACATTTATTATTTCTTTGTTAAAAAAATTTGAAATATTCTTAACAAACATTTAATTGTATACCAAAGTACAAAAACATTTTAGCCGCATTCTCTGAAAAATTTCAATTTCTTTTAAAAAATATAAAAAAATGTTACTCATATAATGTCTATTATTTAATTTCTTGTTTAGTTTTTTTTTTCGTAAATTTTAATTAGTTATTAAAAATTTTATTAAAGGTATTCACGTCACACTTAAAGGTTTGCAAATTTTGGAAATATATTTTTTTTTATCAAAATTAAATAAAATATACATAAAATCATTTCGTAACAATTTTAGTTTTTTTTTAATTTTTCCACTTTCGCACGACTACAAATAGATAACAGGAATTACTTTAATAGCAAAAATTAATCAAATATGCAAATTTAGCAACAATGTTTCTGAAATGAACAAGGTTTTGAATAAATATTACTAAAGAATTTTTAATACTTCCTGCGAAAATAGAAATTTTATTTGCAATTCAAGGAAATTGTGGAAAACAAGAGGCTAAATTGTAATACAACTAATTCAAAGAACTTTGAGCTTTATAATGGAAGATTGACAGAATTCTTTCTTATAGCGATATGAAAGATATTTATAAATCATTTATATTTATAAAATTTAAGTTTAGACGCTAATTTTGCTGCTGAAAATGAAAATGTCATACATTTTATAAAATTGATTTTATGTATAATTCTTTTGCAAAAGCAACTTTTTAATACTTTTAATTTTATTAAAAACAATTAATTTCAATTATAAGTAGTAAAATTGATGGTATTTGTTGTTGTATATTCTTAATTTTTTATTACAATTCATTTTAATTCTAATGAGTGGGAGAGTATAGGCATGACCTCAGTTTGAGATCTAAAATGTGAGTTCTAATGATACTCTAACACTTTTAATATTGTATTCAAAATTAAGTGAGTTCTTTTGTTTATTTATTCATTTGTTCTCGCCAGTGTTGCCTATTTTGGAGTCATTATGAAAAAAAGTGAGATATTTTTAATTAAAAATAAGAAATTTTCAATTGAAATTTTTGCTGGTACAAACATTTTTCTATGGAAAAGTTTTTGGTAAAAAAAATTTTCTACAGAAAATTTTTGTACCAAAAAATTTTCCATAGAAAAATTTTTGTACCGAAAAATTTTGTGTACAAAAATTTTTGTGCCAAAAAATTTTTCTATAGAAAATTAAAAGAACTATAAATTTTTCTATAGAAAATTTTTTGGTACAAAATTTTTTCTATAGAAAATTTTTTTATACAAAATTTTTTCTTAGAAAATTTTTTGGTACAAAAATTTTTTTATAGAAAATTTTTTGGTACAAAAATTTTTCTATAGAAAATTTTTTGGTACAAAAATTTTTCTATAGAAAATTTTTTGGTACAAAAATTTTTCTATAGAAAATTTTTTGGTACAAAAATTTTTCTATAGAAAATTTTTTGGTACAAAAATTTTTCTATAGAAAATTTTTTGGTTCAAAAATTTTTCTATAGAAAATTTTTTGGTACAATAATTTTTCTATAGAAAATTTTTTGGTACAATAATTTTTCTATAGAAAATTTTTTGGTACAAAAATTTTTCTATAGAAAATTTTTTGGTACAAAAATTTTTCTATAGAAAATTTTTTGGTACAAAAATTTTTCTATAGAAAATTTTTTGGTACAAAAATTTTTCTATAGAAAATTTTTTGGTACAAAAATTTTTCTATAGAAAATTTTTTGGTACAAAAATTTTTCTATAGAAAATTTTTTGGTACAAAAATTTTTCTATAGAAAATTTTTTGGTACAAAAATTTTTCTATAGAAAATTTTTTGGTACAAAAATTTTTCTATAGAAAATTTTTTGGTACAAAAATTTTTCTATAGAAAATTTTTTGGTACAAAAATTTTTCTATAGAAAATTTTTTGGTACAAAAATTTTTCTATAGAAAATTTTTTGGTACAAAAATTTTTCTATAGAAAATTTTTTGGTACAAAAATTTTTCTATAGAAAATTTTTTGGTACAAAAATTTTTCTATAGAAAATTTTTTGGTACAAAAATTTTTCTATAGAAAATTTTTTGGAACAAAAATTTTTCTATAGAAAATTTTTTGGTACAAAAATTTTTCTATAGAAAATTTTTTGGTACAAAAATTTTTCTATAGAAAATTTTTTGGTACAAAAATTTTTCTATAGAAAATTTTTTGGTACAAAAATTTTTCTATAGAAAATTTTTTGGTACAAAAATTTTTCTATAGAAAATTTTTTGGTACAAAAATTTTTCTATAGAAAATTTTTTGGTACAAAAATTTTTCTATAGAAAATTTTTTGGTACAAAAATTTTTCTATAGAAAATTTTTTGGTACAAAAATTTTTCTATAGAAAATTTTTTGGTACAAAAATTTTTCTATAGAAAATTTTTTGGTACAAAAATTTTTCTATAGAAAATTTTTTGGTACAAAAATTTTTCTATAGAAAATTTTTTGGTACAAAAATTTTTCTATAGAAAATTTTTTGGTACAAACATTTTTCTATAGAAAATTTTTTGGTACAAAAATTTTTCTATAGAAAATTTTTTTGTACAAAAATTTTTCTATAGAAAATTTTTTGGTACAAAAATTTTTCTATAGAAAATTTTTTGGTACACAAATTTTTCTATAGAAAAATTGTTGGTACATAAATTTTTTAATAGAAAATTTTTTGGTACAAAAATTTTTCTATAGAAAAATTTTTGGTACATAAATTTTTTAATAGAAAATTTTTTGGTACAAAAATTTTTCTATAGAAAATTTTTTGGTACAAAAATTTTTCTATAGAAAATTTTTTGTTACAAAAATTTTTCTATAGAAAATTTTTTGGTACAAAAATTTTTCTATAGAAAATTTTTTGGTACAAAAATTTTTCTATAGAAAATTTTTTGGTACAAAAATTTTTCTATAGAAAATTTTTTGGTACAAAAATTTTTCTATAGAAAATTTTTTGGTACAAAAATTTTTCTATAGAAAATTTTTTGGTACAAAAATTTTTCTATAGAAAATTTTTTGGTACAAAAATTTTTCTATAGAAAATTTTTTGGTACAAAAATTTTTCTATAGAAAATTTTTTGGTACAAAAATTTTTCTATAGAAAATTTTTTGGTACAAAAATTTTTCTATAGAAAAATTTTTGGTACAAAAATTTTTTAATAGAAAAATTTTTGGTACAAAAATTTTTTAATAGAAAATTTTTTGGTACAAAAATTTTTCTATAGAAAATTTTTTGGTACAAAAATTTTTCTATAGAAAATTTTTTGGTAAAAAATTTTTCTATAGAAAATTTTTTGGTACAAAAATTTTTCTATAGAAAATTTTTTGGTACAAAAATTTTTCTATAGAAAATTTTTTGGTACAAAAATTTTTCTATAGAAAATTTTTTGGTACAAAAATTTTTCTATAGAAAATTTTTTGGTACAAAAATTTTTCTATAGAAAATTTTTTGGTACAAAAATTTTTCTATAGAAAATTTTTTGGTACAAAAATTTTTCTATAGAAAATTTTTTGGTACAAAAATTTTTCTATAGAAAATTTTTTGGTACAAAAATTTTTCTATAGAAAATTTTTTGGTACAAAAATTTTTCTATAGAAAATTTTTTGGTACAAAAATTTTTCTATAGAAAATTTTTTGGTACAAAAATTTTTCTATAGAAAATTTTTTGGTACAAAAATTTTTCTATAGAAAATTTTTTGGTACAAAAATTTTTCTATAGAAAATTTTTTGGTACAAAAATTTTTCTATAGAAAATTTTTTGGTACAAAAATTTTTCTATAGAAAATTTTTTGGTACAAAAATTTTTCTATAGAAAATTTTTTGGTACAAAAATTTTTCTATAGAAAATTTTTTGGTACAAAAATTTTTCTATAGAAAATTTTTTGGTACAAAAATTTTTCTATAGAAAATTTTTTGGTACAAAAATTTTTCTATAGAAAATTTTTTGGTACAAAAATTTTTCTATAGAAAATTTTTTGGTACACAAATTTTTCTATAGAAAAATTGTTGGTACATAAATTTTTTAATAGAAAATTTTTTGGTACAAAAATTTTTCTATAGAAAAATTTTTGGTACATAAATTTTTTAATAGAAAATTTTTTGGTACAAAAATTTTTCTATAGAAAATTTTTTGGTACAAAAATTTTTCTATAGAAAATTTTTTGTTACAAAAATTTTTCTATAGAAAATTTTTTGGTACAAAAATTTTTCTATAGAAAATTTTTTGGTACAAAAATTTTTCTATAGAAAATTTTTTGGCACAAAAATTTTTCTATAGAAAATTTTTTGGTACAAAAATTTTTCTATAGAAAATTTTTTGGTACAAAAATTTTTCTATAGAAAATTTTTTGGTACAAAAATTTTTCTATAGAAAATTTTTTGGTACAAAAATTTTTCTATAGAAAATTTTTTGGTACAAAAATTTTTCTATAGAAAATTTTTTGGTACAAAAATTTTTCTATAGAAAATTTTTTGGTACAAAAATTTTTCTATAGAAAATTTTTTGGTACACAAATTTTTCTATAGAAAAATTTTTGGTACAAACATTTTTTAATAGAAAATTTTTTGGTACAAAAATTTTTCTATAGAAAATTTTTTGGTACAAAAATTTTTCTATAGAAAATTTTTTGGTACAAAAATTTTTCTATAGAAAATTTTTTGGTAAAAAATTTTTCTATAGAAAATTTTTTGGTACAAAAATTTTTCTATAGAAAATTTTTTGGTACAAAAATTTTTCTATAGAAAATTTTTTGGTACAAAAATTTTTCTATAGAAAATTTTTTAGTACAAAAATTTTTCTATAGAAAATTTTTTGGTACAAAAATTTTTCTATAGAAAATTTTTTGGTACACAAATTTTTCTATAGAAAAATTGTTGGTACATAAATTTTTTAATAGAAAATTTTTTGGTACAAAAATTTTTCTATAGAAAATTTTTTGGTACAAAAATTTTTCTATAGAAAAATTTTTGGTACATAAATTTTTTAATAGAAAATTTTTTGGTACAAAAATTTTTCTATAGAAAATTTTTTGGTACAAAAATTTTTCTATAGAAAATTTTTTGATACAAAACATTTTTCTATAGAAAATTTTTTGGTACAAAAATTTTTCTATAGAAAATTTTTTGGTACAAAAATTTTTCTATAGAAAATTTTTTGGTACAAAAATTTTTCTATAGAAAATTTTTTGGTACAAAAATTTTTCTATAGAAAATTTTTTGGTACAAAAATTTTTCTATAGAAAATTTTTTTGTACAAAAATTTTTCTATAGAAAATTTTTTGGTACAAAAATTTTTCTATAGAAAATTTTTTGGTACAAAAATTTTTCTATAGAAAATTTTTTGGTACAAAAATTTTTCTATAGAAAATTTTTTGGTACAAAAATTTTTCCATAGAAAATTTTTTGGTACAAAAATTTTTCTATAGAAAATTTTTTGGTACAAAAATTTTTCTATAGAAAATTTTTTGGTACAAAAATTTTTCTATAGAAAGTTTTTTGGTACAAAAATTTTTCTATAGAAAATTTTTTGGTACAAAAATTTTTCTATAGAAAATTTTTTGGTACAAAAATTTTTCTATAGAAAATTTTTTGGTACAAAAATTTTTCTATAGAAAATTTTTTGGTACAAAAATTTTTCTATAGAAAATTTTTTGGAACAAAAATTTTTCTATAGAAAATTTTTTGGTACAACATTTTTTCTATAGAAAATTTTTTGGTACAAAAATTTTTCTATAGAAAATTTTTTGGTACAAAAATTTTTCTATAGAAAATTTTTTGGTACAAAAATTTTTCTATAGAAAATTTTTTGGTACAAAAATTTTTCTATAGAAAATTTTTTTGTACAAAAATTTTTCTATTGGAAAATTTTTTTGTACAAAAATTTTTCTATAGCAAATTTTTTGGTACAAAAATTTTTCTATAGAACATTTTTTGAAACAAAAATTTTTGTACCAAAAATTTTTCTATTAGAAATTTTTTTGCTACAAAAATTTTTCTTTGAAAATTGTTTGGCACAAAAATTTTTCTTTAGAAAATTTTTAGGTACAAAATTTTTTCTATAGAAAATTTTTTGGTACATATATGTGTAAATATGTTTGCTCCGGCAGCACTTTTTGGCTCGCTCATTTAGTCTGTTTAGCAAAAATACAATATAAAAATCCAATAATAAAATATATCTAAAAGAATGTAATATTTTTATATTTTGCGATTTAAAAAATTGCAATTAAAAAAATTTTAAGGAAAATTTCATTAATAAGGCATTTTTAAGATATAAAAATATTTTTTGTTATAAAGATTTTTCGCTTTACCCTTGTAGAAATCGTGAAAGGAAAAAAAATGTTTTTTCTCATCGAATAGACAAACAATATAGATTAAATCAAACTCTCTATTTTGGATTTAGATATTAAAAAATCTTCAATTAAAAAAAAAAAAAAAAAATATTGAATACACCATTTGAAATATCTGCAAGCTATAGAAAACCATAACAAAACAATTTGCGCCAACAATGCTGGAGTCAAGAAACTTTTTATAAAAAATTTGAAATGAGTGAAGTGTTGAATCCAAATTATAACGAAAAATAAATGTTTTCTACTTGACTGAAACGAATGCTTAATACACTTCAATAAAAAGTTTACATCATTACTCGTCCACTAAAATTTTCATCTTAAAATTTAAGATTTAAATTTTAAGAAAATTAAATATTAAAATTTATGCCTAAGGCAAAAAAAAAAAAAGTTTTTAAAACTTTCGTTTTTATTGAAAAACAAACGATTTTTTTATTGTCGCTAACGACACGTTAAACTAAAAATTTTTCCTATTTACACAGATAAACCTGTAAACATGCAATTAAGATAATTTTGAAAACTGGTTATTATTGCGTTTTGAAAGAAATAGTTCAAAGTTAGTGTTGAAACACAATGATTGTTTCTGTCTAGTTTTACTAAGCTTAAGATTTTTAATTAGGGGATTCACGTCATATATTTTTATCGAATAAAATCTGAATCACAAATCTTGTGTTATATATTTATTTATTTATAAGTATTATATTCTTATACCCTTCATTATCATGGACTTAAACGGTATATTTGGTTTAAGCACATCTTTGTAACGCATAGAAATATTAGTCTGAAACTTAACTTTATGTATACCGATCTAGTGTTTATACCCTTCACCACCATAGGTGGAAAAGGTATTATAAATTTGTGCTGATGTATGTAGCGCATAGAAATATTGAAAACATTAGTTAATGTATTACACAGTATATTGTGATTAATGCATGGTCCAGTAGTGCCTAAAAAGTTATTTGCCCATCATCTTATATCATCAGAAACATTAATTAGCGCTGTTACACAACAGTGCTTATGTCTGAAACCAGATTGATATTTGGAAATCATGTTGTTATCGGAGAAATATTTGTCAATTTGTTGATATAGTATGCGCTCAAATACTTTAGATAAATATTGTAGTATAGATATCGGTCGATATTCTGAGCCAGATTTTGTAACAGGTTTTACTCTGGCATATTTCCAGCACTTTGGAAAGCAACTCGTAGTTTATATAGTTTTGAATATTTGGGTTATGAAAAGTATAAGCTTTGTAAGTAAAACCTTTAACAACTAAGGATTAATTTCGTCAAAACCTGCAGCATTCGATTTTACTGCGAGGTAACATTTATGGACATCCACAGGTGTTATACAAACCAAATTCATCAGTAGTAGTGCTGTTACGTATTTCAGTTGACACTAGGTTTGCAGTCACGATGCCATCTGAAGAACCTAAAAATTGATATTTCAGTTCATTTCCTTCCAATATTGATCGGATGATGAAACGTTATTTCGACCAATTCCAATTTCCTTAATGGTTTCCCATTTGCGTTTAGAACTGATAGCAGCTTGGAAGCGATTGGAATAATAGTTTATCTTAGCTTTACGTATGATTTTGTTAACGTTGGGGCGAGCTTTACGAAAATTATCATAGAAGGCAATCATTCAATCTTTTCCATCGTTCATATAGATGGTCGCGAGTTTCGATCAGTTTTTTTATGCGATCATTAAACCATACATCGTTGTTTTTCTTACGGCAGGTACGTAGGGGTACAACGTTATCATAAAGCTAAAGAACTCCAACTGTTCATCGGCTGAAGGCATATAAAAGATCTGGTTCCATTCTATGCTGTCAAAGAAGTGGTTAAGTTTTGTAGTATCAATGCGGCGAAAATCGCGATAACTAAAATGTTCTTGCGTATCATTGAATTTTACATCATAGGACATAAATATAAGATAGTGCTTCGAAAAACAAGGGGCACTCAGTTGATTAAAAAGCATAATTTTTGAGGCATCACTGACTATAAAGATGTCCAACAGGGAGCAACTACGCGCCGTGAAATAAGTTGGGTTCATCGTGTTAATAATGTGCAAGCCAATTGACAGTAGGGAAATTTTGAAATCAGATTCAGTTAAGATATCTGCATTAAAGTTACTAGCAATAATAACATCATTATAGTGAACAATTAAATTTTCAAGGTACTGTATAAAAGATCCGTATGGAATATTCCTGTTGGGACGGTAAACACATCCAATGAGAACTTTGTTTTCGATACCAGCTTTTTCGACGAAGAATAGAATCATTCTTATCAGAAAGACAAATGAGCTTGTAATGTAAATTTGACTTTATGTGAACTGCACTTCCTGAGTTGATTTAACGATAACAGTCCGTCCGTCCGTTTGGACGGCTGGCTGGACCCCCATGTAAAGCTTGTAATCAAACTATAGATAATTTGATGAAATTTGGCACAGATTATTTTTCTGATAGTAGGACCATGGCTATTGAAATTCGTCAAAATCGTTCCATTATTTATGGTTCCACCCATTGGTCCCACTTCGCGGAATTGATATGTTAACTACAAATATCGATGTTCATGAAATTTGAACTATATACTGCGTATGTATCGGTCTACATTTGACCATAGCTCCCATATAAACTCTTCTTTCACAACGCACTAAATGAGACAAAATCACTTAAACGCTCGTATATCTGAAGATAATGACAATTTTAAGTTTACTTTTTGCATACATAATTTTTGTAAAAACTGTAATCAATTTGCTAAATTTCGAGATAATCGGGTTACATTTGACCCTAGCTCTTATATAAGTACAAATGAAGGAAACAGCTTAAAAATATAAGTATTGAGCAAATGTTTGTATGATGACAAAATTGAGCAAATATTTCTATTTATACACGAAAAAGAATACCTTTGACCTTAGTGGTGAAGGTTATCGTATGGTCAGGCTTGACCGACTGTAGCACTTTCTTACTTGTTTAAAGATATTTTAACGATTTTTTTTATTAGCCTATATTTGACCATCACAAAACTTTTGGCAAAACTTTTCAAAGATAATTCTTTTTTGAGCAATAATCTTAAAACACAATTTCGTGGCGATCGGGTCACATTTGAACCTAAATCATACATACATATGTAGATCATACATAAATATACTTATATCTAGAGAAATTGTTGCCTTTAAGTTATTGCCTCGACAATAACAGTTTCTTTAACTTTAATAAATTTTCTTAAAATCTATAATAGTTAATACGAAAATATAAATTTTCGTTGCGATCGCCAACAAATTTGATAACAACTAACTCATTATGTTGACACTTTTTAACGTGAAACATAGTTAAAATGTACTTCCTTAATATTATCATTAAAGTATAACATTGAATCTTGCATTGCAAATAAAACCTAATTTACTATGTATAATATTTGCCTTTAATTAAGAAATTCTTATCAAAATATGTACATTTTATACATTTTTCCCCTTTTGAGAATTTCAACAAATTCTCTTCTATTGACATGTGAGCTTTGAATGGTCATAGACCACAAATAGAAGGTGAATAGAAGCAAATATTTGTTTATTTTTTGCGTTGTTAAATTCTACTCTTTCTCTCAAAATAATATTTATTTTGTTTATCTCTTCTTGAAACTTAATTACGCACTTTAAAATGTTTTTTGTTGAGGTATTTCGGGAGGTATCGATATTCACACGATCGTTCTTTTATTTGTTTAATAACACAGTACGACAAAATCAAATTTTTGGGAGTACACATGAGTAATATTAACAGAATATGAGCCAGTTTTGGATTTGTTGTTATTTTTTGGATATTTTTTAATTTTACATGAAAATTTAAGCACCATCTAGCGGAATTTTTTTTAATAAAAGTTTTGAAAAGGGAATTAACTCTTTTCAAAACTGGCTCAAGCATTTAAATCGGTTGACCCATTTTATTTTTAAAGTATTTTTTATAAAAGTATCACGTTACAAGTGAACCTCGGTCCTTCGAATCTTTAAAATAGATTTTCTAAAAATTCTGACGTGCTACAGCAAAACTCCGAGACACGTATTTCTTTATTTTAAGCCTATTTTCATATTCTGTTAACTTTTCTCATGTGTACCAACCACTGTCGTACTGTGTAATAATGAGAATAATGAACTATATCAATTAATTTCAAATGTATACAATAAGAACATACTTCTAATACTAATGACCTTGTAAAATTTCCAAAAATAAGGCGAGTTAACAAATTTAATAACAAAAAATCTATTTTTGAAAAAAAAAAAATATTGATCAGATAATGTGATAATGACATACTTACTTCTTATAAGTGTATGTATGTATGTATGTATTTTTTTCTTAAAACAAATAATTGAAGCATAGCCGCGAATAACGTTGTAAGCGACAAAATTAAAATTGTTCGCAATTCGTAAAAAACGTTTTTAAAGTAGCAGGCAATATATAGATAATTTGTTTTTCTAATTGTATTTTGATAGCGATAAGGTGCATAATTTTGGCTGATTTGGTGATTGAGCAATGTAAAAGAGTCAAGTTAACTGTAATCTGCAAAAAAACAGGTTTTGTAAAAATCGGCGTTTAAAACGTTATTCGCGGCTATGCTTCAATTGTTTGTAAATTGTAGTAGGTACATACATATTTATTAGACAATTCGAATAATTCTTTTTAATATTAAAAACTTATGATACATTTTTAGATAAATATAATATTGTAATGCCAATCTTTAGTCAAACTTGGGCATTTAATACATTGTTTAAGTCAGTATTGACAACAGCATTATCATCATCAATAGCCACATTCCCACGGCAGTCGTACCAGGACGACTCGGAATTTTTAGGATTCCGACTAAGGACTGTCACTTCTACGATATTACCAATAATATCGCAGTTACAACAACAACAACATCAATAGCCAAAATACTGCTACCTTGACTAATTTGAAATATCCTTGTTGAGAAGATGGCTTATAAAAATGCTTCCTAGCTTTTGTTGTGGCAGCTAACCATTTTCTGTTAGGTTGAATATATATAAAGACTTTTGCATATCGCATATCGATTGTGATATTGAATGTTATTTGTTAATTTACATACTTCTTTTGGAGGAAAAAGATATTCGCTTTTAAAATGCTGTGACGGACGCTACAAAAAATGGAAGTGACTTTTTTTTCAATACATGTTTCTGCAATTTTCATCAAATCGGTCATAGTAATAAAAAAATTGTAAATACATTAAAGATAGAGAAAAATCAGAGGATTACAAAACAGCTTTTATAAAATATTTTAAAGTTTCCAGTTTTACCAAAAATCCATAAATGAACTGTTGCGGACGCTACGTGACGGAAGATACAATTTTTACTTGAATGTTTTTTATAAGGAAAAAATTCATATTTCATATTTTTTTTAATGATTCGTTAATCAGTGAAAATAATGGTTTTATTTGTTCCCGAATTTCATCTACTTCCTGGGCACAATTTAATATTTCACCTATATATATTTATTTAAAGTTTTACACTTTTTACATTTTATTTTTCGTCTAAAGGATGCTGCGGCTAGCTGTTAGAGTGTTCCAAAAATAAAAAAAAATCAAATTTCAAAAGCATCAAATTTGCCCCACTGTATGTTTTTTTTAACACCTAATGCCTTAAATTTAATCTGTGGATATATACACTGTTATTGCTTTATGAATAAGACATATATTGTATTTAATAAATATCATTTTGTAAAAAAATATATACTGTGACGGACGCTACACACTTTCCGATACATATTATTCTGTAAAATGCTATATTAACGTCTATATATTTTTAGTCTAATGTAAAGCATACTATAAGTTCTCTTTACGAACCAAGTTTAATTGGAGGAAAAAGAAAAAATTGCACTAGTCAAATTAAAAAAACCTTTATTTCTGTGACGGACGCTAAACACTGTGAACCCTCTTTTACTTAACTTTATATCACTCCAATTACTTTTGATGAGGTCTTTTACGTCTAATTGTATAAAATTAAGCAGACTTTGAGCCCCTACTGAAACTTGATACCTAAATGAATGTTTTTGCGATTTTTTTGAACTTTTAAAAAACCTATTATTTTAAAAAATTTATAAAAATTCGAGATGGGTGCAAAAAAAGACCTGCCATTCATGAAGAGAGCAATCAAAAATTGTATCTATTATATATTCTAAAGAATCAATATATGGTAAATTTTTCCATAAACACAAATACTTGATTTTAACAGTTTTAAAATTTTGTCCATATATCTTTATAAGTATTTGAAAACTTTTATATATGCTGTCAATAGGTCCAAATTTTGACCCCAGTGGTTTTTTTCCTGTATTTTAAATCGTACCAATTGGTTTATCGCTTTGAAATCAGAGTTTGTTAACTTTTAAATATACTGTCTGGTTGGTATTTAAAAAAATTTTTGTAGAATTTACGTCAAACAAATTCGATTAAATCGAATGCTTTAAAAAATAAACTATGATAACCAGTTTAAAACTGCGTGAAATCCCTCATACAGCAAAAATCAAAGTAATCGAAGAATTATGCATATACGACATATGTATGTACATATGTTATACAAAATAAATATGAAACCAATTCCCTTACATCGCACTTTGGGAATATTGGAAAAGGAAAAGAAAACAAAAAAAATCGAAAGCAAAGCATATCCATTCATTCATCCATTCACATAAGATAAGTGTGTTCATGTTTATAATTCAATAACAAGATTCCACTCAAACGAATTGCTTTTACTTAGTAGACAAAATGATAAGATTTCTCGGTATTATTTCATCAGGCAGATGATACTCTGACAGCAGAAGGCGTAGTTGCTTTTTTATGGTGGGCTTGCAAAAAAAATCTTAAAATCAAACTAACTGTCAAACAACGTAATTTACCTCTAAGCGATAGTGTGAATATGTCGCATGTTTGTCTCTATGACGGAGAGAATCTGTCCGACTGCCTGCCTGTCTGTATTTAATATTTAATATTAGATATTGTTATCATTTTAATATTCAGATTCATTTACTATGTCTGAATAGTTTTTATTTATTTTTTGTTATTTTCTTTTTGTGTTTTTTTATTAATTAAAGGGGTATAAGTATATCGTCACCTCCAATAAGAAAGGCCAAACATGTTGATTTTTTCAAGCTTTCTCATTATCCTTTGACATAAATTTTTTGACATACAAACTGTCAAACAAAATTTTTTGATTCAAAAGTTTGAATAGAAAATTTTTCGCTTAAAAATTTTTGGATATACAAATTTTCATAGAAATTTTTTTAATATAAAAATTGTTATAGAGTTTTCTTTATATATATAGAAAATTTTCAATATAAAAATTTTTTTAAAAAAATTTTCGATATAAAAATTTTTCGATATTTTCCGATATATAAATTTTGATAGACAATTTTTCGATTAAAAATTTTTATGGAAAATTTTTCGATATAAAAATTTGTCTACAAAATTTTTTGATTTACAAATTTTTATAGAAAATTTTTGATTTACAAATTTTTATAGAAAATTTTTCGATATAAAAATTTTTATAGAAAATTTTTCGATATAAAAATTTTTGTAGAAAATTTTTGATACAAAAATTTTTATAGGAAATTTTTCGATACAAAATTTTTTTTAGAAAATTTTTCCATATAACTTTTAGAAATATTTTCGATATAAAAGTGTTTCAGTATAAACATTTTTATATAAAATTTTTGAATATAAAAATTTTTGATATAAAAATTTTTATAGGAAATTTTTCGCTACAAAAATTTTTAAAGGAAATTTTTTGATACAAAAATTTTTAATATAAATTTTTTGATACAAAAATTTTTAATATAAAAAAATTTTTAATATGAAAAGTTTTATAGAAATATTTTCGATAGAAAATTTGTTGATATTAAAATTTTTTATAAAATTTTTAGATACAAAAATTTTTCAATATAAAAATTTTTATAAAAATTTTTTTCAATAAAAATTTTTATAAAAAAATTTTTCAATATAAAAATGTTTATAAAAAAAATTTTGATACATAAATTTTTTGATATAAAAATTTTTATAGGAAATTTTTAGATATAAAAATTTTTATACAAAATTTTTAGATATAAAAATTTTTATACAAAATTTTTTAATATAAAAATTTTTATAAAAAAATTTTGAAACATAAATTTTATGATATAAAATTTTTTATAGGAAATTTTTTGATACAAAAATTTTTAATATAAAAAAATTTTTAATATGAAAAGTTTTATAGAAATATTTTCGATAAAAAATTTGTTGATATTAAAATTGTTTATAAAATTTTTATAAAAAAATTTTTATAAAAAAATTTTTCAATATAAAAATTTTTATAAAAAAATGTTGATACATAAATTTTTTGATATAAAATTTTTTATAGGAAATTTTTAGATATAAAAATTTTTATAGGAAATTTTTAGATATAAAAATTTTTATACAAAATTTTTCGATACACAAATTTAAAAAAAAAAATTTTCCACATAAAAATTTTAAGAAAATTTTTCCACATAAAAATTTAAAAAAAAATTTTCCACATAAAAATTGTAAGAAAATTTTTCCACATAAAATTTTTTATAGAAAATTTTTTCAATATAAAATTTTTATTGAAAATTTTTTCCATATAAAAATGTTTATAGAAAATTTTTCGATATAAAAATTTTTATAGAAATTTTTTTGATATAATTTTTTTTTTTACAAAAATTTTCGATATAATTTTTTTTTTTTTAATTTTTAGATATAAACAGATACAGAAAATTTTTGATATAAAAATTTTTTAAGAAATTTTCGGTATAAAAATTGTATTAGAAAATTTTTAGAAATATTTTCGATGTAAAAGTTTTAATAAGTTTTCATTCAATTTTATAATGTACAATTTTCAATATAAAAAATTTTATAAAAAATGTTTAAATTTTTTTATAGAAAATTTTTGATATACAAATTTTTAAAGGAAGTTTTTTTTGATTTAAAAATTTCTATGGGAAATTTTTCGATATAAAATCGATAAATTTCCTATACGAGTAAAAAGGATATTTTTTGATATAAAAACTTTTCGATGAAACATTTTTTTGATATAAAAATTTTTCTTTATAAAAATTTTATACTTAATTTTTTCTATGTAAAAATTTTTTCTATATAAAAATTTTTATAGAAAATTTTTTCTATATAAAAATTTTTATAGAAATTTTTTTCTATATAAAAATTTTTATAGAAAATGTTTTCTACATATAAAAAAAAATTTCAATATAAAAATGTTTATAGAAAATTGTTGGTATAAAAATTTGTATTGGAAATTTTTCGATATAAACATTTTTATAGGAAATTTTTCGATACAAACATTTTTATAGAAAACTTTTCGATACAATTTTTAGAAATATTTTCGATATACAATTTTTTATAAGATTTTTCAATATAAAGATTTTTTTAATAGGAAATTTTTCGATGCAAAAATTTTTCGATTTAAAAATTTTTATAGAAAATTTTTCTATATAAAAATTTTATAGTAAATTTTTTCTATGTAGAAATTTTTATAGAAAATTTTTTTATATAAAAATTTTTATAGAAATTTTTTTTATATCAACATTTTTTTAGAAAATTTTTCAATATAAAAATTTTTATAGAAAATTTTTGGTATAAAAATTGTTCGATATAAACATTTTTATAAAAAATTTTTCGATGCAAACATTTTTAAAGAAAACTTTTCGATACAATTTTTATAAATATTTTCGATATACAAATTTTTTTTTAGAAAATTTTTCAATAAAAAAATTTTTATATAAAATTTTTGATATAAAAATTTTAATAGGAAATTTTTCGCTATACCAATTTTTATAGGAAATTTTTCGATATAAACATTTTCAATATAAAAGATTTAAAAAAAAAAATTAATATGAAAAGTTCTATAGACAATTTTTTGATATTAAATCTTTTTTAGAAAATTTTTCGATACAAAAATTTTCAATATAAAAATTTTTATAGAAAATTTTTTGTTATACAAATTTTTATAGGAAGTTTTTTGATATAAAAATTTTTTCTATATAAAAATGTTTATTGAAAATTTTTTCTATATAAAAATTTTTGTAGAAAATTTTTCGATATCAAAATTTGTATAAAAAATTTTTTAGAAAATTTACGATATAAAATTTTTTAGAAAATTTTTCGATACAAAAATTTTCAATATAAAAATTTTTATAGAAAATTTTTTGTTATACAAATTTTTATAGGAAGTTTTTTGATATAAAAATTTTTTCTATATAAAAATGTTTATTGAAAATTTTTTCTATATAAAAATTTTTGTAGAAAATTTTTCGATATCAAAATTTGTATAAAAAATTTTTTAGAAAATTTACGATATAAAATTTTTTTGGAAAATTTTTCGATATAAAAACTTTTATAGAAATTTTTTTGATATAAACTTTTTTTTTTTTTTTTTAGCAAATTTTTCAATTTTTTAGAAAATTTTTCGAAATAAAAATTTTTCATAATAAAATGTTTTGATATAAAAATTTTTTAGGAAGTTATTCGATATAAAAATTTTTGTGGGAAATTTTTCAATGTAAAAATTTTTATAGAAAATTTGTCTATATAAAATTTGTCAGAAATATTTTCGATATAAAAGTTTTTATAGAAAATTTTTTGATAGAAAAATTTTTAGAAGTATGCAGCAAGATTTCCTTTAAAATATCCAAAAATACTAGCAGCAAATGCCACAATTCGCATAAGTTTTAAATTTTATATCTTTTCTATCTCCCTTTTGATTTTCAGATAACGATATCAGAATATAGGTATTTTGTTTTCATTTAAAAATTGTTTTGCAAATTTAATATTTTTTTGCCTTGTATTTTGTGTTTGCAAATTTTTTTGCTTGTTTATTTTTTATTTATTTAGTTTTTGCTTTTGTTTCCTTATAAACTACAAAAAAATAAAATAGTTTTCATTTGTCGTCTATTAGCGCGTAGTTTTTTTTTTATTATTTTTTCTTTGTATTAATAATTTATTTCACTTCTAAATGTTACATATTTTAAAATCAACACGTTTTTTTTATTTTTTATATTTCTTGAAGCCAGACAGACACACAACACATGTGCTTAACATTTAAATAAAGAAAATAAACAAATTGTTTAGTCTTATACGTCTTTTTTTAACAAAATCATTCATAAAAAAATAAACTTATTGTTTGGTTCATTTTGCAAAAGATATTCCAAAAATAAAGAACTTAACAGGTTATATTGACAAATTCGCATTTATTTTTTAAAACGTCGCGTTTTACTGCGTTTAAGTTCCATTATTTATCTGTTTGATAAGGAAATTTTATTGAAGTTATTAAATATTTTTTAAAAAGAATTAAGAGATTATGAAAAAATTGTTTAAATAAAAATAAATTAACACATGATAAATTAAGTGAAAATTAATTAAATTGACAATAAAATCTTTGAGTTTATTAACATAAACTAGACAAAAATAATAATTAGTTAAAAACAAAAAGTGAAAGTTTAAAAACAAAAGGTAAAATTCTTCGAATATTTGAATTGGCCTAAATAAAGAATTTTGCTACATTTATTTAATAATGCATAATACAATAATAAATTTTTATTATAGTAATTCATAAAGTTTTGAAAATAATTAAAATAAATTCAAATGGCCTTGTGCGCAAAAGTGTTTATTACGGACTCGTGTTGTCCCAACTCTCGTTAAATCTAATGATCAATCTATAAAATAAATATTGTAAAATTGGAAATGTGTGTTTGCACCTACTCTCATGTTAAATCCTTTTTCTACACCAAAATAATCGTAAATATTTTTAAGTTAATAAAAAAATATATATCCGTATGATGATTTATTTGTTTGTAAAATGTGTCTGAAAAAAAAAATTTTTAAAATCATAAACGAAAAAATAAAGTGCAATAACCGCAAAAAAGCTTAAGCAATATGATTTTCGAATAAGCGTTTTTTATGAAAATTAATACAACGCGCTTATTTACACCCAGTCCTAAAATTTTACCGACGTACATAGTACCGTTACGATCTTATATCAAAAAATTTTTTGTTTAAGTGCCTATTGATTATTTGTTTATAGTACCTGGTAGACCGAGCCTTGCTCGGAACTTTATGATAAGCATTTTGAGGAAAATTTTAAAGTTTTTATATATTTTATATTATAAAGTGCTAAAATAAATATAGAGGAAAGACATTGTAGAAATATTCAGTTAATTTTGAATTATTTGATTTATTTTGTCCGACCAACACATAGTTTGCATAGTTTACAGTTTAACTCATTTTGAATAATTTTGGAAATTATTCGTATCAACAGAAACCTCTGTCGACTCATGCGCAACAACTTTGCTAAAGATTATAGTCTGATCAAATGCACAGTTTACGATTTAATTCATTTTGAGTAGTTTTCTGTGGCGCCACCTGTCGGACTTTGCTTATTCCAATTCATAAACCTTCTTCGGCTTATCCGTAACAACTTTGCAGAAGATTATAGCATGATTAAATGTACAGCATACGATTAAATTGACTTTGAGTAAATTTCAGTAGCGCCACCTGTCGAAATTTCTTCATACCAACTAAAAAACCTTCGTCGGCTCATGTGCAACAACTTTGCTAAAGATTGTAGCATGATTAAATGTACAGATTACGATTAAATTGACTTTGAGTAAGTTTCTGTAGCGCCACCTGTCGGAAATTATTCATACCAACTAAAAAACCTTCGTCGGCTCATGCGCTACAACTTTGCTAAAGATCATAGCATGATCAAATGTACAGTTTACGATTTAATTAATTTTTAGTAATTTTCAGTGGCGCCATCTGTCGGAAATTAGTCTTATCAACTTTAAAACCTTCGCCGGCTTATCCGCAACATCTTCGCTAAAGAGCATAACACAATCAAATTCACAGTTTACTATTCTATAAAGAACATACATACAGACAAACATTCATTTGTTTAAAATAATACTAATTTCTCCCCCTTTTTATTCCCTAATTTCTAAAAGTTCCATATGTATATTTGGTACTTTTTTGGTGCCAATTGAATTCGGTACATTTTTTTAAAACGCATTTAACATAATGTATAATGTTCCTATTCATATTACTTTGGAGATGTTAAGTTATCATTTTATCCCTTTTTTACCCATTTTGGCTCCAAAATCAAAAAAGTACCAAATACGTGTTTCATGTTTTTTTTACATCTATTGATTGCAGTACCAAGTTTCTTTCTATATTCTTTAGTTCAAAATATAAGAGTGGGTTAAAAAGGTGCCAAAAAAACTATTTTCACCCTTTTTTACCCCCTATCGGACATAGTTTTAAAAAAGTACCAAACACCTGTCCGCTTATTTTCAAAGCTGTTTAAAACGTAATTTTAATTTTGTTTCTATACCTATTACTTTAGGAGACATAGCGTTTTCGATTTTTTCCCCTTTTTATCCGTTTTTACCCTCTTAGAGGTAAAAGTTCCAAAAGTCCCTTCTTCTTCGACCTATACATCAAAAAAGATACCCACTGTCCAAATTTTATCAAAATCGTTAGAGCCGTTTTCGAGATAGCCATTCTATATATCTTATATTCTTAAACGAGCAATAATTGTATATATATATATATATATATATAGATATATATATATAGAATGGCTATCTCGAAAACGGCTCTAACGATTTTGATAAAATTTGGAAAATGGGTATCTTTTTTGATGTATAGGTCGAAGAAGAAGGGACTTTTGGAACTTTTACCTCTAAGAGGGTAAAAAGGGAAAAAATCGAAAACGCTATGTCTCCTAAAGTAATAGGTATAGAAACAAAATTAAAATTACGTTTTAAACAGCTTTGAAAATAAGCGGACAGGTGTTTGGTACTTTTTTGAAACTATGTCCGACAGGGGGTAAAAAAGGGTGAAAATAGTTTTTTTGGCACCTTTTTAACCCACTCTTATATTTTAAACTAAAGAATATAGAAAGAAACTTGGTACTGCAATTAATAGATGTAAAAAAACATGAAACACGTATTTGGTACTTTTTTGATTTTGGAGCCAAAATGGGTAAAAAAGGGATAAAATGATAACTTAACATCTCCAAAGTAATATGAATAGGAACATTATGTTAAATGCGTTTTAAAAAAATGTACCGAATTCAATTGTCACCAAAAAAGTACCAAATATACATATGGAACTTTTAGAAATTAGGGAATAAAAAGGGGGAAAAATTAGTATTATTTTAAACAAATGAATGTTTGTCTGTATGTATGTTCTTTATAGAATAGTAAACTGTGAATTTGATTGTGTTATGCTCTTTAGCGAAGATGTTGCGGATAAGCCGGCGAAGGTTTTAAAGTTGATAAGACTAATTTCCGACAGATGGCGCCACTGAAAATTACTAAAAATTAATTAAATCGTAAACTGTACATTTGATCATGCTATGATCTTTAGCAAAGTTGTAGCGCATGAGCCGACGAAGGCTTTTTAGTTGGTATGAATAATTTCCGATAATTTCCGACTCAAAGTCAATTTAATCGTAATCTGTACATTTAATCATGCTACAATCTTTAGCAAAGTTGTTGCACATGAGCCGACGAAGGTTTCTTAGTTGGTATGAAGAAATTTCGACAGGTGGCGCTACTGAAATTTACTCAAAGTCAATTTAATCGTATGCTGTACATTTAATCATGCTATAATCTTCAGCAAAGTTGTTACGGATAAGCCGAAGAAGTTTTATGAATTGGAATAAGCAAAGTCCGACAGGTGGCGCCACAGAAAACTACTCAAAATGAATTAAATCGTAAACTGTGCATTTGATCAGACTATAATCTTTAGCAAAGTTGTTGCGCATGAGTCGACAGAGGTTTCTGTTGATATGAATAATTTCCAAAATTATTCAAAATGAGTTAAACTGTAAACTATGCAAACTATGTGTTGGTCGGACAAAATAAATCAAATAATTCAAAATTAACTGAATATTTCTACAATGTCTTTCCTCTAAATTTATTTTTTAGAATATAAAATATATAAAAACTTTAAAATTTTCCTCAAAATGCTTATCATAAAGCTCCGAGCAAGGCTCGGTCTACCAGGTACTATATATATATACAATTATTGCTCGTTTAAGAATATAAGATTTTTTTGTGACAACAACTTGTTGTTTAACTTTTTAAAAGAAAATAAGTTGTTAAACTTTTTGTAATATCCAAAATCATATATAAATATATTGACATTCTAAAAATGTAGACAAATTGCATATCACTGGAAAGGAAATGCTCTTATCTTAGACATTTTAAAACTTATAGCAGTTTTTTTTTTTGTTAAAATAAGGCTTAAAAACGAAAAATATTTAATTTAAAGTCAAATATCTTCTAAACTTTAAAAAATGGAAATTTTGGCTTTAGGTTTGAAATAAAAGCAATTTCAGCATTTTTACTATTATTTAAGGAGTGCTCCGAATAAAATTTGTAGTTGTATAAAGTTAAATAAAACATAAGCCGTACAATATAAAAATTCTTAAAAAATCGGGGATAGCAAATAATATTTTTTTATACCCTTCACCACCATAGGTGGAAAGGGTATTATAAGTTTGTGCTGATGTATGTAACGCATAGAAATATTTGTCTTAGACCCACCTTTTAGTATACTATAGACTTAGAATCACTTTTTGAGTCGATTTAACGCTGTCCGTCCGTCTGGCTGGCTGCCTGGACGCCTGGCTGGACCCCCATGTAAACCTTGCAATCAAACTACAGGTCGCAATTCTAAAGATAATTTGATAAAAAATGGCTATTGAAATTCGTCAACATCGGTCCATTATTTATGGTACCCCCATAGGTCCCACTTCCCGGAATTGATATATTGGCCACAAATATCAATATTTTTTATGAAATTTAAAACAATTATTGCTTATGTAAACTGAAATCACTGTACCAAAATTGAAATCGGTCCACATTTGACCATAGCTCCCATACAAATTCTTCTTTTAAAACGCACTAAATGAGACAAAATCACTAAAACGCTCGTAAATCTGAAGATAATGTGCTTATTTTTTGCATACATAATTCTTGTAATCAACTTGCCAAATTTCGAGAAAATCGGTCCACATTTGACCCTAGCTCTCATATAAGTCTAAATGACAGAAACAGCTTAAATATATAAGTTTTGACAAAATAGCAAATATTTGTCATTATACACGAAAAATAACTCCTTTCATCTTAGTGGTGAAGGGTATCGTATGGTCTGACTTGAACGACTATAGCACTTTGTTACTTGTTTTTAAATGAAAATGGCTTTATTGTATTTAAAAATATTCCGCTTATGCTTTTTTCCATTCCTTCTAAGACACATGATGTAATAATTGCAAATAGTTGCTTCTGTTATCTTTTTGGGAGAGGTGGTTTATATATGCTTTAAATCGGATATGTTATGGGAGGAGACCTATGCTCTTTAATTCCTCTTTTTAAAGCTCGATTTGCCTCTCTTTGTACAAACATGACATTATTGTTTAAATATTTATCACTCAAGTACCTTTTTCGGAGTACATGATGTTAAATCGGTACAGAAATAAAGGGTGGTTAAATTGTAAGGGCCGATGTTGAATGTGAACCACACCTAAACGCCAAGTTTTTTTTAGAATTTTATTTGACATTTCTCTATTTCAGACTTACTCAATTTGAACCATGGAGAGATACACAATCCAACAACGTGTTAAAGTTATACAGACTTATTATTAAAATGGGCGTTCAAATCAAAATGCATATCGTGCACTTCGTGATTTTTTTGGTCAATTTGATCGTCCAAATGTGCTTACAATCGCAAAAATCGTGGAAAAATTAGAGCAAACCGGGTCTGTAGAAGATGTGAGAACAACAGTGCATGCTCGTACAGCTCGTACTGCAGAAAATATTGCTGCTGTTCTCGATAGTGTGGCTGAAGAGCCATCCACCTCAACTCGTCGTCGTGCCCAACAATTGCACCTCTCACGCTCGTCGTTGATGAACATTATGCATAAAGACTTGCATTTACACGCTTACAAGGTGCAATTGGCTCAAGAACTAAAGCCTCTTGACCATTCCAAACGTCGTGAATGGGCAGAATGGTGGCAAGAAATGGCAAGAAATGGCAACAGTGGATGATCAATTTTCGAAGAAAATCATCTTCAGTGATGAGCACATTTTCACCTCAGTGGATTCGTCAATAAACAGAATTGCCGCATTTGGGCGAATGAGAATCCAAGAGTGATTGTCGAAAAACCAATGCACCTACAAAGAGTGACTGTTTGGTGCGGTTTATGGGCTGGCGGCATCATCGGGCCGTATTTTTTCAAAAATGAGGCCGCTCAAGCAGTTACTGTGAATGGTGTTCGCTATCGTGAGATGATAACGAAATTTTTATGGCCCGAATTGGAAGATATGGATGTGGACGATATGTGGTTTCAGCAGGACGGTGCCACTTGCCACACAGCTAACGAAACAATGGCTCGTTTGCTCAACAAATTCAATGGCCGTATTATCTCACGTAATGGCGATGTCAATTGGCCGCCAAGATCGTGTGATTTGACACCGTTGGACTTTTTTCATTGGGGTTATTTGAAAGAAAAGGTGTACGTTGATAAGCCAGCAACAATTCAAGAGCTAAAGGATGAGATAATTCGGCACATTAACGGCATAGAACCTCCATTATGACTCAGGATCATCGAAAATTTGGACCATCGGATGGAGGTGTGCCGCCGTGGTCGCGGCGCCCTTTTGGCCGATATTTTGTTCCATACATAATTGAGTAATACCAATATATCATAATAAAATAAAATTACAATAATTTCCTAAATAGTTTGTGTTTTATTTAAAATCAACATCGGCCCTTGAAATTTAACCACCCGATATAAAGGTCAGAGTGTCATATGTGATCTATACTCAAGGTGTCTTCCATCTTAAGGCACAAATCTAATAAACTTAATCTGTTCGCGCATTATCACGCGCGAGCAATTTTGAAAATCTTTACATACGCGATCACGATATTTTCACGCACGAAAAAGCAAGTACATATACTATACGACATATCATAGAGAAATGAGTTATTTAGGTCAAACAAAATTTTTAAATTCTAATTCAAAAGCAAACTTTACAACAGTTCATTAAGCTAAACCGGGTTTTAAACCCTCGCAAACACCCGTTTTGCTCCATTAAATTTTATTGATATGCGTGAGCACCTCTAATAGTTAAATCAGTCTAACGTTTTCCTTTAGATATCTTGACAAAACTTTTTAAAATAATGAAGGATTTCGTAGACTGCATTTTATCATTCAAACAAATTTAATTTGCTAGCAAAAGGATTATAAAATTAAACTAAATTCTTTAAATGACGAACTATTGATTTTTGTTTATATAAATATGTACATTAGAGCGTCTCGACTTATATGGGGAAAAAATAAAGTTCGCCGTACACCATCGAATATAAAGCATTGCTATGAGACAGTTTCGAAAAAATATTTTTTAATTTTTTTCGTTGCACATTGGGGTCGCCAAAATACATTTTTCGTTATATCTTCGGCATTTAAAGTCGGATCTCGAAGTGTGATATATCGATGTTTTTGTCTCGAGGAGGCCAACATTTTTCTTTAATAGTCATTATTCTTGGGTATCCGGTTCTAGTATTTATCTATCAGACCCCTGTTCCTACCACCCTAATGTACCACCCTAATATCAGAAAATTAAAGCTCTTAAAAAATCGTTAAACTTTTACTAAGGAAGTTTTTCGATTTTTCAAATCGATCTATTACAAACAAGGAATTTCTTATTTTGCCGCACATAGGGATCGCCAAAATACATTTTTAGTTACTATATCTTCGCCATTTACTGTCGGATCTTAAAGTGTAATATATCGATGTTTTTGTCTAACGAAGGCCAATATTTTGCGATATTAATCATTGACCTTAAATACATTCTTCTACATAGTACCTACCCAATATATCTTAACTCATACAAAGGCATAGATAAGCTGTGAAAATAAATGCCGAAGATATAACGAAAAATGTATTTTGGCGACCCCAATGTGCGACGAAAAAAATTAAAAAAAATTTTTTCGAAACTGCCTCATAGCAATGCTTTATATTCGATGGTGTACGGCGAACTTTATTTTTTCGAGACGCCCTAATGTACATATGCAACTTATTATTCAAAGCCTTTATGCATTTCAATATTATATGATATCTATTTTTAAAACAATTTACCCCTTTCATCAACCCTTTAGATAATTATCACATTTACGTATATTTCAAATTCTTAATAAATTCATTTTTAAAACAAATCCATTGCAGCCACAGTTATTTTTTCAATTGTTTGAAAAAATTCCTATTAAATTTGTAAAAAAACGTGATTTTATTTCACGTTGAATTATCACAAAAAATTTAATATTTATGAAAATTAAAAATTATATAAATTTTTTTTTTTATAAAAAAAAAATAAATTTATTGCATTATTTATAGCAAACTGGACATTTAGTCTAGAATTTTGTTTGTAAAATTATAATTATTTAATATAATTTTTATTAAACCTGCAAAACAAATTTATATTAAACTTTATCAGTCATTAAATAAGCAAAACATATTTATATTTCTTGAATTTATTTATTCATATTGCAAACAAATAAAGAACCATTCATCTAAAGGTTAAAGGAATTTGTTGTATTTACTACACAGGGGCACAACAAATTGCGAGATTTGTTAACCAACCAAGTTACAGCAAAATAAGTAAAGAGTGTTCCAAATAAAATATGATTTTACTTTTTCTTTTTTAATTGTAGTTATAAAAAGGATGTAAGAACTATAGTTAAATGGTGACTGATTGTCACAAAATTTTATACACGGGCTGGTATTTATATAAAGCTTATTTTTGCAAAATTTAGTGGTCAAAGCTTGAATAATTGAATAGCTTTTAATTGGCCTTTGTGGCATTTTTGTGGTTTCCGGGAGTGGTTTTTATATGAGAGCTATAGTCAAATATAGACCTATTCCTAGAAAAGTTGCATAAAACTTTTCTGATGGAAATTAAGTTGTCATATATAACAATTGGATTAAATTTATTAGCATTAATGTCATTCCCGGGCGGGGTTATATACAGGAGTAGGCAGCCCATACCACCAGTAGCCGACGATTTTTTTTAATTTTCGTAAATACCACGATCATTAATAAAACTCGTCAAAATGAGTATTAAAATTATTCAATTGGAATTTGGATGTTAACAGAGTTGGTTGGTGCCGCTTTATGCAAGAAACAAATCAAAATCCAATTTATAGCAACAAAATGCATGGTTCGAGGGGACAACCTCGAACATTGTTGCCACGACGCTATTATTTTTGCAAACATTGGGAATAATTTTGTAAATATTGGGAATATTTTTCAAAACAAAAATAAATTTTAATATAAACAAATTTTAGATATTTTGTTTTTATTAGATATTTTCGGTCGAAAAATTTGGTCTGTTACATTAATAAATAAATGTAACAGATTTAGGATCAAATGCGAATATTCTTTCTTTTTGAATAAAAAAAATTTCTATTAAAAATTTGTTTATAGAAAAATTTTTTGATAAAAAAATTTTCTAAAGAAGAATTTTTGATAAAAAAAATTCTCTATAGAAAAATATCTATAGATAAGTTTTTGATAAAAAAAATTGTTTATAGGAAAATTTTTGATAAAAAAAATTGTCTATAGAAAAATTTTTGATAAAAAAAATGTCTATAGAAAAATTGTTGATGAAAAAATTTTCTATAGAAAAATTTTTGATGAACAAATTTTGTATAGAAAAATTGTCGATGAAAAAATTTTCTATAGAAAAAATTTTTATGAAAAAATTTTCTATAGACAAATTTTTGATGAAAAAATTTTCTATAGAAAAATTTTTGATGCAAAATTTTTGATGAAAAGTTTTTATATAGAAAAATTTTTGATAAAAAAATTTTCAAAAAGAAGTGTATTTGCATTTGATCCCAAACCTGTTACATTTATTTATTAATGTAACAGATCAATTTATTGATAAAAAGCCAAAAAATGTTTGCGGAGAAATCAAATTCCTCGACGCGTTTCGATGGTTGGTTAAGCCATCTCTTCAGGAGGATTATCCCCAATTTAGACAGAACGAAAACCTCGCATTATTACTAAATTTACAAACATAACTATTAAGAATTATGTTCATATACCAAAAGTAAAAGCGTAGTTTATCGACTGAACAAAAAGGAAGGTAGATGAAAACTGAAAAATGTTTGTTTTTGTTCAGTCGATAATCTACGCTTTTACTTTTGGTTTATGAACATAATTCTTAATAGTTATGTTTGTAAATTTAGTAATAATGCGAGGTTTTCGATCTGTCTAAATTGGGTTTTCGATCTGTCTAAATTGGGGATAATCCTCCTGAAGAGATGGCTTAACCAACCATCGAAACGCGTCGAGGAATTTGGTTTCTCCGCAAACATTTTTTGGCTTTTTATCAATAAATTGATCTGTTACATTAATAAATAAATGTAACAGGTTTGGGATCAAATGCAAATACACTTCTTTTTGAATAATATTTACATCCCGACTAATTTGTTATTTTTTTTGATAAAACTGCATGCATTCAGCTTATTTTTAAAATAAACTTGTTTATTTTAAAACATCTTACATTCGAAAACATTTTCTATCGAAAAATTTTTGATAAAAAAATTTTCTATCGAAAAATTTTTGATAAAAAAATTTTCTATAGAAAAATTTTTGATAAAAAAATTTTCTATCGAAAAATTTTTGATAAAAAAATTTTCTATCGAAAAATTTTTGATAAAAAAATTTTCTATAGAAAAATTTTTGATAAAAGAATTTTCCATAGAAAAATTTTTGATAAACAAATTGTCTATAGAAAAATTTTTAATTTCATGGACAGACGGACAGACCCCTTTCTTTTTGGACAGCATTGACATAAAACTTCTCTGTACTAAGTTAAGTGGCCCTAGCTATTAAAGTTTATCATTTATTTGAGGTGGAATTTTTTCTGTTTCCATAAGTGTTTTGTATGGGAGCTATGGCTCAATGTGAACCGATATGTTGCCTAGTGCTTATTTTATCGTCATAGCTGTTATAATTTGTCATTTATTAGCGAAGTTATGCGGAAGCTATGGTCAAATGTAAACCGATTACCAATACCAAAATTTTCACAGAAATGAAGAATATCTCTCCTCTCGTTTAGGCGTTATCGACAGACATCGCTCAATCGTCTTAGAATTTTATAAGGACTCAGAATATATATCCCTTTAATACTTTTGTGCAAAAAGTCAACATGTCCAATTTAAAAGGTAACAGAAGCAACTAAAATCTTTTTAAAAGTCAACAAATTTATAAATGTTACATAATATATCTACATTCTAAAGTCAAATGAATTTGTCTAATATTTCACCGCTTAAGTTTTATTTAATTTAATACAACTACAAGTTTTATTCGGACCACTTAATTATTTTGTACCCCTGTGTTATTTATGTACTATGTACTTCTTCGAGTTGAGTCACTGACTAAATGCACGTAATCTTTATTAGCAAATAAATAATATTTATTAATAACGAAACAAAAATAATGCAATATATAATTATTCGCAAAGAATAACTTACAAATATACTAGAGGACAAAGTTGTAAACAATTTGATAAAATACTTTCCAGCAAAAGATGTATGTATATGAAAAAATAAATTTAAAATATTTACATACATAAAAAAACGCAATTGTGGTAAAGTGGCAATAGAAATCATTATCTCCCTTTAATTTCAATCAGGGAATTCCCATGACTTTCTTGTAAACTTAAACAAATTTATGATTTATAAAACATAAAAATTTCTTATCTTAAATAAAATATTTAAATCATAAATAAATAAATCTACGTTTATTTCTATTTTAGGCCACCTCCCTGTGGAGTTTGGGCAGCCTTAATTGGAATCTCTCATATTCCGGACGTAATTCCTACAAACAACGTCAGAAATCTTCTAGAAAAAGGTGAAACAATTAAAAAAAATTCGTCACATTATTTGTTTTTACAGCTAATCTTTTAACATTTTGCTTTATAATAATATTTTTACTTTCTGTTTACTCATTAATAGTTTCAGTACTTTACAATATCAGCGCAAACGTTCAAAAACCCAATGGCATAAACCCCTAACAAATGCCATTTTCAGTTCACACTTTAAAGAGTCAAGTCGTAACGAAGAATTTCATATTGATCAATTGGTAGCTAAGGGTGCATTTGGTGTAGTCTTCAAAGTAATTGATAAGAAATCTACCAAAGAAAAACAACAACAACGAGAAGATCAACTTAATACTAAAACAACAACAATAACTGCTCTTTCGGATGTCTATGCTTTGAAAGTTCTTAAGAAATCTAAAGTATTTATTTGATATTTTAACATTTTATGTCAATTTTTATAAATTAATTGTAAATTTTCTTTTCTGTTTGTAGATTATCTCCGAGAATAGTTTGCAACAAATTAAAGACGAAGTTGATATACAAAAAGTTTGCGGCCATCATCCGTTTATTGTTAAACAATACGATTTGTGGCAAAATCGTTATAATTTGCATATTCGTAAGTGTTTTATTAAGTAAATTTTAGGTTTTTGTGTAAAAATTCACAATTTTAATGTTTAACACAAATTTGCTATTTGCTTAGAAATATGCTATTAGCATACAATTACACACTTTACACATAAATTTGTGATGTGCAACACTAATTTGTAATATAAATATGCTATTTTCAAATTTATTCAAATTTGCAATTTTGCATTTTTAATTCAAATATGTGTAAACGGTGCAAATTGCAATTTATGTTTTAATTTAATTTAAGTTTTTTTTTTTTTTAATTTTATATGTCCAAATTTGTAATTTCTGTCTATTTTTTTTTTTCAAAAATGTAATTTTAAAAATTGCAATTTATGTAGAAATTTATTATTAGCCCAAATTTTTAACTTATCTTCAGATTTACAATTTACATTCAGATTTGCATTTTATGTCCTAATTTACAATTTATGACCAATTTTGTAACTTACAAATTTGTAATTTTTTTTAAATTTGCAATTTTTATTTATATGTACTTTAAATTATTGTTTAAATTTGGAATTTTAGTTCAAATTTTTGTGTTCTATGTACAGGCCGGTGCTTCAAAGTCTATTTTGGTGCTTTCGACCGTGCACAATGGACAGCGAAAGTGCTTATCAGTGACAGTAGGGCATCCAACTCAATCGACTCACTGGAGTACCGCCGCAATGTGGGTAGTATTACACTGTTCTATCGGTACTACTTTAGAATGTGTTCTAACGATATCTATGTACAGGCCGGTGCTTCAAAGTCTATTTTGGAGCTTTCGACCGTGCACAATGGACAGCGAAAGTGCTTATCAGTGACAGTAGGGCATCCAACTCAATCGACTCACTGGAGTACCGCCGCAATGTGGGTAGTATTACACTGTTCTATCGGTACTACTTTAGAATGTGTTCTAACGATATCAGGGATCACGTTCCCGAAACCCGAAGATTCTTACGCAACACACGTCAATCCGTTAGATCACATGCATTTGTGGTTGATTGTCCAGTGGACCGAACAACACACTATAGAGAAAATTCTTTAGCCGTACAGTTCGTATGTGGAACTCACTTCCCGCAGAAGTTTTTCCTGACAGTTGCAATATAGGAAATTTCAAATCTAATGTCCAGTCCCTCTTTCCTCCTTCCCACAACCAATTTTCCTAGTTCCATCACAATGCATAGCATAAGTGGGGGTCACCCCTGAGTGCTGGTCCTTAATAAAAAAAAATAAATTTATGTCGAAATTTTAAATTCAAATACTAAATTTTAATTAATAGAAATTATGAAAATTTTTTAATTTTTTTGCTAATTCCCATTTTATGTTCAACTTTGCAATTTATGCATAATTTTGCTATTTAGGCACAAATTTACAACATAGTCAAACATTTGAGATCACACAAATCATAAATTTTTACACACATTTCCTTTCATTTTTATTTTGCGCATTTTTAAATTTTTGTTGAATATTGCACGTAAATATATTATTTCTAATTCCTTTAACTACATACGATTTTAATTTTTATCTGAATTAGCATATACATTTTCGGTTTTATTGAAATTTTAAATTTTCTTTAAAATTATAATTTGTTTTTTAAATTTTGAATTTTCTTTAATATTGAATTTTTTATTTTTTTTTATTTGAATTTTCTTTAAAATTTTGAATTTTCTTATAAAATTTTAAATTTCTTATAAAATTTTAAATTTTCTTTAAAACTTGAAAATTTTTCTAAGATTTCAAATTTTTTTTTCTAAAATTTGATTTTTTTTCAAAATTTCAAATTTTTTCTAAAATTTAAAATTTTTTAAATATTTGCAATTTTTTTCTAAAATTTAGAATTTTCACTTAAATTTAATTCTATTTCTAAAATTTAAAATTTTTTATTCAATGCAAAATTTTTTCAAAAATTTTTAAATATCTTTTAAATTTGTAATTTTCGCCACAATTTGGGCATATGCACAATTCACTGAAAAGTTAGAAATTTTCTGTAAAATTTTGAATTTTCTTTAAAATTTGAAATTTTACAATTTAAAGTTGTAATTGGATGAAATCAAAATTTTTCGAATGAATAATACAGATTTTTTTTCCATGAAATTTTGTATACACATTCTCCAGATCATACAATTTTAAGAGTTCTTCAAAATTTTAATTTCGCTTTGGTTTAGATTTTATGGCGGTTCAAGGTTTGTTTTTTAAAGTTTTTTTTTCAAAACATATCCATTTTATATGCCTATAACTTTTTATGCGGTTATTGAGTTGTCTTACAAAAAGTCTATAACTTTCCGATCCCCCTATGGGCTCACTTTTTTCAATTTTATATTTTAATCTCAACACTATAACCCATATTTGAGGGAAAGATAGAAAAATGAAAGATATGCTTTTTGAGATATCCTTGAGTCTAGGACATACTTGATCTCCCTTGTTTTCCAATGGATAATTAAACTTTTTAATTAAAAGAAAAAGAACTACAGGACATTCTTTGAAATATCATCCTAATTTCAAAAGAATCTGATAAACATATCAAAAATTATAGGCATATAAAATGAGTATGTTTTGAAAAAAAAAAAAATCTTGTAAAAAACAAACTTCGGACGAACCAAAGCGAAATTTAAAATTTTGAAGAACTCTAAAAATAATATGAGCTATGAGAATGTATACATCGAAATCGGAGATGGATTCAGCACGAGTTCGAAAATTTTTAATTTTACTCAATTGTAAAATATGTAATTTATACATATTAAAAAATTGCTCTAAATTTTTTAATTCCTCCTTATATTTGCAATTTCACCTTAAATTTTTAATTTCACCTTAAAGTTGTTATTTAACCTCAAAATTATTAACTTTCCAATTTGAACTCAAAATTGTTATTTAACAATAAAATTAAAATGTTTACTTAAAACTAAAATTTAACAATTTTCGAATCAAAAATGAAATTTTTCGAATTTCACAAAAAAATTTTCTCATCAATATATTTTTTGTTGAATTCTTCCAGTTTCCGAGTATATACCTAACGGCGAACTTTTCTCTACAATACGTACATTCTCCTTGAACTTAATACGTTTGTATTTGGCCGAAATTGCTTTAGCTTTGGGTAAGTATTAACATAAATTTACTCCTACAAAATTAATTTCTAATTAAAACTTTTAACCCAAACAGATTTCCTTCACAACGCTGGCATTATTTATCGTGATGCTAAGCCTGAAAATATTCTACTAACTGACGACTATCATCTTAAATTAACCGATTTTGGACTTAGCAAGTGGCTGAAATTGGGTGTAACTACAAAAACTATGTGTGGAACATTTCAATATATGGGTACGATTTAAAAAAAACTCTTTCTACCTTTTACTTATCACATAAAACCTATAATAATAGAAGAAACAGGAAAATCTAAACGAACCCTGTAATTGAAGTTAAGATAACAAAATTAATAAAGTATTTTAAAGTAAGAAAAAGTTAAGAGTATAAATTGATAAACATGAATGCTCGCTCGCAAGTCTTCGATTTGACCATGGAAGGTCGTCAGGTTGATGAAGCTGTTGCTAGTATTTTTCATACGGTGCTATTCCATCGCTGCCTGGGTAAATACATGTACACCGGCGATGCTCAGTATTCCATAGGCACTGTCGGCTATACCGATGTTGATTGTGATTTTATTGATTTCACCTATGTCTGCTGTACTTCGGATAGTTTACAGCGTACCGTCAAACGGGCTATTAATGGTTTTAGTGAAAAGCTGCGCTCTAACGAAGGCTGCGGTTCGGGTCAAATAAGTTTGGAATTTTTCCAAAAGAAAAAATCAAGATGGCCCTTTGCAGCCGAATGTATACCCTGGGAGGTATGGACGATACATTTAGATCTGATCAAGCATGAAAACGAAGATGAGCGTCAAATGTGCCGTGAAAATGTGGCTGATCTGTTGACGGAAAAAGTCATTTATATTACGGAAATAATGAATAGACATGATTATGTACCTAAGACCCCAAGTCAAAGTGAATTGGATTTAATATTCGACACCACTTATCCGGATGTACAGCCATACTTGTTTAAATTCGTTTCATCTACATCAGATACGGCGGCTCCCTCTATGGGGAATGCCGTAAAGAAAATCATTAAAGAAACACTTGCATTGTGACGCGTTGTAAAACCGTTAATGCTAACGAAAAATCCTCAAATAAGAAGCGCCCGAATTCCAGATGAAACCGGTATTCAAACGCTATGTCTCGTAAGTGATAAACAAAAGTGTATTAAATCGAGTTATAACAACAAGTCTCAAGTTTATTATAAGCTCTACACAAACGTCATACAAAGTGATATTGATAATAGTGATCATGATAATGATGACGCCGGATATTATAAAGAGGAAGAGGATATCAAATTTATGATGTCTTATACGGAAAAGAAGAAACATGTGATTGTTTATTACAATCCGCCCAGAAAATTATGGGCTTCGCAGCAGAAGAAATGGGGACGAAATGGTGATAGTTATTTCTTACAAAATTTGGCCCAGAATTTTATGTTTCTATGTTTTTGTCGTTCTTATCATTATCATAATTATTATCCTCCCAGACGTTTGGGTACATTTTAGGTTTTTGAAATTATCCTTCGGTTATTTTTTTAATTAATTTGAACCATGTTTGTTTTTGTTCTAAAGTAGTTCAAAAGCAATACACAGCGGTACACAGTTTTAAGGCACAAGATTTTATTTTAAGAAATTTTAACTTGATTAACTTTGGTCTGCTGAACCCAAAAATGATACTGATTTGTTTGTGTTGGCACTAGTTTTTTGGCCATTATCTCTAAAACGGATGAGAGGTTTAAAAACTTGTGTTAGTGCGACTTAAAGTAGATCTCGAATTTTAGATTTTCTTGTTAACAGAAAAAAAAACAAATATTTGTTTGGTTATATTATTCCTTTTGATATTTTGTTGCCATATGGCAATATCAATTTTTTCTTTCATTTTGTTTGGAATTGCATAATCTATAATTTTGAAATTATTTATAATAAAAATATTCATATGTGCAAAAAACCATAATTGAACTTTTTCAAATGAAAACTGGTGAAATTTGTTACCATAGGAACAGTCTAAAACTGATGAGCGATTTAAACTTTACCTTTCTAATATTTTGCTGCCACAACTTTTTTCTGAATTTATTTTTTAATAAAAATGTTCAAAATGGCACAATTTCCGAAAAATTGTATAAAAAGATGAAGCGAATGATTTAAAATGTTTCCTGAAAAAAATGATTATTCGAAAACTAAAACAATTCAAGAAGATGATATCTTATACTAAAACTGCAAGTCAAAATTTTACAATTCAACAAGTTTGTGCCCAAAAAAATTGTGTACCGTAGTGATATCAATATCTGATCAATTTATTTGGCCTAGAATTGTCTCTCTCCAATTTGAATAAAAATTTATTTATTTATTAATTAAACTTTAAGTTAGTTTAACTTGAACTTAAGGAATTCGTTTTAACAATTTTAGTTTTTAACTAATTTTTGTATTGTATTGAAAAAAGAAGTTATTAAAATCTTCAGAAAACGTGATAAATTTTGTAAATTACTAAGTTTTTATTTTTGTTTTGCAATTTTATTTTTCATCCACAAAAAGAACGAAAAAATCTTAAAATAAAAATGAGTGTTTAAGCTAACTCTAATTTATCAAATTAAATTTACAAAAAAGAAACAAAAAACAAAAAACCCATCGTTTAGTTATTTAAGTACCTTAAAAAAATCTATGCAAAAAAATTTGCAGATTTTGCTTAAACTTTTCTCCCCGAAATTTAACAAAAAACAAAATCAAAACACCAATTTTCAAATGGACCATTATAGATTAGATCTTTTTATAATTTATTCTTTTTTCTTTAGTTTTTTTTTATCTTTTTATTATACTTACACATAAATTAGAAGTATAAACTGCCACAATTTTAAATAAAATATTTATGTATATAGCTTTTTTATTATAATAGAGACAGACCCCTTTTCATTTTGGGTTATTTTTAAAATTGATTTCTGCCATTTTTTCTTTCTTTTTCATTGTAGGCATATCCTCTTAGCTTTGATATTGTAATTTTTGTTTCATAAATTTGAATTTTTTCATGAAATTTATTTTTCATAAGAGGTTTTGCTAACATATGTTTCAAGCATAACATTGCCCAGATTTTTACACAGTTTTTACTTTCAAGGAAATTGGTTTAATTTTAGAAATTCAAAAATTCAGTTTCCTGATCTCCCTTCCTCTATGTATTCCTGTGGTTCGAGTCAAATTGGAATGATGTTCTTATCAAAATCTAAGAAAAAACAAGATGAAAAATTAAATTTCAACCTTTATCGGCATAATTTCTAAAAAGCACCAATGTACTATTTTTGTAGATGATCTCACTCAACCAAATACATTTTATTTCAATTCATATTTAAAAATTTTTATAAATTTTTTCGTATAGAAAATTTTGATGGAATGTTTCGTATAGAAAAATTTTGATAGAATTTTTTGTCACTCAACCAAATACATTTTATTTCAATTCATATTTAAAAATTTTGATAAATTTTTTCGTATAGAAAATTTTGATGGAATGTTTCGTATAGAAAAATTTTGATAGAATTTTTTATATAGAAAAATTTTGATGAAATTTTTTATATAGAAAAATTTTGATGGAATTTTTTATAAAGAAAAATTTTGATGAATTTTTTCGTCTGGAAATATTTTGATGAATTTTTTCATATAGAAATATTTTGATCGAATTTTTTATATAGAAAAACTTTGATAGAATTTTTCTACATAAAAAATTTTGATAGAATTTTTTATATCGAAAAATTTTGATGGAATTTTTCGTATAGAAAAATTTTGATGAATTTTTTCGTGTAGAAATATTTTGATTACATTTTTCATATAGAAAAATTTTGACAGAATTTTTTATATAGAAAAATTTTGATAAAATTTTTCTATATAAAAAATTTTAATAAAATTTTTTATATATAAAAATTTTAATGCATTTTTTTTAAATAGAAAAATTCTGATGAATTTTTTCGTATAGAAAAATTTTGATGAATTTTTTCATATAGAAAAATTTTTGATGAAATTTTTCATATAAAAAAATTTCGATAGAATTTTTTATAGAGAAAAATTTTGATGAATTTTTTCATATAGGAAAATTTTGATGAAATTTTTAATATAGAAAATATTGATGAAATTATTCATATAGAAAGGTTTTAATAGAATTTTCTATATAGAAAAAATTTTGATAGAATTTCTTTTTTAGAAAAATTTTAATTCAATTTTTCATATAGAAAAATTTTGATGAATTTTTTCGTATAGAAATATTTTGATGAAATTTTTCATATAAAAAAATATTAATGAAAATTTTCATATAGAAAAATTTTGATAGAATTTTTTATATAGAAAAATTTTAATGGAATTTTTTATATAGAAAAATTTTAATGGAATTTTTCATATAGAAAAATTTTGATGAATTTTTTCGTACAGAAATATTTTGATGAAATTTTTAATATAGAAAAATGTTGATGAATTTTTTCATATAGAAAAATTGTAATGAAATTTTTAATATAAAAAAATATTGATGAAACATTTTGGTGGAATTTTTCGTATAAAAAAATTTTGATGAATTTTTTTATATAAAAAAAATTTTGATAAATTTTTTCGTATAGAAAAATTTTGATAAATTTTTTATATAGAAAAATTTTGATGTAATTTTTTATATAGAAAAATTTTGATGGAATTTTCAATATAGAAACATTTTTATGAAATTTTTCATATAGGAAAATTTTGATGAATTTTTTTATATAGGAAAATTTTGATGAAGTTTTTATTATTGAAAATTTGAAAGAAAATTTGTATATAGAAAATTTGTATGTAGAAAATTTTTTCATATAGAAAATTTTGATTAAATATTTCCTATAAAAAAATTTCGATAAAATTTCTCCTACAAAAAGTTCTGATGAATGTCATCATTTATATAAAAAAATTTTAATGAAACTTTATGTCTTCCCCATTAAGGCAGAAACACAATTGGGACGAATGACTAATTTCGTCCAGCACGACGAATTCGGCTTTAAAATATACGTCCATTGAACACATTTATGACGAATAAACGTTGCTGACGCCATTTTTGTTTATTTTTCATTAGCACAAATTACACACACTTTCGTACATATCGCGCACTCACAACATTTGCAATATTTTTTTTATTATATTCTTTCATTTTTTCACAAAAAGAAAATATTTAATTAATTTTATTTGAAATAATTATTTTTTGTTTACAATTTATAAGGTGACCATATTTCACAAAAACACATATAATTTCTTATACCTTACAACAGAAATAGAAATGCAGCCACTCTAAACCAGTTTAGTCGTCGTTCGTCTGCGTATGAAATAGAAATAAACCTATCGCACTATTCGATACGCACGACGAATTTCGTCGTACGCATCTATTGTGAGCACTTTCATATAAACCCATATCTTCTATTTCTAACGACGAATATTCGTTCCGAAAAATTGTTTGTTCGTCCCAATTGTGTTCCCAATTGTGTTTCACTTTTCATTATCATAGCTTAACTAAAATTGTTTTTAAAATATTATTGATTTTATTAAAAAGGGTTTTTCAAAAATTTGATTTTGATTTGCAATAAACAAAACTAAAAGCAAACAGTTTTTTATATAGACGCACTAAAAACAACGATAATAAAAAAAACAAAAATTTTATTAAAAATTATTGAGTTATTAAAATAAATAACATATATTGAAAACTAGGTAAAACTATTTTAACTCTTAAAAATATTTGAATTGAATGAAACCTAATTTTTATATTACATTTTAATTTTAACATTGAGTTTTCCTTTTATTTTTACGAAATTTTCGTAAACACATTTTGTGTGAAGATCAAACACTAGGATCTTGAAAATCTAAAAATGTCAAATATATTTTCGCCATACTGTTGTTACACATTAAAAGTTCTCTTTACTTTCAAAATTTTGAATGCAGGTCCTTTTTCGTTGGACATACCAAATTTTCGTACGAAAAATTCTCATTGAGCTGTCTTAAACAGGTTGCTTTTTATTCTATAGGAATCTAAAAATGTCAAATACATACATTTTTACAATAAAATTCCTTCATAAAGAGCTTGCCTTTATTCTTTATTATTCTAAAAATGACAAATATAGTTTGGCATGTTTCAAATCTTATTTCGTTTGATATACGGAATAAAGGTATCTTAAAGAGCTTGTTTTTTTCCTGAAATCTGAAAATGCCAAATATTTAGTTTGACATGTTTGTATTCAAATCTTATTTCCTTAGATATACGGAGTTTTTGTAAATAGTACGAAGAATATGAATATTATTTTATATGAAGATTAAGGTATCTTAAAGACCTTGCCTTTTCCCATTAGAAATCTAAAAATAGTAAATATTTTTTCCCTTAATGTCGAAGAACGTGAGGAGTTCCCTTCAGCTTGAAAAAATTGTAGTAAAATCTTATTTCGTTAAATATTTTGATCAAATATTGAGATCTTCAAGATATGGCCCTTTTTTATTAGTCCCTTAAACTGACAAATATATTTCTTCCACGTTAGTGTGGACAGTTGTGAATCCCTTTGCTTCATATATATATCTCGCATGTAAGTCAAACATTAAGGTCCTCTAGATGTTGGCCTTTACCATTAAGAATATAAAAAAAAATGTCATCAATACTTTCTCTAGATTATCTTTTCAAACTAAATGGAAATGCCTATATTCCATTTTGTTTGGAAAATGTAAATTACTAACTTTTCTGTTATATATACGAAATTTTTGTAAATAGTACGAAAATTTTTTGTTTGAAAACCAAACAATTGATATCTTCAAAATTTTGTTTTTTTTCAATACAAATCTAAATATATTTTCCATATACTGTCGTGGAACAATAGGAGTTCCCTTTAGTTAATTAAAATCTTGTTCATTTACGAAAATTTCTTAAATTGTACGAAAACTATAAATATATGGAAATATTTTTCCTAGAATGTCGCGTAAATTATTTTTAGTGCAGTTGACCGAAAAGTGAAACAGATAGTTCGTTTTAATTTTGTATAAAAACTTATAGCTGCAATAAAAACTTAGAACTGCAATAAAACATAAAAATCCATATTAAATATTAAACATTATAATAATAGAATTACAGAATCTATAAAAAAAAACAATAAAACTTACCTATGTAGAACATAAGTAGGAAAACTAAATATTTTTCAAATTTTTGCTAATATTAAAAACAAATAAAAAATAAACTTTTAAAATTAAAATCAATATTTTTTAAAACTACTTTCTTTTTTTTTGGAAAAAGTATTGAAATTAATTTTAAAAGACTTTAAAAAATATATTAAATAATAAAAAATATTAAAAACAATAATTGTGATTCATATTTCAAATGTTTAATTATAAGTCCAAAAAATTAAATATTAATATATTCAATAAAAAAACACCTTAAATATAAAGTTAGTATATTTTTTGTAAATTAGTTTTAACTAAAACATACACTTGATTATTTTGTAAAAGTTATTATTAAAAAGAATTTTAGTAAGTTATATTAAACAATTTTAAATTATAAATGAAAGTGATTTTGAAAATTTAATTAGCGACACAAGTAAACTAAAATAATTTTTTAAAATTACACTCTCGCTCATTAGAATATGATGGGTGATATTTGTTGCACGTATAATTTTTGTAAAAACTAAAACAATTGCTAAATTTCAAGAAAATCACTCCACATTGGACCCAAGCTCCCATTAAACACCCAATGACGGAAATATCTTATGGCTCGATTGTGTATTCCAACTAAACCTTAATTGTGTTGCCAATTGCTAATACAATAACATTACATATGGCAACTGATTGCCGATAGCAGAATCTCAGTTGCCATTGTCAATTACACTCTGCTCGATTTTGACAACCTTTTTTAACGACAAAAGAGAGACCTAGTGGGTAAAAGAGAAATCGAGTACTCTTGAATTCAATGGTGCTAACCGTATTTTTTAGGTTAGCTCTAGTTTTCGAGATATAGCGTTATAAAAAAATGGAGGAGTTTACGCAATAAATATTCGTGTAACTCGAAAACTGTTTATTTCCTTGAACTAAATAAAAAATATTAATGAAATTTTTTATAGAATTTTTCATATCGTAAAATTTTGATAGAATTTCTTTTATAGAAAAATTTTAATGAAATTTTTTATATAGAAAAATTTTGATTGAATTTTTTATATAGAAAAATTTTGATGAAATTTTTCGTATAGAAAAATTTTGATGAATTTTTTATATAGAAAAATGTTGATGAAATATTTCGTATAGAAAAATTTTTATGAATTTTTTCTCATAGAAATTGAATTTTTAAGATTTTTAAGAAAAATATTTATTTTTATATAGAAAAATTTCGATAAATTTTTTCGTATAGAAATATTTTGATGAAATTTTTAAGATAGAAAAATATTGATGAAATTTTTTATATAGAAAAATTTTGATGAAATTTTTTTATAGAAAAATTTTGATGGAATTTTACATATAGAAAAATTTTTATGAATTTTTTCGCATAGAAATATTTTGATGAAATGTTTAATATACAAAAATTTTGATGAATTTTTTATGTAGAAAAATTTTTATGGAATTTTTTATATAGAAAAATGTTGATGAAGTTTTTTTTTTTTTTTTATTTATTCTTCCATTATATAACTAAGCACAGAAAGCCTTATATAGTTATTAAATGCTACTTGATATAAATAAATACTACTAATATTTAATATTATATAATATAGAAATATTTTGATGAAATTTTTAAGATAGAATAATATTGATGAATTTTTTTATAAAGAAAAATTTTGATGGAATTTTTCGTATAGAAAAACTTTGACGAATTTGTTCGTATATAAAAATTTTGATGGAATTTTTCTTATAGAAAAATTTTGATGAATTTTTTCATATAAAAAATGTTGATGAATTTTTTCATATGGGAAAATTTTGATGAAATTTTTCATATAGAAAAATTTTGATAAAATTTTTAATATAGAAAAATTTTCATAGAATTTTTTATGTAGAAAAAATTTTATGGAATTTTTTATATAGAAAAATGTTGATGAATTTTTTCAGATGGGAAAATTTTTATAGAATTTTTTATATAGAAAAACTTTAATTGAATTTTTCATATAGAAAAATTTTGATAAAATTTTTTATATGGAAAAATTTCCATAGAATTTTTTTATATAGAAAAATTTTGATTTTTATATAGAAAAATTCGAGATATAAAAAAATGGCTTAGGTTGCGCAATAAATATTCGTGTAACTCGAAAACTGTTTATCTTCTTGAACTAAATAAAAAATATTAATGAAATTTTTGATAGAATTTTTCATATCGAAAAATTTTGATAGAATTTCTTTTATAGTAAAATTTTGATAGAAAATTTTTTATTAATTTTGTCGTAAGGAAATATTTTGAAGAAATTTTTAATATAGAAAAATTTTGATGAAATTTTTTTATATAGACAAATTTTGATGAATTTTTACGTAGAAAATTTTTTTCGTAAAAAAATGGAGGAGGTTGCACAAAAAATATTAGCGTGACTCGAAAACTATTTATTTTCTTGAACTAAGTAATAAAACCGAAATTCGGTTTTTTCCCATGGCCCTATAATAAGCACATGAGTACCATCTAAAAATCCGACAATAACCTGTATTTTCAAATAAAACAAGTTTTTATTAGACATTTTTTTAAGACAATTCAAATTTTACAAAGTTTTTGCTCAATTAATAATTTATAACTTTTAGCAACTGACATGTGTTGCCATATACAATGCAAGTTTTTTACTGGGTTGTGTTGTCAGTAGACGAAGCAACTAAAATTCGGTTGCAATACACAATAGATTCATTATATACAAAATTGGGTATTTTCATATTAAATACAAAATTGGGTATTCTCAAAAATTTGTTCTAAAATTTGCATTAAAAAAATATATTTTTTTTTCTAAAGATGCAAATAACTCAGAATTCGTTAAACATATAAAAAATTGTTGTAAAGCGACTTAAAAATAATTTTATTCTGTGACTTCTAAAAAAATTAAAAAATTTTGTAAAAAAAAATCAAAAATTTATAGAAAATTTAATTTCGGCCGTTTTTATAATCAGAAAGAACATAACGAATAATAAAAATATAGATAGTGAATTTTGTTGACTGGTGTTATCTTAGTATTTCATTCTCAATAACAATATTTTATTTTCAAGGCACTGTACCTATTCTAATGAGCGGTAGTGTACATTTAATTATTTTAAATTATGCTTTATATAATAAATTTATGAAAAATTTAAGAAATCACTTCCCTCAATAAAACTTAAATAATTTAAATGTAAATTTTATTAAAGATTAAAAAAAAAAATAAAATTTAATATTAAAAAAATAAACACATAAATTTAATAAAAAAAATATTAACAAAAAATTTCAATGTGATTTGCTTGTACGTTTTAATCTAAGTATAATTATAAAATTAAAACATAATAAAATAAACAATACCTTAAATTGTTATAAATAAATTATTATTAAATAAAACAACCCTTTACCTTTAAAATATCTTTAAAAATACACCCTTTTTTCTAGTAGATTTTTAAGCCTTAAACATTATTACAATTAATCTTAAAGTAATTAACAAATTATTTAAAAAAAAACTTAAATTTAAAAAAAGCTATGTAAATATTATTATAAAAATTAAAATTAATTATTAATGTTTGTGTAAATTTAAAGTAAAACAAAAAATATGAAAAAATTGAAAAATTTAAAAAAATATGAAATCAAAACTTATATGCAAAAAAAAATCAAAATTGTGTTTTATTTATCTCAAGATTAGCAGAAGTTTGTTATTTGTTTTTTTTTTTTTTTTTGTTAACAATTTTTATATTTTTCTGTTTGTTTTCGTTTTGTTTACGGGTAAGTAAAATTTTGTCTTTTTATTTTCATATTTTTGCAGCTCCCGAAATTTTACGCGGTGAACCTTATACCCATGCAGTCGACTGGTGGTCATTAGGTATAATTGTTTGTCAAATGTTTGTTGAGAGGGTAAGTCCTTTTTTCATTACTTTTTCTTTGCCTTAAACCTTGAAAATGATTTTAAACATCATCCGTACTTTTACAAAATAATGAATTTATATTAAGGGTATTCACGTTACTAAATTAAAAATTGCAAAACTTCTTAAGAAAACTTCTGGATATATTTTTTTAAAGTATTTATGTTTTCTCAAATTTAAATACAAAAATTAAACTTCACAAATCCTTATTAAAAATTTAGTAGACAAGTGGAACTACCTTGTACTTGTATCATGTTTTTTTTTTTACACTGAACCACTCTATGTGAAAGGGTATAGTAAGTTTGCGCTGATGTATGTACCTTTAAGTATACCGTCCGTCCGTATCGAATTAGTGTTGGAATCGAACTATATTTCGCTATAGTTTAGGTAAAGATATCAAGAAAATATTTGTAAGAAGACAAAATTTGACAAAAATGTCGCTATTCATTGAAAAGAAAACTCTTATTCTCAAAACCTCTTTTCAAATTAAAGGTGTAGATTCTCATAGGGTCGGTCTTGAGTGAAAAGAAAGAAAGAAAACTCTTTTATTCTCAAAACCTCTTTTCAAATTAGAGGTGTAGATTGTCATAGGGTCGGTTTTGGGTGACCATGTGTTTTAATTCAATGTTACTAAATGTTTTAACTAAATAAAGGGTTTTTCAATAAGAGCGCTACAAAAGTTTTTATACCCTTCACCACCATAGGTGGAAAGGGTATTATAAGTTTGTGCTGATGTATGTAACGCATAAAAATATTTGTCTTAGACCCACCTTTTAGTATACCAATAGGCTTAGCATCACTTTCTGAGTCGATTTAGCGATTTCAGTCCGTTTGGCTGGCTTGACCCTAATATAAACCATGTAATCAAACTACAGGTCGCAATTCTAAAGATAATTTAATGAAATTTGGCATAGATAATTCTTTTGATAGTGAGACCATGGCTATTGAAATTCGTCAAAATCGGTCCATTATTTAAGGTACTTCCCATAGGTCCCACTTTCCGAAATTGATATTTTGGCCACAAAAATCAATATTTTTTCATGACATTTGAAACATATACTGCTTATGTAAACCAAAATTACTGTACCAAATTTCATTGAAATCAGTCCACATTTGACCATAGCTCCCATACAAACTCTTCTATCAAAACGCACTAAAGACACAAAAATCACTAAAACGCTCGTAATTCTGAAGAAAATGAAAATTTTGAGTTTATTTTTGTATACATAATTTTTGTAAAAACTTTAATCAATTTGCCAAATTTCGAGATAATCGGTCCATATTTGACCCTAGCTCTCATATAAGTAAAAATGACGGAAACAGCTTAAATATATAAGTTTTGAGAAAATGTTTGTATGATGGCAAAATTAAGCAAATATTTCTCTTTATACACGAAAAAGATCACCTTTGACCTTAGCGGTGAAGGGTATCGTATGGTCGGGCTTGACCGACTATAGCACTTTCTTACTTGTTTTTAATAAAACAAAAACGAGTTTGGATATCAATGAAATTCTTTATTCCTGTAAAAGCACGTTTGATGCCATTATGTATTGAACTCGACTGTTTTCAAGTATAAATTGGCCGATACTGCTGCAATTTTACGTTCGATATTCGTACGAATTTCATCAATCGTCGCTGACTTGTTGGCATAGACCAAAGACTTGACGTAGCCTCACAGAAAATAGTTTAACGTCGTCAAATCGCACGACCGAGGCGGCCAATCGACTGGACCATTTTGTGAGATCACGCTTTCTCCAAACTTGGTTTTCAATAAATTGATTGTTACATTCGCTGTGTGGCTTGTGGTGCCGTCCTGTTGAAACCACATGTCCTCCAAGTCCATATCATCCAATTGGGGCCAATAACATTCGATTATCATTAAACGGTAGCGATTCTCGATCATCACGGAAGAAGTACGGCCAAATGATGCCGCCGGCCCATAAATTGCAAAAAACCGTAATTTTTCCGGGATGCAATGATGACTCATGGAGTACTTGTGGATTGCTGCCTGACCAATTACGCATATTACGTTTATTGACGTTTATTGGCCGTTCGGCCAGAAATGTGCCTTATCGCTAAAGATGATTTTTGTTTTAGGGGCTGTTCACATATTACGTAACACTATTTTCGCAGATTTTTAACTACCTCCCGCCCCCCTCTGTAATTCATTTTTATAGAAATACGCATACAGAATATATCTACCGTAACAAAAGTCATAACCGCCTTCCCCTTTAAGAGCGTTACGTAATATGTGAACAGTCCCTTAACGTTGAGGTCACTGACTCCGAATTTCGGTAGAAAATTTTAATAATTTTGACTCGTTATTGGCTTGTATATCTTTCCATCATGAAATGGCAAACCTTACTTAAGAGAAATGTTAAAAAAGCAGCAAGAAATATGGCGTCGTCTGCTGTCCCTGACGCGACAAAAGCATCCCTGTTGAAAAAACCCGATATTTTCCTATACTGTCGTGGAACATTAGAAGTTTTCTTAAGTTTAAAAATTTTGAAATATTTTTATTTAGTTTTATACATAGTGTAATAATGAAAGCATAGTGTAATAATGAAAGTGATATCAAGAGCCCAGCTGATGAATTCGCCTTGAAATTTTACGTACTAAAATTTGACAAAATGTAAGCAAAACTACAAGAACAACATGGGGTTTCATTTTGTCATGTTGTATTTGTTGTATTCTTACCACCACCTGTAATGAATTCGCCTTGAATGAAAGTGATATCAAGAGCTCAGCTGATGAATTCGCCTGGAAATTTAACGAACAAAAATTTGACAAAATGTAAGAAAAACCTACAAAAACAACATGGGGTTTCATTTTGTCATGTTGTATTTGTTGTATTCTTGCCACCACCTGTAATGAATTCGCCTTGGTTTTATATACGAAACTTTTTTATACACTAGGGCACATCAATAAGTCTTTGACTTTTTGAATAAAATAAAAGTTTTTATACAAAAATGTGTTTACAAAAATGTGTTTATTTTCAATTTAGTTTCCTTTTAGTTCTATACACGTTCCATTAAATTTTTTTATTCCTTTCGAAAAATATTATTTGTTGAAGTTATCAGAATAGGTTATTTTTGTGAGATGATTTTGTCGTAGAAGTCAAATCTCTTCATGTTTCGGAACATAAAAGTCACTCGGGACTAAATCTGAAGAATGGGGGCAATTCGTAACCCAATTCATGGATTATCGTGAGTACCTACCACTAATCTAGTGTTGGGCAAAGCATCTCTAGCGTTAACAAAATACAAAATCAGAGAGACTTTGCGCAACATTGGTCTAAACTCGCAGGCTGAACTGGGTACCATATTGAAATCATGTTATTTGGATATGACCTCCCCAATGGCAGTAGCGGAGCTTATCTAACACTTCTAGTCGATCTGGTGCCACGACACCCGGTTGAAATGCAACCACACCGAGTTTTCGCTCTACTTCGCGAGGCCGCAACCAATAGTCGGTTGATTACAGGGGTAAGAATACATAGTAGCCAAAATCAGTATACCAATTTTTATTTGAATCGACTTTTAAAAAAACACTTATAAATCTGAATATAATTGAAGATAAAAAACGCTTATAAATCTGAAGATAATTAAAGGTCTTTGCTAAAACTTTACACAGATAAGTCTTTTGTAAACATTAAACATAATATGAAATTTAGTGGTCCATATTTAATCCTGATTTTTAAATCAGACCCGATGTCAAAAATGTCATAAGTATACTTAAATCTCGAGAAAATGATGATATGAAATGAAAATTAAGCTCTGATATATCTGTGGTCGAGCTTGAAAGACTATAGTTCTATCACACTTGTTGCATTTGTTTAAAACAACCCACGCTTTATTAATTTTCATAAGAATATTTTTCTTTTGGCTATAAATAGTCTTTTAGGTTAAATTTGCTCTTAATTAAGGCTAAGTTTAATTTTCTCTATTTAAATCGAATTTATGAGCGTGAATTTGTAAAAGTTGCTGTTTTTTTCTGTTCTATTTGAATAAAACGTAAATTTCAAAGAATGACATTTAAATTTATCTTTAGAATTTAAATGTCGTGTTATTAAAAAAAAACACCAAAGAACTTAAGGTTTTATCACGTGAATGAGTTTATTTATTAATTTGCATATATTTTTTTGCATTCAAAAATGCTATTTAAAAATTTAAATTAAATTTAAAATATTTTATTATTGAAAACAATTCAGTTTTTCCTAGAAATTAATTAGAGTCGTTAATTCTTAAATCTGGTATAGTTGATATAAAGATTAAAGATCAAGTTCTAATCCATAAATAATGGTAAATGTCTGTACAATTGTTTAACTAGATACGAGGGATACTATTAAGGTATCAGGTACTGTATTTTTAGATTTTTTTGGCCATAGAAATAATATTTACTTAAAACAAAGTAAAAAATAAAGAAAGTAAAAGTGAAATTACTTTCTTCGATTTAAAGAGCATGTAGAAAATATCGATTTTTTTATATTTTTTTCAGTCTTGGAATCAGGCGGGATTCAAAGAAGCACTTTTTTTAATTTAACGAAATATTGACAATTTTATATTTTTGAAGACATGAAAAATACAAGATGCATTTATTATAATAACAAAATAATGGAAACTACTTTTTCCCATCTTTCTGGTAGCATGTAGATATCGCACTAAAACAACCCTTTCGGTTTTGAGGTTAAGAATGATCAAACCAATTTTTGATGCCCAGTTCTGAAGTGAAGCGTTTTTCAATAAGGGTGTTCAGCTTCGTTCAAAACAAATAGTAGTCAGAAAGGGCACCTTTCACCTCCTATTCAATGCTTTTCAAATAGCTTTTGACCCGTCTTGCAACATGCGGCCGAGAATTGTCACGATGGAAGAATATGGCCTCGTATCTGATCGTTTTTGTTAATTGCTCTTTTAAAAAGAATCAATTGTGTTCGGTACAGGTCCCATGTGATCGTTTAACCCGACTTCAACAGCTCATAATACAAAACACCCTTCTGAACTCACAAAATATAGGGCATTGCCTTGGTCTAATGAATATCTGGCTTCTGCTTTGATTTGACTAGTTGCCCGGGCTTTACATGGGACTTAGGGTTATCGTAGTGTATTCCTTTTCATCATTCGTAATAATACGATACAAAATCCCCTTTCTCTCGGCTTTAAATCATAAGCAGAGGTCGACACAAAAACAAAAAAATCGTCAGCAGAGTTGCCGTTTTTTATACTATATAAGTAAAATATGTATATATATTTTTTCAATGTTCTGATGTTTTAAAAAGAAAAAGTTTTCTACTCCATTTTTTATACCCTTCACCAATAGGTGAAAGGGTATTATAAGTTTGTGACTCCGTTTGTAATTTAATTAGTGATCGTAGACGATGTCCGTCTGTCTGTCTGTCTGTTGAAATCAAGTTTCTGAAGCCCCTGGAGGATGGACTTACATAAATTATATATCAGATTTTAGGGAATTCTCCCGCAATGAACGCTATTAAATTTCATTAAAATCGGTTTATAAACACCGAAAATATCGAAAAAATACCAAAAATTAAATAACAAGAGAAAAAAGATATACCTGGTGTACATGTGATAATATGTTATATATCAGATTGTAGGAAATATTTTTCCAAAGCACTCTGTATTGTATCAAAATCGGTCCATAAACAACTGAGATATCGCCAAAACACTGAATTTGATGTATCGCAAATTGCCCAAAGTACACATTAGAGAATGTTTGTTGAACAAATTAAATGCAGAAATAGGAAAAACTATCCTCCTTTAGTACGGACCTACATAAATTTTATATCAGATTTTACGAAATTCCCCCACCAAGCATGTTATTAAATTTTATCAAAAGCGGTCTATAAACAATTGAGATATCGCCATAACACTACATTTGATGTACAGCAAATTGCCCAAAGTACGTGTCTAAGAAATTTTGTTTACATTTTGTAAGTATTGTTTCAGCGATATCTCAGGTGTTTATGGACCGATTGTGATGAAATTTGACATCGCTCTTTATGGGAGGATTTTCTAAAATCTGATATATATACTCCACAAATCTGATTATGAATACCATTCAAATTGTACCTATCAACTCAGAATCGTCAGGAGTATCGATTTCGCAACCTCAGTCCGTCCGTCCGTCTGTTTGTCTGTCTGTCCGTCTGTTTTTTTGTAAGTCCGTCTACCTGTCTGTAATTTTTTCTGTTGTAGTCAAGTTTTTGGAGCTCCTGTTTTGTCGATATCTCATGTGTTTATTTTGATGAAATTTAATAGCGTCCTTCGCAGGGGATTACCTAAATCCTGATGCATTCGGTAATTTGTGGTAGATATAATTTAGCGTTTAAGCGATGGTGTTTTGGTCGACAATGATAAAATTCAGGGTGGGACAATATCCTAAAATTTTGTGTAAAATCCAGGAGCTCTACAAATCTGATTTTGGCAGACAGACACTCTGCATTATTCTTAATTTTGTGTCTGACTTTTGAACATTATGATAACATTTGAGAATGTATTATATATCAAATTATAGGTAATCTTCCTAGGAAGTACAAAATGCAGCTAACTACATGATATCCGTTCAAAACCTACATATGTATGTAAGTATCTCACATATCAACGAAAATTTAAATTTTTTAATTGCAATTGGGAGAAATCCGTTCACGTTTGACAATTGTTCCCGTATAACTTCGCCTAAGATACGATGATGACATTTAGTATAAAGACGTTGTACAATATTAATATTCAGAGCCATAGCGCCTAAAATAAACTTTCTAGAGGGACAACATTTGACAAAAGTATTTCTGATTTCTTGAAAAGTTCGATATTGAAAATGGGCGAGCTCTATTCACATTTAGTGAAATCTCCCATATAACCCCGACCGGGAATCGATTTAATGCTGATAAATTTAATTACATTAAAATTGCACAAGGACTTGAGCAAAACTTTCCAAACATCCATCGGACAGATCGAAAGGACAATACATCCCAAATATTATTGATGAAGTGTTCATTTTAATTAATTAACTAACTTCAGATTAATAAGTAAATCTTTAATAACTTTTCCGACAAAGTTGATATCCATCCATTCAAAAGCTATATATTTCACGTATGTATCTAAAACTAAGAGTGTATACCCTATAATTTTAAGGCTTATCATTGTTAAAGCTTTGACCTAAATCAGTCCGCTAACTTCAGAGTTTTACATAACTAATCAAGAACTTTTACTAGTGGGATAATTCGTACGAATTATAGTGCACAACCCTCACTGGGCACAGTGTTTTTGGGTTGCATGCCAGAATACTTAAACTTCATCAAATCGATGTGCTATTGCAAATGTAAGGGCATCTACATTTTGAAGCATCTTTTCTGCATGGTTTATCTGGTTTATCGAACTTTATTAAGTGTTCGTAAAATATGTGTCTATTTTAATTCGAAGCTACTGGCTGGCTTAAATATGCATTCTCTACTTGTAGTCTAGTAATCATTATCTTTCACAAAGGGACCACTTTAGAACCCAAGTGAAGCTTCCCTAGACATCAGCCACCTGCCCAACCTAACCTTTGGGTGCATAACTATTTTAGATGATGACGCCACCGAAAAGCTTTTCTTTTTCCGACTCTTAATTTTAAAGACTCTTTGCATATAATACTAGTATAATCAAATTTTGCTAGGAATTACATTAAGTACTTTTGCAACACCATTGGTGAAGGGTATCCAAGATTCGGCAAAGCCGAATATACCACTCTTACTTGTTTTTTAATATTTTTATCAAAAATTTTTATATAGAAAATTTTTTTTATCACAAATTTGTATGTATATAGAAAAATTTTGTATCAAAAATTTGTATATAGAATTTTTTTTATGAAAAGTTTTTCTATATAATTTTTTTTATCAAAAATATTTCTATAGAAAAATTTTTGATAAAATTTTTTACCAAAAATGTTTTCTATAGAAAATTTTTTTATCAAAAATTTTTCTATAGAAAATTTTTTTATCAAAAATTTTTCTATAGAAAATTTTTTTATCAAAAATTTTTCTATAGAAAATTTTTTTATCAAAAATTTTTCTATAGAAAATTTTTTTATCAAAAATTTTTCTATAGAAAATTTTTTTATCAAAAATTTTTCTATAGAAAATTTTTTCATCAAAAATTTTTCTATAAAAAATTTTTTTATCAAAAATTTTTCTATAAAAAATTTTTTTATCAAAAATTTTTCTATAGAAAATATTTTTATCAAAAATTTTTCTATACAAAATTTTTTATCAAAAATTTTTCTATACAAAATTTTTTATCAAAAATTTTTCTATACAAAATTTTTTATCAAAAATTTTTCTATACAAAATTTTTTATCAAAAATTTTTCTATACAAAATTTTTTATAAAAAATTTTTCTATACAAAATTTTTTAACAAAAATTTTTCTATACAAAATTTTTTATCAAAAATTTTTCCATAGAAAATTTTTTTATCAAAAATTTTTCTATAGAACATTTTTTATCAAAAATTTTTCTATAGAAAGTTTTTTATCAAAAATTTTTCTATAGAAAATTTTTTTATCAAGAATTTTCCTATAGAAAATTTTTTTATCAAAAATTTTTCTATAGAAAATTTTTTGATCGAAAATTTTTTATCAAAAATTTTTCTGCAGAAAATATTTTTATCAAACAGTTCTCTATACAAAATTTTTTTTATCAAATATTTTTCTATAGAAAATTTTTATCAGAAATTTGTCTGCAGAAAATTTTTTTCAAAAATTTTTCTATAGAAAATTTTTTGATTGAAAATTTTTCTATAGAAAATATTTTATCAAAAATTTTTCTATGTAAAATTTTTAATCAAAAATTTTTTTATAAAAAATTTTTTTATTAAATTTTTTCTATAGAAAAATTTTTATCAAAAATTTTTCTAGAAAAATTTTTAATGAAAATTTTTAATCAAAAATTTTTCTATAGAAATTTTTTTTATCAAAAATATTTTTATAGAAATTTTTTTTTATCAAAAATTTTTCTATAGGAAAATTTTTCATCAGTAATTTTTCTATAGAAAATTTTTTTTTATCAAAAATTTTATGGAAAAATATTTTTATGTAAAATTTTTCTTTAGAAACATTTTTTTATCGAAAATTTTTCTTTAGAAAATTTTTTTTCTCGAAAATTTTTCTATAGAAAAATTTTTTTGGGGAAATTTTTCGAAATTTTTTTTTAAATTTTAACAAATTTTCTATAAAAAACAATTTTTATTGAAAAATTTTACAAAGAAAAATATTTTTCTTTGGAAAATTATCAAAAAATTTTCTATAAAAAATGTTTATCGAAATTATCTAAAAAATATATAAATCTAAAATTATATAAATATTTCGAAAAATATTCCCAATTTGGCACCAACCGACTTTGCTAACACCCTAATTCCTACTAAATGCTTTCAATACTCGTTTCACGATGTTAACGATCACTTACGAAAATTGCAAAAAGAATTCGGCTTCTGGTGGTATTGGCTGCCTGCGCCTGTTTATAAAGGACCCAAACTTTCTATTGACATCCAATGCTTTAAAACGTAGGGAAATGGTTTTATGTGTGATTCCCAATAATTGATAACAATCTTCGTCGACTAATCCAATTCCTCATCTTCAACCTTTTGCAGCTGCCTGGCCTTTTCTTGTCTTCTGTGTCGAAATCACCTCTTTTGTTAGCGCAAACTATCCCTTCTACCAAGAATCGATAAGATTATTGGTAGACTTCTCCACAAAACATATTTTTAAGGGACAAAACTCGACATTATTAAGGCGATTACAAAAAGGACTGTCTACACTTTAGTATTTATCGAATATTGAATTTTAGTGACGGATGTTTAGCCTTCAAAATACCATATATGTTATTATGGACACAAACCATATGTGATAGTTATGCCATTATTACAAAAGTTTATTGGTCTGTAAGAAACAATAAAGCCATAAAATGCAAATATCGTTATATTATATCTAACTTTCCACATTAAAACACAATTTATTTATTAATTTTTTTTATTTTATTTTAAATTTTTATTCATCTTCAGTCTATGTAAAAAAAAATCATCATACAAAAAATGTTAATTTTACTTTACTAATTCGTTGAATCCTCAAAATGTACAAACTTTTTTCTTTTCTCGACTCAAGTCAGTTCAAAGCAACAAATTGACTTTATCGCGAGCGACATTTAAAATATGTCGTCGTTCAGAAATTGTCGCTCTTGAAAGTTTATACATTGAGAAGTCGTAATGGAATTTGACACAAATAAAATTAAATTAAACGAATTATAAAAGTTTATCATGTCATTCATATCTGTTGTATCATTTTATCTGTTACAAACAAATCAATTGCATATGCCAGCAGAGAGTAAGAGTTTTACACAAAAAATAAAATAATAAAAATTCTATAATTAATTATTAATAATATTAAATTATAATAAAAATAAGAAAGTATTAAAATTAATTATAGAAAACGAGCGAATAATATTTTTTTCGAATTTTTTCTTTTACCATTAAGTTTACAAATAATACAGTGGGTTACAAAATAAGAAAAATTTGATTTGGGTGGGGGTGGGACAAACTTAAAATTATTTATATTAAATTATAATTATTAATTATTTATTTATAAAAAAGAAATTATAATATTTTTTTTGTTGTTTTTGTTTATAAGTATATTGCTTGTATGTTTTGTGTATAATTTAAAATTATGCCATCATATGGGTTTGTCCTTGCTTTTTAAAATTTTTCTCTTTTGCTTGGGTGTCTTTCTCTTAAATAAGGGTGTCTTGTTTAGGTAAATATATTGTGTTTAAAATGAGTGTAACTGTTAAAGTTTTGTGTATTTGTATGTGTCTGTTTTATTTTCTCTTAATTATCACTGCACTATTCTCTAAGTTTTCATTTGTTTCTCTACTTGTAGGTTTTTTCTCTTAAATTTCCTAATTTTAATGATGTTTCTTTTTTATCCTGGCGGTCCCTTTATTTGTCCGTTATCTTATATCTTCTCATGTCAAATTTCTCTCATTTAATTCTCTTCTCTTATACATCATCCTTGTTTATTAAGCTTTTTGTTTTTGTTTAAATTTTACAACTAAAATAACTAACTAGTATTTAAACTTAAGAGTTTTTGAGCATCTTCCTTTTTGCTCTCTTTTGCTTTAGTGACAAAAAAAGAGAGTGAAAAGGAATAAAATAATTGGGTTGATTTTTAAGGGGGAATTTGTGGGAGGGTGAGTTTGTGTGTGTGTGAGTGTTAGTATTTAGAAGTGGAAGTTTAGGTGAACCTTAAGCGTTTATAAAAGTTAAATGATCAATTCTAATTTGATTTGTTTTCTTCTTTAGATTCTTCGGACTCTTTTGATTCCTCAGATTCCTTGGATTCATCGGCTTTTTTGCTTTCATTGGATTTTTCTTCTTCAGTGGCTGAGTTGTCTTCTGGCTTCTTTTCTTCGGATTTCTTTTCGGGCTCTTCAGGTTTTGAGGCCTTGGTTTCAGCAGCAGCTGGAGTTTCTACGGCTTTAGTAGGTTCGGCTTCATCGATTTTCTTGGCTTCAACGGGTTTTTGTTCTTCTTTCAATTCTTTGGGTTTCTCTTCAGAGGCTAAAGCCAAGGGTTCTTCAATCTTTTCGGTGGGTTCCAAGTTTTCTGTTTTAGCTTCTTCTGCAGCTTTGGGTTCTTCGCTCAAGCTCTTGGCCTCGGGTACTGTATCGGCATCACTTGAAACTCCAGCTGGTACGGCAGCTACAACAGTTTCGGGTTTCTCTTCTTCCTTATCGGCTGAAATGCGTTCTTGGCGGGCAGGCAATTCTTCTTTCTTCTCCTCAGCAGGCAATTCAGTTTTTAATTCTTCTGTCTTAATTTCGGGTTTAGCTTCAACCGATAATTCCTCTTTCTTTTGCTCAGCTGGTGCTGCCTTGGCCTCAGGTAAAATTTCTTGTACAGCGGGTTTTTCTTCTTCGACAATTTGCTTGGGCTCTTCATTCAAACCGGCTAGGATGGGTTGTACGGCCAAGGGCAAAACTTTGACTTCTTCTTTGTCATCGCTTCGTAATTGTTTCTCAATGGGCAATTCGGGTTTCTTTTCTTCCTCCTTCTTCTCTTCCTTAATTTCCTCCTTTTTGAGTTCGGGCACAGCTTGAGGCAATTCTGAATCGGGTGTGGTTATGGGCAAAGCAATTTTGGCTTCTTCAATTGGTTTGGCTGCCTCGATGGGTTTGCTTTCTTCTTCGATCTTTCGTGTTTCGGGCTTGGTTACTTTGTCTTCGACTTTTTGTACGACTTCGGTTTTGGCATCGGCCACAGGCGGTGAGACCTCCTCATCGGGCACGGGTAAAGCGAAGGCGCTTACCAAAAGGGCGGCTAAAATGACTAATTGGAACTTCATGCTAAAATAAGAGGAGAATAAGAAACATTTTGTTAGTTTAAATCTAATAATTTATATTTTTTAATATTCAAATTATTCTCTCTATTTAAACCCAACCCTATTTTCTTCAACTAAATAAAATAAGGTGATCCTCGACTAAATTGCCTTTTTAGAGATCTAGAACAAATTAAACTTAATTATACATTATGTTAAAAATTTATAAATAAATGAAAAAGAACTTCCGCCTTACAGCTATAGCCAAAGCGCAACCGAAGATCAGTTGGTCAATTTATGAGTAAAGATCATTTAATCAAATTAACGAATGAAACAGCGACAAAATTAAATCAAATTCCAGTTTATTACATTATAATGACGCTGGGGTGAACGCCGTCAGTGGTGACTGTGATGAGGATCGTGATCGTTTTAATTTTTTTCTAACCCTCTAATGCACTCTAAAAAAGAATGATTGCGCAATTTTTTAAACTTTATCTCTTAAATGTGCAATAACGAACAATGACCGCAAATATTTTTTCTATTCCATTTGTCTAATCATGGCAATGATTATGTGGATAAATTAAAAAAACAAAATATTCGGAAAACACAACAAAGAATTATATATAGAGACAATGTTGAGATCAAACCACTGACAATCAGTCAAATTCATTATTCTTCTTCTATAATGACCTCTAGAATATTTAGTAATTGTAGTTAAACTTGTTTAATTTTTAGTACATAATCATCATGATTATGTGATGATCGTCACATAATCATCATGATTATAAAAATGTTGTAAAAGATTAACTTTTGTATTAAAACCACAAATATTTCAATTTTGAGATCATGCAGACAGAGAGCAAAGTCGTTTTCTCTAACCCAATGAGTTTTATGTTACGTAAAAAATTTAGGTTTTGTAATTTAAATTCTTCTTTTTTTTCGTTGAACTCAGAAATTTAAATTTTGCGCAGTAATAAATTATTGTCAATAATGATTATATAATTATTAACATTTTTTTGTGGCTTTGATGTAGAAATCTGTTACAAGTCAAGAATGTCATTTAATTATGAATTTGAACCTAAATTGAAGGTTATTTCTTTTTAAAGATATTTTGCTTTTTAAGGTAACATTTTTGGATTTCAAGAAGCATTTTTTTAAATTTTGAGTTTATAATATTTTTCTGTTTAACATCGAGGAACATCTTTTGAAACCTTTTTTGTTGTCATTTTATTTAACTTTCAAAAAATGACTAAGTCGATTTCGATATTTGTTTCTTTTTTAATAAATCGATTTGGTAGCAAATATACATTGAAGTACTAAAACCTGAAAGTACCATACGAGTATTTTTTTTTTATAGACAAAATAATGCGTTATCAGTTTTTTCTTACCGATGATAAAAAAACACATGATTTGTTATCTCATATAGCAAAAAGTACTAGAATCGCAGAGTTTTTAAAAAGTGCCAAACACATGTAAAAAGTACCAATTTTCAAAAAGTACCAATTTTCAAAAATCGACATTTGGCTCCGATAAGTAACAAACGCTCGCTAAATACTTTTGTTTTGACCGAAAAATACGTTACGATTTTGACTCTACTTAACTTGGTTCCAAAAAAGTACCCTTAAGGTACTAAATATGGTTTTTGTCACTTTAAATACAAATTAATTTTACTTTTGTTATATGTTCCACATCGCTTGGTCGATTATAACACAACATTCTCTAACTGAAAAGGAATTAGGGTATATTAAGATTTTCATTCCGTTTGTAATTTTTATAATAACGGCTCATTTTTTTTTTTAATTTTGGTATTGAAATTGTGTAAAATCAGTCCATATTTAATCATAGAAATATATAGGAAACAAAGTTGTTATTTAAGGAATAATTATTAATTTTAGTGAAATTTGATGGTGGGTTTATGCGATTCGGCAAAGCTGATTTTACGATTGTTAAATCGGATAAGAAGTGTCAATTTTTATCGTTTTAAGTACTTCAACCAGGCCTGCCAGATTTGCCGATTTATCGGTTTTTGGCGATTTAATTAGAAAATTGGCGATTTTTAGGATAATATCGTAAACCAACCTAACTTCAAAACTTTGACAGTTTTAACCCCTTGCGGCACGATTTAATTTCGAAGAAACATGCGTGCTCTGACTATTTAATTTACTACTACTGCTTTTGAAACATTTAAATATGCGGCGGGCATAGCCCGTCAATTTCGAATTTGGTACAGAAAATGTTTGCGGGCGACACTCGTCATTTCTACTTTAGGGGTTCCGGCGATTGTTTTACCAATTGCCGATATTGCCGATTTTTTTTGGAAAAATATGCCGATTTTTCACGAACATTTTTGGCAGCCCTGATTTCAAGAGTTCGGGTTTATTGACTTTGAGCGAATAGGGTTTGTGCAGTACAATTTAAACTTACCAATACCTCTGCTGTGTCCATATCCAATTTTCTGCTTTGGATTATAATGTTAATATCGTAAATAATTGAAATTATTTAAATATTTTCTCAATTTTAATTCAATTAATTTCTTTCAATTTGATTATTTAAGTAAAAAACAATTTTTGCATGTTTCGGCATGCAATTGTACCTTAACAATGGTTTTTACGTTTTCTAAAATTTTGAATGAAATTCTGTATAAAACTTGTATTTCACAACTCAACGAAAGCACCCTCACAACAGCATGTGGTCGTGTGGAGATAAGTATTATTTGTTTATAAACAAATTAACCCATTTGAGACCAGCAACTAGTGTATCATTTGCTTTATGGCATAATGATAAGTTTGCAGGCTTTGAGATTCAAGCATAGCTTGTTTTTAGACATTTCGGGTAACTTTATTATTATGTTCATAATAAAAACTAGTTTGTTTAATAAACTATTTTAATAGGAATTCATCATGGATTTTAAAAGTTATACAATTAACCGTATCATAGAACTCAATTTCGTTAAGAAATAAAATGAATCCCGTATTTTGCTTCTATAGAAAATGTAAAACGATTTTATTCGCAATGAATAGAATAGAAGGTGTTATTATTAAAGTGGAATTTAATATGTACGTTTTTCTTCGTTTATTTAATATTTACAAAATTTCTTAAAAAATCGTGATTTGTAATGTTTTAGCGCATTTAAATTTTTTCGGAAACTAAAGAACCTTAAACTATTTCGTTCTGAATTACACTTTGAAATGGTTTCAATTTCGAACCGAGTTTTCGATATTAATATATTAATGATATTAATAAGTTATCATAGACCACCTTTTATTGTTTTTAACATCAACTCCCAAGTCGTTCTAAATGGGTTAAGCAATAATAACAACCGGCAAATTAAAAAGCTTTTCTCTACACCAGAAAAAGCTTTTAATAAACAAATTTAACAATTGTTTGCAAATTCCATTTTTCCCCATAAGAGTATAAATATTAACGTTAAAAGAATATTATTTTGCAGTTTTCGATTTACATCAAATAACGAACGTGCGCCTGTCTAAGAATTTAAAACACCCAAAAATGGAACAAACAAATCTGAATGCTCTTAATGGAAATCAGCAAAGATTTTCCAAATTTATAATAATTTGTGCCATTTTGTCAGCAGCTTTTGTGCTGAGACTAAAATTGGATGAATTTTCTTGTGTCCAAAATAACAGCGATTGCCGGACCCTGCAGTGGAAACCAGCAACGAATTTCGAGTTATTACAAAATGTGGATTTAATGAAAAGATTTGAAAGTGAAGACATGGGCATGAGATATCATTGGTTATTCTGGGAGTGAGAAGGAAGATGATGAAGAAATTACCAGAGAGAAATGCTGGAGATATAAAAAAGAAATCATAAAACGTAACCAAATTCAGGAAGAATTAGGGAAATACTACGTAACAAAGAAAGCGATCGGAAGACCATTTGCTGATAACTATTTAGTATATAAAGTAATTAATTATAAAATTAATTAGGAATACACTACGTTTCGAAGAAAGCTATCGGAAGACCTTTTTGCTGATAACTTCTAAGTACATAGAGAAATTTACACAGATGGGGAATTCAATGGATATCTTACACATACATTATTAGGATGATGGACTTTTTTGTTGTGAAATACATATACATCGACTGTTTGTGAAAACCCGGATCGTTCTTTACGACTACAATAATTTATAGTTTATTTAAACTTTATGCATTAAACACATAGACAACAGCAGGCTACGGGCTACAGCTTGACAAAATTATAATTCATGCATTCAAATAGAAATAAATTTTTTAGAGTCGACACGGCTACACGACCACCGACCACCGTTGTAGCTGTAGCCAAAATTAAACTATTTTCTATTTTTGTTGGCGACAATAAAAGATTTAGTGCTGTCAACACCATATAATATTGAAATAAATGAGCGATTTAAACCACTTGAATTTATTTACCATAAATACAATGAGGAGAATTTATGTAAACAATTTACATACTTATCGAATATTTATATATTTAATGTATATAATAATATCAAATAAAATATTATGTAAAAATTTATATTTATATTTATATAACTCTAACTCAATAAAAGTAAAATTTTAAAAAGTTATTTTTTAAACTGTCTAACTCACACGCTACGTGTGCTAGAGCTACGTAGTTCATGTTATATAAAAGCCCAGTATGTCCTTTATAAAATTCATTATATAAAAGAGCATACTTATATTGTTTTAAGATAAACGAATTTTTATAAAAAAAGTCGGTTGCAGAAATAAGTTTATAGTATATTAGCTCCTTATTCATTATAAAGAATATTATATAGAATATAAAAGATATTTTCAGTAGCTTTTGTTTGATACCAAAAAAGTTAATATCGGATATAAACTTCTAAAGTTATACCGTATTATTCTTGAAATTTAAAAAGCCCATAACTCTTAAACTATTAGAGATCACACCAAAATCTTTCTATAATTTTTTTTTTTTGATATAGACATACCATCAGGTACGGGAAAACCGTTGATTTCGGAGGTTAATTAATAAAATGAATTTATGTCGTTTTTATCAAAATTTAAATAGTTATTTTGTCCATGTTATAAACGCGATATTGGCACCACTCATAAACAGGTGTTACGAAATGTAGCTACCATCTTAAATGTAGCTGCCGTCCCCAAAATAACTAAGTAGCTGACTACGAGGCGACGATTGCAGCCAACGACTTTTGTAGTCGGTGTTCGTGTAGCCTGCTGTTGTCTATGTGTTTAATGCATTAAGCTTAATTTTAGTTAAAACTAAAATTATATTTATTATAACGTTTCATTGAAGAAATTTGTTGGAGAAAAATGAAATTGGTTAAAGTTGTAACTGAATTTTATAGATTAGCTAGAAAAAGAATCTAATCTATAAGTTTTTAGTTTTAGTTAGTTACAAATAAGTTATACGAATATTTTTAAAATATTTTGCTTTAATAAAATTTTAAGCAAAAAATTAATTAGAAACAAAAAAAAATGTTTTCTTTGGAGGGCGCTGTGGCTTAGTTGGTTTGTACTCCGCATCCTTCATCGGTGGTAAGGCCTACAGCATTAACACGCCGTCGTTGAAAAATAATTAAAAAAGCTTCAATAATGCGTTCAGTTAAAAATTGTTTGAACACTTTAATGTTTTGAAAAAAGACTTCACGTCTTATTACAGTGTTTAATAATATAAAAGGTTTACATCTCATTCTCCCCACCTTTTACTTTTATACTTTTATTTTTATACTATCCGAAAAAAGTAATGTCCATTCATATAAGCTTAATGCAGTTATACATTGTTGTTGCCTCAAGAACGATCCCTTTACTTCTAAGACAAAATCAGAACATTATTTCGGGTAACCCGCATAGAACTGCCGTTCGGGACTACAGATTTTGGCTCTTTAAAGCAGTGGTTCTCACGAACAATTGCTTCGCTGTCCCCTTAAGACATTTTAACAAAGCGGAAGCCCAAAATTTTTTTCGCCATGAAAAAAGTTAATAAGTATGTCTTTTAGACTTGGATATATTTATGATAGTGCCGGCAATTATCACTCTACGGATCTATTAATGTTCGACTTTCAGTTTTAATTGACCAAAAGGATAGAAAAACAGGTTTCAAAGAAAATTGTATTTATATTTTTAAAGCAAATCGAGCCCTTAGATTTAAATAATCGTAAGCGACATTCCATTAAATATCTCTTAAACTATTAGAGATAGCGAAGTATAGTTGGCATATTTTTCTTTCTTTCTTAAGTAGTTCTTTTCGAATGGCTTAAATTTACGAAAGTCATACGGACCAATAGGTTTTACATGCAATGGTGCTCAACTTTTGGCTCAGTGTAGAGGCCACTGTGCTAAAAATAGACATGTTTTTACAAATTTGTCTAAAACTCCAACTGGCCGATTTCTGCAATTATTTACAATCCGCCCAGTAGCTTAAAGTTATTGAAGCAAAACTAAAAAACTTTGCATACAATACTTTTCACCATAACTTCTAAACCATTTGGAAAAAATTTAAATAGTTTGTCGAAAGTAGCAAACTAACAAAGAACAAAAATGCTATGTACCAAAACATTCCCCGTTTTTGTTTAATTAAGATTTTTTATCGCTTACGATCAATATTTTTCCTGTCGCTTGCGATCATTTTAATCTAAAAGCCCGATAAGAGCCAACAGGTCGTCGATATACTTTGTTATGCTTCATTAAGAATTGTCAACGTTGATGATAGTCCGACCAGGGGCCAAATCATCATATTCGATGTCGATCGAAATGTAAGAAATATTCGATGTCTATCGATATATAAGAAATGTAACAATTGTGTAGCATACTTTTAGGATAATCTAAATATTATTTACTCTCAGAGAACTTTTAACGGAGTTCTCTGGGAGTAAACAAACGGATATGTTTAGATATCAAATTTTATTAAACTATTTGGAAAATATATTGATTTGAAAATCCCTAAGGTATGTTACACAATATTTGCTTAAAAGTCTGAGTTTCCGATCGATACCGAATGCCGCAATTTGGAGCCAGGACCCCAATATATTGAAATTAAAAAAGCGACTGTATAAAAAGCTTAACATTTAATTACAAACATTCCCAAATTTAGACAAATGACATAAAATCATTAATAACTTAATAATCTTATTATTAACAAATTAACTCGTTAATGAAAAATAGCTAAAATCAGGTTTGATTTTACTCTAATTAACCACTTAAATATTCTATTTACTATCAAAAAATTGTAAAATTAATATATAAACAAATTAACATAGCCAATAAATTTTTCAAAACAAATTTTATCACAAAAGTTCAAAACATAAATAATTCAAATGTAACAGTTGTACAGATACAAAAGATCATGTTATAAAACCGATCAAATTAAATTTGTTAACTATAAAAAGACCTATTAACCCAATTTATATGCAAATTATATTAATAATTTAAATTATGTTTAAATTTGATTAACAAATGAAATAGAGTCACAGTCATAGACTTTTTTTTTAATGATTTGGTGGTTATTTACTTATAATTTAATTTAATTCATATGTATAAAATTTGATTTTTTTTTAAATTTTTTTTCTTGGAAAATATTAAACATAAATTAAATTGTTTTAATTTGTTGTCACATCAGGGTTATCAGGCTAAATTATCTCTAATTTTTAGCAAAAGTTCTTGTATTACGCATTAGTTTCATTCTAAACTTGTAGTTAAGAGATAATTTAGTTTTTCTTTCATTTGAAATTGAAAATGCATTATTTATAATTGTTTTTTTTTTGTTTTTTAAAATATCTTAAGAATTGTAAAAGGCCTTGAAAAACAAGTTGACACTGTTTTATACCCTTCACCATGGCTGAATCACTTTGTACTATAATTATGCAGTTTTAATTACGGAATTACAAATATGAGTAGTAGGGTTGCTTTTATATTATGAGATTGGACACAAAATAGCTATTGATTCTAGGGGTGTTTTGAGATAAGTAAAACCCACGAAAGTCACTTCGAATAAAATGGTCTTTTACTTTTTTTTTTTTGAAATATGTACCAAACCTGTCTCTACTGTAAATATTATTGGTACAAAAAAAAATTGTCTGCCAAAAGTCTACTGATCATTTCCCACTATAGTAAAAAAAAAATTCCGTACAAAAACTTTTAAAAAATTATACAAAAACTTTACACGGCTGTATCTTTGTTATTATGCGTTTAATTGGAAATCTAACAAAATTTTGGAATCAATAAAATTTTTCGTTAAAAAATTGTTGTACATATAAAATTTAATTTTTTCATACAAAAACTTTAAACGGCTATAACTTTGTTATTATGCGTTTAAATGAAATTTTGGGTTCACTAAAATTAAAAAAAAAAAAAAATATTTTTTCGGTACAAAATCGAATTTTTTCATAAAAAAAAAACTTTAAACGCCTGTAACTTTGTTTTATTATGCGTTTAAATGGAGATATAAAGAAATTTTGGGATCACTTAAATTTTGCATAAAAAAAATTTGTTTCTATACAAAATCGATTTTTTTTTTCATTCAAAAACTTTAAACGGCTGTAACTTCGTTATTATGCGTTTAATCGGAAATCTAACGAAATTTTGGGATCACTAAAGTTTTTCGTAAAAAAATTCCATATAAAAACGAATTTTTTCATTCAAAAACTTGAAACTGCTTTTACTTCGTTATTCTGAGTTTAAATGGAAATCTAGCGATTTTTTTTGGGATTACTAAAATTTCTCATAAACATTTTTTCCATTTAAAACCGAATTTTTTCATAAACAATTTTTTTACCGCTGTAACTTTGTTTTTATGTCTTTAAATGAAAATCTAACGAAAATTTTGGAACACTAAAATTTTTCAATTTTTTTTTTAAATTTTTTTACAACTTTAAACGGCTGTAATTTTCTTATTATGCATTTAATTGGAAATCTAACGAAATTTTAGGATCACTAATATTTTTTGTAAAAATTTTTTTTTCTATACAAAATCGAATTTTGACTCCACTGGGAGTCAAGGATAACAGATGACAGAAGAAAAACTTTAAACGGCTTTAACTTCGCTATTCTGCGTTTAAATAGAAATCTGACGAAATTTTGGGATCACTAAAATTTTTCATAAAAAAGTCCATACAAAATAGAATTTTTTTCATTCAAATACTTTAAATGGCTTTAACTTCCTAATTATGCATTTGATTGAAAATCTATCGAAATTTTGGGATCACTATATTTTTCGTAAAAAAATGTTACTTTTAAAATTAATTTTTTTCATAAACCATTAAACGATTGTAACTTTGTTATTATGCGTTTAAATGAAAATCTTACGAAATTTTGGGATCACAAAAATTTTTCATAGAAAATAGCTTTTTTCCGTACAAAATCGAACTTTTTCATAAAAAAAACTTTAAACGACTTTAACTTTGTTATTATACGTTTAAATAGAAATATAACGAAAATGTTCATGATTTTTTTTTTCATACAAAATCAAATTTTTTATAAAAAAAACTTTAAACGGCTGTAACTTTGTTATTATGCGTTTAAATGAAAATCTAACGAAATTTGGCATCACTAAAATTTTTGATAAAAAAAAATTGTTTCCATACAAAATCGAAATTTTTCATAAAAAAAACTTTAAACGGCTTTAACTTTGTTATTATGCGTTTAAATGGAAATCTAATGAAATTTTGGATCACAAAAATTTTTCATAATTTTTTTTTTTCATACAAAATTAAATTTTTTATAAAAAAATCTTTAAACGGCTGTAACTTTGTTATTATACGAAATTTTGGGAGCATTAAAATTTTGTATAAAAAAAATTTCATAAATTTATTGCAAAAAGTGTTTTTTTCTTTATTTTTTTTTGGAAAATGAAAAAATCTTTCTGATCGGACTAAATTGGCGAAATTTATACGCACCCAAAGGTATAACATACCCGAGGTTGGCCAATTTCTTCCACTGTAGAGCCCACTGTGCTACCGATAGATGTTGTTGTCATACATGTTATTTGTTATTGTGCTGTCTATCCATCACTGACTTAAAATGATGCTTTAAAAAATGTACTTTAATCTGAATGTACTAGTTATTAAAACAAAAAGTACTTTTTAGACAATTTGGGTAAAATTCTGTAAATTCGAAAATGATTTCGTAGTTGGAGTTGTCTCTTTCGCCTAGACATTTCTTCAAGTTTAGAAACAAGAAATAGTCACTCGAGTCTCAATCTAGAGCCTTATCTAGAATACATTATAATGTTAATGTAATGTATGTTTATAATTGTATTATTTTTCTAAGTGTATAAGAAACCACTTCAACTTCATTGAATCCAAAAAAGGCCTGTTGCCGTTTCTTGTCTCTTAAGCGTCCAGACACAATTTTTTATACATTTTTTCTTCGATGATTTTGTCAATTTTTTTTATCTCAATATTTATTGCAAATAAGAAGGAAAAAAAACTGCCGTTATATAATAAAATTAAAAAAACATACATATTTTACAACAAGTTAAACATTTCAGATAGAAATGAATAACTTGACTAAAATAAAAAGAGACACTACTAACTTAAAAATCGGCTACCATTGAAACTGGTTTATTCATTATTATTGTATTAACAAGTTTTTGCAACGTCATTTAACGTTTCATAAATGTTAACAATCTTTTTTTTAAAAAAAAAAAATCAGGATTTTTTTCTGAAACTCAGGCAAAAAAAAAAAAAATGCAATCCCCTATAAAACGTTTCTTTATAAAAAATGACATAAATAATCAATATAAGAGATACTTAGACGCGTGCTTAAAGTCCAATGACTTTTTCTAAAAGAAGATTTTTATAAAGAGCTTTCTTGTTTCCAATAAACTTGTTTCTTAAATCTTTAGAAGAAATTGTTTGAAAATATTTATTACGATTATAGTATTTATGGGTGTGTGTGCGTGTGTGCCTTTTTGATTTTTGTAGGAAGTGATTTTTTCTTCAGATTTTGTTCTTTGTATGTAATTGAAGGATTTTTATTTTTTTTTCTAATTTTCTCTTGTTATTTCCCACTTGAAAGGACATTTTCTGTTAAGGCTAAGTGTTGGCATTTGAAGAGATAAAGCACATATGAAATTATTGTAAAATATTTTTTTAGTCGTCCCTTTTTAAGAAAATTTTTAGAAATAAAATACATTTAACACTTGAACATAAAAGTTTTTCACACTAGCAAGATTTTTCGATTTAGTAAATTTTTGATTCAAAAAGTTAAAATTATTCGCACTTGATCCCAATCTGATACATTTATTTATAAATGTAACAGACAATTTATTGATAAAAGCCAAAAAATGTTTGTGGGGACAACCAATTCCTCGACGCGTTTTGATGGTTGGCTAGGTCTACATCTTCAGGAGAAGTATCTCTACTTTTAGACAGATCGAAAACCTCACAGTATTACCTATTTTGCAAACACAATCTTTACGAATTATGCTTGTAAATCAAAGGTAAAAGCTCAGATATAAAAATAAAAGCTCAGGTATATAAATAAAAGCTTATTCTAAAATTTAAAGCTTAGATATATAAATAAAAGCTCATGTAACATGTAACAGATTGGAATCAAGTGCGATTAATTTTCTTTTTGAATAATATTTACATCCCGAAAATTTTGTTATTTTTTGGTTAATTGTTGATTTGATAACCTTTTTCCGTTTTCACGAAAAAGCGTGTTCACACTAGCAATGACAAATTAAAGTAAGCAATTCTGAAACTGGCAGAAATATTTACTACAAGTTTTTGAAATAAGAAATTACTAAGCTAAAAATCGCTAAGGTTCATGTTTGGATAAATTTCAAAAATGACCAAAAAATGTTACCAAAAAATATTTTACTTTTAAATTTTAAAATTTTGTAATTTCCACCTACAAAGTTTTTTTAAGATTTTTTTAAATTTTTATTCTGTATGAGAAATTTTATATGAATTTTTTAAAATATTTTTAAAAGCTTATTAAATCAAATTTTTTTTATACTGAATAATTTTCCTAAAATATAAAAAAAAATTAAAATACAATTTTCTTTAAAACTTATATTTTTCCATAATTTCCTTTAAAACATATATTTTTTAAAAATTTCAGTTAAAATTATATTTTTCAAGAATTTCATTTTAAAATTAATTTTTCCAAAAACTTCCTTTAAAAAGTAAATTTGTATAAATTTTCTTTTTTGTATAAATTTTTTTTTTGTATAAATTTTCTTTAAATTCGGCATGACAAATTTTATATAAATTTTCAAAATATTCTTAAAAGCTTTTTTCATCGAATTTTTTTATATGAGTCATTTGTCAAAATTTTTAATACAAAATTTCTATTGAAACATTTTAACATTTAAATAAATTTTATGAAGAAGTTTAACAATGAAAGATTATCTACATAAAATTTTACATTGAAAAATTGTTAAAAATTCCAACAGCAAAAATTTTCTAAAAAAAAAATTTCTGTAAAAAATGTTAACGGAAAATTTAAACATGGAATTTTCTATAAAAAAAACTATGTAATTGCAATTTTAAAATGAAAAATGCTTTTTAAAATTATGCTTCTAAAAATTTTGAATAAAAAATTTTCAATTAAAAATTATTCTTAAAAATTTCTATCAAACATATTTTTGTAGAAAAAAATTAAAAAACAGATTTTAAATGGAAAAATATTACCTAGAAAAAATTTACCGAAAAATTTTCTATATAAATTTTAGCAAAAAATTATCTTTAGAAATTGTTTATGATAAAAAGTGTTCTATGAAAAAATTAAAGAATTTTTGACGAAAAATTATCAACAAAATTTTTGTTTAAATAAATTTTTTTTTCTAAAAATTTTCTATGTTGAAAACAATTTACCGAAAAATTTTCTATAAACAAATTTTACTGAAAAAATCTGTAAAAAAAATTTTAAAACAATTTTTTATGAAAATTTCTATACAAAAGCTTTTTACGAAAAATTTCTACCAAAATGTTTGTATGAAAAATTCTTCATCAAAAAATAACAAAATTGCTGGAATGTAAATATTATTCAAAAAGAAAAATTATTCGCTTTTGATCCCTGTCTATTACATTTATTTAGTAATGTAATAAATTGTCTTTTCTTTGAATAAATGTAATAGGCAGGGATCAAGTGCGAATAATATTTCTTTATGAAAAATTCTTTACAAAAAATAATTTAACGAAGAAAAGTTTAAATGTTACCAAAAACTTTTTTTATGGAAATTTTTGATTTGCTAAAAAAATATTTGTATGTGGTTTCCTTCCAAAAAATATTTTTTGTACCCAACATTTTATCAAATGTTAAGATTTATTTGAAAAATTTTTAAATTGCAATCATATAATTTCTCTGTAAGGTATTCCCTGTTCAAATTTCAACTCTGTACCTGTTGCTGTTTGGGCTAGGCAGTGATGAATCATTTAGTAACGCTACAGTTTTATTAATTTAGATCAGCGGAGGGCACCATTTCATTTCTTCTATTACCAGTGAGAGGAGTTGTTGTTGCAATATATATAAATTGTTGTTGTGCTACCCTTCACTGATTTGGATATATAAAAAGAATATTAAAGAAGTTTTTTTAAACCATACAATTTTCCTCCCATTTTTTACCCTTTCTTACCCCATACATCAAAAAAGCAGGGACTTTTGGAAGTTTGGCCGTGTATGTGGTAAAAGGTAAAATAAAGGGAAATATTGGTATCTTATATCTCCGAAACTAAAAGAAATATAACATTAAGTTAAATGAAAATAAAGAGACACTTGTAGGAAACTTTTTCCAAATATGGGGTGAAAAACTGTAAAATCTCTTTTGGTACTTTTTTTAACCATTTGGTACTTTTTTTAACCATGTATTTCTTTGGTACAAATAAAGTTAGACACAAAATATGAATCGCAGTTGATTAAGAATTAAAAAGTATCAGACACATGTTTGATTAATAGATTCAAGTGTATTTGGCTTTTTTAAGATTTGAGACAAAAAAATTTATCTCTAAAACCTAAAAATTGTACTCATACAAATCTTAAGTTTTAAGAACCTGATTTCATTTCTATAATTACTTTATTGATTCTGTAAATGATATCAAAAATGTTGAAAGATTAAAAATGATAAATTAAAAATGAGTAATTGAAAGATAGTTTGATGCTTAAATTTGGTTTGGAATTTTTTTTTTGCAAATTTTTAAGAAGTTCAATTTCAATTGAAATTCAATTTATATTACAAATGATTTGTTTGAATTCTAATTTGTTCACATAATCACCCTAATACTATAAACCGGGACTTTAATACTTTAATTTGAAAAGGTAAAAAGTTGTTTGATATCAACCTTTAAACACATTTGATTACAAGCATTTTCTTTTACCTTAAACATACATAAGCCATTTTGACATATTAACACAGCCAGTGTGTCTCGCTGAAGAGAACTTGTTTGCATTAACCTTTAAGTTCTTTAGTTTTTTTTCTTACAAGTTTGACATTATTAGAAAACCACAGACATTAGCAGCAGCAGCAGCAATTGTTAGAATTTTCAAAGATGATTATATGGTATTTGGTATTTTTTACAAACATAGAATTTCGTTATTTAACATTTAAATCTAAATGTAAACTTTGCTGGTGGCTGTCAGTAATTTTCCATTAAACGAATGAACATTTATTGATTTATAACTAAATTAATGTAATTAATATGACCGACCAAAAGCAACAATTACTGAAATCATTTGTTTAGACTAGAATTTTTTATTAAAATTTTTTTTTCGTTATTTGTTTGTATTGTTTAACATTTTAATTAAATATTCTGCAAACATATAGTGTCTGTTTTTTTAATTCTTTGTGATATTTTTGTTAATATTAACATATGCAAAACGATATTTATTTATTATTTTTATTGAAACAATAAAACTAAATAAATAATATGTTAATTTTATGGGATATGGGATATAATATGCTAATATTTTAATTTTAGGGGAAAAACGTATGTACATTAGTTTTTTTCTTTTGATTTACTTAAGTTTATAGAAGAAATATGAGTAAAAGTAAATTTTATAAATTTTTTTAATATGTAATTACATTTTTGTTTAATTTTTATATTATTATTTCCATATTCCAATATTTTATATTTGTTTTTGGTAAAAAAAAACTTGTGATCAGTTTATGGTTATTTTGATGGTCTTAACTTGTTTTCTTGAAAATTTCCAAGATCAATGTCAAGGTTTCCGTAATTTGTTTTAATCCATTTTAAAACTAAAACTTGTAATGATTTGTAATGAATTTGTTTGGCCAGATTTTCATGTTCACTTTTTTTTTGAAATGGAAAGAAAAACAAGAAAACAGCTTAAAGTTTTGCTAAAGATTTTGAGGAAATTTGATTGCAATTTTAAGACTTTAACCCATTTTCTACCATAGATTCAATACTAGTCTTTCTAATTTTTTAAATAAATTGGAGAAGAAGAAAAGTAACTAAAGTCAAATATTAAAACCCTAATAAAAAGATATTAAACTTTTCGTTTAGACGATAATCTTTTCTTTATTTTGACTTTATAATTCGTATTTATTTTGTCTTTCCAACTAGATATAATTTCTCCTGATTATGATGACTTAACTAACCATTGAATGGCGTCGAGAAAGGCCTGTACCCTACAAAATTTCTTGGTTACAAAAAAAAAAATCTGCTTGTCACAAAAACTTTGCTTAAAAGACAAATTAAAAAATTTCATATTTTGTAAAAGTAAATATTTTAAACATTTTTTAAAGTAAAATTCGAAAAATATTATTTTTAAAATTTTATTGCGAAAAATTTTCACAAAATATTAAAAAAAAATTTTTTTTAATTTATTTTAGAAGAAGTTTTTTAAAATTTCTCTTTTTATAAAGAAATTTTTAGAACAATTTTCACATTTTTTAAATTCTGCATAAAACGATTTTTAAAAAATTTCCTTATATAAACATTTTTTTTAAAGTTTACTTTTAAAAGTCAAATTTTTCTATAAAAAATAAATTTTAAATTATTTTTTTACATTTTTTAAATGTTGGAAAAATATTTAAAAAAAAATTCTTTATATAATAATTTTTTTTTTAAGTAAAATTTTTCCATAAAAAATAAATTTTAAAAAATTTTTTCACATGTTTAAATTTTGAAAAAATATTCTCTTAAAACGATTTTTAAAAAATTTCCTCCTAAATTAAATTTTTCCAAAATTTACTTAAAAAAGTAAATTTTTTCCAAAATTTACTTAAAAAGTAAATTTTTCCAAAATTTACTAAAAAAGTAAATTTTTCCAAAATTTACTTAAAAAAGTAAATTTTTCCAAAATTTACTTAAAAAAAAGTAAATTTTTCCAAAATTGAAAAAAGTAATTTTTTCGAAAATTTACTTAAAAAAGTAAATTTTTCCAAAATTTACTTAAAAAAGTAAATTTTTCCAAAATTTACTTAATAAAGTAAATTTTTCCAAAATTTACTTTAAAAAGAAAATTTTTCCAAAATTCAATTTTTCAAAAACTTTCTTAAAAAGTATTTTTTATAAATTTTCTTTATAACTTAATTTTCGAAAATTTTTCTACAAAAATGAATTAAATTGTATATATTTAAAAAAATGTATTTCAAAATATTCAAATTATATTTAACCAATTCAAAATTTTTATATATTTTAAAAAGATCTTTTAAGTTAAAAAAATTAAAATTATAAATTTTGAAATTGTTTTTTTAAGCCATTAAGCAAACTTTTGAGAGTTTTTGTAAATTAATTTTTTATTGTTTCTTTCAAAATGTTGGAGTGATTATTCAGAATTTTCAAATTCTTTATCAAAAATTTTTTATTTCATATTAAAATTTTTAATCATTTTTCAGAATTTTCTAATTGAACTTTATCCATTAAGTCAGAAACCAAAAATGAATCTATAAATCAAAATTTTCATTTAAAATTCCTACAATAAGCCTTTGACAATTTTTTAAATTAGGGATTTTATGAAAATTTAATTTATTTTTTTGGAAATTTATATTTTTTTCAGAAACTTCGTTTATAATGAATTTTTTATATCAGAAGGTTTAAAACTCTTTTCAAAATTTTCAAATTTCATTTTATTTATCATTGTAATAGAATTTTATTTCTTTCAGAATTTTTTATTGTATTTACTCAATCTAATTAATTATTTTGAAACTAAAATTCTAAATTTTCAAAATACATTTTTTAATTTTTAAATTATTGAATTTTCATTTCTGAATTTTAAAATTACTTTGTTAAAAATTAAATTAAGAAATATTTAAAAAATGTCTGAATTATTTTAGAAACTTTGCAAAAATTTGAAAACTAAATTTTACAAATTTCTAATTTTATTTCAGATTTTTTTTTATTATATTTAAAAAATTTCTAAATATATTTCAAAACGTTCAAATTATGATTTTTGGAATGAGAAACAGTTTTTAAAATTTTTCAAATTTAAATTCAGAAATTTTTAAAAAATTCAAATTTTATTTGAGAACAATCTAATTTTGTTTGAGAATTTTAATATTATATTTATAAATATTCTGAAAGTATTCTTTTGTATTTTAGAATTTTCTTATAAAAAATTGCCTTTAAATCAAAATAATTTGTTTGAAAAAGTTTAATGTTTTGAAATCAACATTTAAATTTTTTCAAACATTTCTTTAAAATTTTGCTTCTAATTTTTAAAACATCTCAATAAAATTATTAAAAAAAACTAATTTCGAACAAGGACACTTTTCACTTAAAAAAAATTATTTTTAATTTTTTTTATTTTAAAACTTACCTTAAAATTTGCACTTTCTTACTTCTGCTTTTGTTCTTTAAAAAATTTATTTATTAAAAATCTTTGTAAATTATTAAACAAAGATTTCAATTTTTTTTTATTTAAAAAAATATCACAAAGTTTCTGTATTTTTTAAAGTTGGGTAAAAAAGCACCACAATTTAAAAATTTCTTTTATTTTCTTCAAAAATCTTTTCCACGATCGAAGAAATCTTCAAATGTCTTTTTCTATTATTTTTTTAAATATTAAATCAAATAATTGTAAAAAATTAATTTGATATTTTGTTGCACTGCGGTCAGTAACAAAAATCACTTTGAATCGTTGCAGTGATGCTCAACTGCTTTTATATCCCCGTCAGTGGTGAATAACGAATAATGAATTTCAATTCAATTTATTTTGCTGTGATTTTTTTCTCCTTTCGTTTATATTTTTTTGTATTGTTTTTTGTATCTGTTGGGTTCTTTATCTAAAAAACAAGTGTTAGTGCGAGAGTTAATGTGTGCATGTATGAGTTTATTATTAAATTACAAATGTATTTGTTAGTTTTAAAGTCTCTCTTTTTGTAGTTCTTTGCTTTATTATTACAAATAATTATACATAATGTTTACAACATACACTAAATTAATGTTAAATTAGTCTCATATAAATTCTAAAGTTTCATTCTATGATTTTGCTTAAGTTCCCCTCTCTCTGAGTGGTGATTAAATGTCAAGCCTCTGTTATTCTCACACTTACACTTATGTTATTGTTACTTTTTAATTAACAGAGTTTTAGCATAGCTTAACAGAGATTTTTATGCTTAACATATTATTTCCAGGTATATGTGTTCTATTAATATTTGTGTGTGTTTTTCTAATGTCTCTCACTCTCTATTTAATATCTGAAAAAAAAATGTCTTACTTATACATTGAAAGAAGATATATAGCTCTCGTTTTATACACTTTTCTAATCTTCTGTTAAAAGTGTTTAGTTTAAAGACCGGTCGATCGTTGCTTTGGTATAAATATATATACTTTTATTCACCAGCGTTGTCAACTTTTAAATTTCAAAAATCACCAAAAGTTTTAAAACGGCGTAATTTTTGCAAAAAGGCACTACCAAAAAGGACCAGTTTGGTTCATAATTTAATTAGATTATAGAATTTATTATATAAATCAATGCTTTTTAATGAAAATTGTGTTTAAAATGGAGGTCATTTCTGCTAAAATGGATACGTAGACAAACATCTTAACATATTTGGTATAAAGAGTAGCCAGAAACATTGCAAGAACTGTCAATCAGGGCTGCCAGAAAATTTTCGTGAAAAATTGGCATATTTTTCCAAAAAATCGGCAGTAAAATTTAAGACATCGGGATTGTCAAAAATATATCACAAATATAGCCGAAAATTAAAATGTCCATTGAAAATTTTTCTATAGAACAAATTTTATAATAAAATTTTTCTAAAGGAAAAAACAATATTGAAATTTTCTCTATACAAAAAATTTGATATGGGCAAATCCTGCGTGACGGACGATACATTTGTACGGATTTGATTGTACTTAAATGAATCCCATTGTCGTTTTACACGAGATTTCAGAGAATATTAGGCCATCGATTGTGCTATCGAATGGCATTTTTTAATTTACATACTTCTTTTGGAGGTAAAATTTATTCGCTTTTGAAGTACTCTGGCGAACTCTACAAAAAATGGAAGTGACTTTTTTTGCAACAAGTGTTTCTGTAATTTTCATCCAATCAGTCATAGTTATAAACAAATTTGTAAATATATTGAAGATAGAGGAAAATCAGAGGATTCCAAAACAGCTTTTATAAAATATTTTAAAGTTTCCAGTTTCAATAAAAATCCATGAATGAACTGTTGCGGACGCTATGTGACGGACGATACAATTTTTAATTGAATGTTTTTTATAAGGGAAAATTTATATTTCATATTTTTTAAGGGTTCTTAAATCAGTGAAAATAATGGTGTTATTTGTTTCCGAATTTCATCTCCTTCCTATTTAGTTTCGCTGTTAAAAATTTTGGGCACAATTTAATATTTCACAAAACGGCTACATACATATCGTCGTTGAAAATCCAAAACTGCGTACTAACACTTGTTCAAATTTTACTGGAGAAGCAAAAATTCAAATATATATTTTTTTTAAATTCAAATATTTTATTTGCATATCTTACCCCAAGTTTGATGATACGCATATTTGAATTTTCAAAATAGTGCACATGTTGATGCGCAATTTTGAATTATTGATATAAAACCGTTATTTTTGGTCGTAAAAATCTAAAAATTGGTAGAGACATGTAAGACAACTTTACGAATCATAATCAATCAAAAACTCGATTTTGATTTTTTTGATGATATAGTGTCCATCCATCAAATCCATTTTTTTTTTCAAAAGCATTTAATTTGCCCCACTGTATGTTTTTTTAATACCTTATACCTTAAATTTAATCTGTAGATATAGACAGTGTTATTGCTTTATGAATAAGACAGGCATGTGCTCGTAAGTTTTGTATTAAATAAATATTATTTTGGAAAAAATATATACTGTGATGGACGCTACACACTTTCCGATACATATTATTCTGTAAAATGCTATAAAGAGTGTTCTAAAAAAAATATGCATTTACTATTTTAGAAAAAATTTATCCATAGTGCAAGAAATAATTTATTTTTTGATCAAGTTAGTTTCTATAGATATGTCAGATAGTATTATTTTAGAAATTATTAATTTTCAATAGTTATTTCAATCAAAATGGACTGCGAAAAAAAAGTTCGTGAAAATATAATTATAACTTTTCAAAAAAATCCGTCATGGACTTTTAAAAAAATAGCTAAAAATTTGAAAGTTGACCCTCGAACGGTTTCTAATGCCATCAGACGGTATAAGGAAAACCTGAGCATTGAAAGAAAACCTGGATCAGGGAGGAAAAAAGGTCCTACAGATATTGGTAAGGCAAAAGAAGTCGAGCGACTCTTTCGAAGAGCGCCTAACACTTCTTTAAGAAAAGCAGCTCGTACGGTGAAATGTTCTACGAATTTTGCACATAGAGTCAAAGCTTATGCTGGACTGAAGACATACAAAGTCCAAAAGGTTCCAGATCGCAATGCTATAAAGAACTTAGAAGCAAAAAAACGAGCGAAAAAATTGAAGTCTGATTTTATAAAAAAATACACCTGTTGTGTGATGGATGATGAAACATACGTACTGGCAGACTTTTCTCAACTTCCTGGTCAAGATTTTTATGTTGCTGATAAACGGGGCAATGTTTCTCGTGTGGCAAGCTATTTGCAGTTGTGGCAAAAGAAGTAAAGTATTTGTGGCATCTGGCACAATAAACACAGAAATTTATATAAAGGAGTGCCTACAAAAACGGTTGTTACCCTTTTTAAGAGAGCACAGAGTGACTACATTTTTTTGGCCCGATTTGGCATCATGCCATTATGGAAAAAAGGCACTTGAGTGGTACTCAAAGAATAATGTCATTTTTGTACCACGAGAGGCAAATCCACCTAACTGTCCAGAACTTCGGCCTGTGGAAAGGTATTGGGCTCTGGTAAAAAAGGAATTGAAAAACACAGGAAAGATTTCCAAGAACATGTCCGATTTTAAGCGCAAGTGGAACACATGCTCCAAAAAGGTATCAGAAGTAACTGTAAAATCTTTAATGGGAGGGTTTCCGAAAAAAGTCGATAATTTTGCAAAACCCTAGTACTAAGTAAACATTTTAATGCTAAATGATTTTGTATAATATGTCATTATATTTGCGTATTTTGTAGAGTTTTTATATTAAAAGGTTTGATTTTTATTTAAGAAAATCCAACTACAAATTTTATTTAGAGCACTCTTTATTAACATCTATATTTTTAGCCTAACGTAAAGCATACTTTAAGTTCTCTTTACGAACCAAGTTCAATTGGAGAAAAAAGAAAAATTGCACTAGTGAAATTAAAAAATCTTTATTTATGTGACGGACGCTACACACTGTGAGCCCTTTTTCACATCTAATTGTATAAAATTAATCAGACTTTGAGCCCCTACTAAAACTTGATAACTAAATTGATGTTTTTGCGATTTTTATGAAGTTTTAAAAAAACCTATTATTTTAAAAAAATTTTAAAAATTCGGGATGGGTGCAAATAAAGACCTACCATTTACGAAAAGTGCAATCAAAAATATATGGTTAATTTGTCCATTAACACAAATATATGATTTTGACAGTTTTGAAATTTTGTCCTGGTTTTAAAGTTTTTCGAATTTGCCCATATTGAAAAATTTTCTTTACAAAACATTTTATATTTAAAATTCTGCTAAACAAAAAATCTTATATTGAAAATTTTTCTATACAAAAAAATACATATGTATATACAAAAATATATAAAAAATTTTTATATGAAAAATTTTTCTTTACAAAAAAAAAAATATTTTTTCGATAGAAAAAAATGTAAATAGAAAATTTCACTACAGAAATAATTTAAAATGTTTCTATAGAAAAAATTTAAATTTAAAGTTTTTCGGTAGAAACACTTTCATTTAAGTACTAAATAATACTTTTTACCGGCATTAGTCTTTACTGAATTGTAGAAGTATTTGTTTATCTTTCATAGTTCCATTTTTATGTAAAAATAAAATTTAATTTTTAATGTGGCATTTAAAATATATTATTATTAAAAAAGAATTGTTTGCAATTGAAGCGAAAATTGTTCGCGATAAAAATTTTAAAAAGCACTAAAAACATTGCTAAAAGCACTCATTTGACAATGCTGACATTCACTGTATTTGCTATTAGAATGTGGTGAATTTTTATTTTGTTCGTCCAATTTTTTATGGTGGTATTAATTATTCGGTCTTCGTAAATAGTTTATTTTATTTAAGTTTTTATTGCAAACTGTCTTTTGTTACTCTAAATTATGTCTAAAGATAAATTAAAGTTAACATTAAAGGAATATTATGGTCATATTAAGGAAACGAACAACGATTGAAACTAACTTTATAAAATAGTCCTATCTCTTCTTATTTAAATTCTGAAAATTTGATAAAGAAAAAGAAAAAGTAATAATTTTTAAATAAGTGTCTATTATAAAAATCTATTAAAAAAATATATATATATATATTTATAATATAATAAATTAATAAATAAAGCGCATCAAAATATTAATTAAAAAAATTAAAAAAATGTCAAGTTTTTGTTTTTATTTTTTTAAATTTTTTATAATGAAAAATGGAAGTAAAAGCTAAATTTAAACCTAAAAAATTATACCATATTTTTTAAATATAAAAATAAATAACTTTTGAGAATGTAAACGGCTTTTTTCGTATAATGAATAAATGTTTTAATAAATTCTGTTCGTATTTTGCCTTTTTCTGTTGAAGTTATCTTTGGCGGCAAAAAAAAAAAATTTTAAAAGAAAATATTTTTGAACCCTTTTGGAGTAAAAAAAAAATAGCCAAGGAAAATAATTTAATAAAAACAATTTTTCTGACTCTTAAAAGACATTTTTTTTATCAAATTTTTGTCTTTATTTTTGATGGAATTTTTCTAAAGAAAATATTTTTTACATAATAATTTTTTTATTTATGTTTTCATCGATAAAAAAACCCTAAAAAGTATTTCAATAAAAGCATTTTTTCTGAATACAACTTAAAATAGAGACGATTTTTTATAAAATTTTTTGTCATTATTTTTTAAGGAAATTTTTCTAGGTTTTTTCATATTAAATTTTTGTAACATAAAATTTTGTCATATACATTTTGTATATCATATTTTTGCAATACAATTTTTTTTGGAAATATTTTCTATAGACATTTTTTTAAATACATTTTTGTCTATAAATGTTTATTATAATCACGGGTCGGCGCAAAGTGTACAGAACAAAAAAATAGTCGGCAGAGTTGCCATTTTTTATACTTTTAACTAAAATAGGTATTTTTTCAATTGTTGTTCTTACGTTTAAAAAAAAGAAAATTTCTTTATCAAAAATTTTTGTAACAAATTTTTTATTAAAAATTTTTGTAATAAAAGAGTACAGAACAAAAAAATAGTCGGCGGAGTGGCCGTTTTTTATACTTTTAACTAAAATAGGTATTTTTTCAATGTGTTGTTCTTACGTTTAAAAAAAAAAACATTTTTTTTATCAATAATTTTTCTATATAAAATTTTTTTATCAAAAATTTTTCTATAGAAAATTTTTTATAAAAAATTTTTTGAATAAATTTTTTGTCAAAAATTTTTCTAATAAATTTTTTATCAAAAATTTTTCTATAGAAAATTTTTTATCAAAAATTTTTCTATAGAAAATTTTTTATCAATAATTTTTCTATATAAAATTTTTTTATCAAAAATTTTTCTATAGAAAATTTTTTATAAAAAATTTTTTGAATAAATTTTTTGTCAAAAATTTTTCTAATAAATTTTTTATCAAAAATTTTTCTATAGAAGATTTTTTATCAAAAATTTTTCTATAGAAAATTTTTTATCAAAAATTTTTCTATAGAAAATTTTTTATCAAAAATTTTTCTATAGAAAATTTTTTATCAAAAATTTTTTTATCAAAAATTTTTTTATCAAGAATTTTTTTAATAAAAAATATTTTTATCGAAAAGTTTTCTATGAAATATAATTTTTATCGAAAAGTTTTCCAAAGAAAAATATTTTTCAAAAAGAATGACTATTCGCATTTGATCCCAAATCTGTTACATTTATTTATTAATGTAACAGACCAATTTATTGATAAAAAGCGGAGAAACCAAAATTCCTCGACGCGTTTCGATGGTTGGTTAGGTCTTCTCTTCAGGAGGATTTTCCCCAATTTAGACAGATCGAAAACCTCGCATTATTACTTATTTTACAAACAAAATTTTGAAGAATTTTGGTTTCTCCGCAAACAATTTTTGGCTTTTTATCAATAAATTGATCTGTTACATTAATAAATAAATGTAACAGATTTGGGATCAAATGCGAATAGTCATTCTTTTTGAATAATATTTACATCCCGACAATTTTGTTATTTTTTGAAAAATATTTGTATTAATTTTTTTTAAATGTTTCGAAAATACCTAAAAAAATATAGAAATCAAAATTGTTTAATATTAGAATTTATTTCTGTTTTGAAAAATATTCTAAATATTTACAAAAATAATAGTGTCGTGGCAACAATGTTCGAGATTATATTTCTTTGTTCTCTCGAACCATGTATTTTGTTGCTATAAATTGGATTTTGATTTGTTTCTTGTCTATGTTGTTTTTGCGGCACCAACCAACTCTGTTAACATTTAAATTCCAACTGAATGATTTTAATACTCATTATCACTAGTTTTATTAATGATCGTGGTATTTACGAAAATTACAAAAATCGTCGGCTTCTGGTGGTATGGGCTGCCTATGTCTTATTATAATCAATTTTTGTATAAATTTTTTCATTAGAATTTTGAATTAATTGTATTATCCTATTAAAGTTCGAAAACAAAAACGATTCCTCTTAAATTCCCCTAAATAGACAACAGCCCCTCAAAGGGTGGAGTACCCTTTATATGTGCACACATATCAGCACACATAAATGTATAAATCTGACATCCACATTTCAGTCCCTTTGCAGAAAATGACATAATTAATATAATTAAATCTCAAGAATTTTTTTTAATTTTGTGAAGTTGTTAGTCCATTTTTGGGTATTCGAATAGTCGAGCTTGACTGACTATAGCAGTTTTTGCTGTTTTTTGATGGATACTGGCTTTCTTAAAGATTTTATCCAGTTCATCTTTTTTGTTCCATTATCTTTTACATTTATATACAAAACATTCTTCGTCCTCAGTAATCTTAAGCATCAAAAAATTGATATTCGTGATGTTTTAGAAGGGAAATAGACGTCAAAACATGGGGAACCCACACATCGATCTTTAAGGTTGAACCTAGGTCTTTCTTATAATAAACAGTTGAATTCACAATTCAACTGTACAATTGTAGATTCTTAATTCATTTTAAATCTGATACTACGAAACTACCAGTCATTTAAAATCTAATACCGTGGAACTACCGGTCCAACTTGGTTCAATTTGAAAATTTGAATTTTTTCTGTCGGAACCGACCGTTTAGAACATGACATATTTTTGTTTTTATTTAATTGAGGTGCAATTTGTTCTGGTGTTGGTAATGTACCGAAATATAATTCTGACAATCATTGCTGTAGTGATTTTTAATTTCTATAGGGATTGACTGATTATTAAATTGACAAATATTCGATCGCTAGTCAATCCATATAGAGATATTGGAAAATCATTGGAAAGTTTGTTGCAATATTTGTCTATATTTGACTATTGCTTCAATACAAATTTGTTGATAATCGATGAAGATATGTCTAGATCAAGTTTCTTACTGTTTTTTTTTTAATTTTTTTAAAGTATAAATTAAGTTTTTTGTTAAAAAGGTTTATCAAAAACAAGTAAGAAAGCGCTATAGTCGGTCAAGCCGACCATACGATACCCTTCACCACTAAGGTCAAAGGTGTTATTTTTCCTGTATAAAGACAAATATTTGCTAAATTTTGCCATCATACAAACATTTTCTCAAAACTTATATATTCAACCTGTTTCCGTCATTTGCACGTATATGAGAGCTAGAGTCAAATGTGAACCGATTATCTCGAAATTTGGCAAGTTGACTACAGTTGTTACAAAAATTATGTATGCGAAAAATAAACTCAAAATTTTTATTATCTTTAGATTTACGAGCGTTTTAGTGATTGTTTGTCTCATTTAGTGCGTTTTGAAAGAAGAGTTTGTATGGGAGCTATAGTCAAATGTGGACCGATTTTGATACAGTAATTTAAATTTACATAAGCAGTATCTGTTTTAAATTTCATGAAAAAATATTGATATTTGTGGCCAATATATCAATTCCGGGAAGTGGGACCTATGGGAGGTACCATAAATAATGGACCGATTTTGACCAATTTCAATAGCCATGGTCCCATTGTCAAAATTATCTATGCCAAATTTCATCAAATTATCTTTAGAATTGCTACCTGTAGTTTGATTACAATGTTTACATGGGGGTCCAGCCAGCCAGCCAGCCGGACGGACGGACGGACATCGCTAAATCGACTCAGAAAGTGATTCTAAGCCTATTGGTATACTAAAAGGTGGGTATAAGACAAATATTTCTATGCGTTACAAACATCAGCACAAACTTATAATACCCTTTCCACCTATGGTGGTGAAGGGTATAAAAAGTTTATTTAAAGAAAGTTAATAACAGTTAATTTTGTATTTATTTTCAAAAGAAAATATTTTAGGAACGTACCTAATTTGTATCTCGCAAGCAATAAAGTTAAATTCTTTGAAATTCTAAAGCTTTTAAATTACATATTTTAAACATTTTTAAAGAAATTAATAATCATCTTTTTATAATTCTCAAATTTAAACAAATATCAAACAAATGCTGTAGATGATTTTAAACTTTAAGTAATTTCTTAGAAATTTTCAGTTAAATATAAATAAATTCTTCTTAACTTATTTCGGACTCATTGCCAAAGTGTTCTTTATAACTTTGCAAATACAAATTTATGACTTTTGCAATAAATTTTTTTTTGTTTCTATAAATAAAAAAATAAACGATCACAATTTTTCGTTACGTGTATTAGGAGCAAACAAAAAAAAAAAAAAAGTTTACGAAAAAAGTGGACAAAGACTGTTTTAAAAAAAGTTCAAGCTTGAACCGGTTTAGTTGATTTTATTTAACTGACCAGCCGTCCGAACGTCCAGCACAGCAACCAAAACCCAAACCCCATCATTCCTTTTGATTTTAAACATACGACGGACGTGATTGCTTTTATTGCCAACAATTTGATCTCTTCTATTTTTGTCTTCTTCAAGCTTTGGATTCTTTTAGTTCTTTTAGTCTGTTTGGATTCTTTCCTTTTGTGATTTTTCTGTAGAGTTTGTTATAATTTTGTGGTTCTTCTTGTTGTAGGGATTTGTAATCAAAAATTGGACAGTAGAAACTGGATATACATATCGAACTTGTTCAACAAGAAGGTATTGACTCAAAATTTTTAAATTTTCACTTTTTTAAAGAAATTGATGTGTAGTAGTCTTATCTATATATATAATATATAATATATATAATTCCCCGATAACATTCCAATCGGAACAAGGGGTACTTCTCTCAGACAATGAGCTGCATCCGATTGTATTTTTAGACTCATTGAAAGGGACCTACGTTTTAACGCCGGCTCCGAACGGCAAATGCATTAGTTAGAGAAGTTTTACATAGCCTAATACTCAATAACCAGTGGCTAGCTGAGTTATGAGGTGAACCACCGCTTTTTTGAAAATTTATTTTTTCAAGTGAGTCTCGCCAGGGATCGAACTTGAGCCTCTGGTATGCTAGGCGGATGACTAACCTGCTATACCACGGCGGTTCACAGTCTTATCTGCTTTCTGTAAAAATCTGACATCATTCTCACTTTAATTTCACCAAAAAACTACAGTTTTACCCCTCTTTTTTATATGAAAGTAGTCTTCTTCTGTTATCCTTGACTCCCAGTGGAGCATAGGGCCCCAACCATCCTTTTATATCGAACTCTATTGCGAGATGTTAGGCATACATCATTCCATGAATAGTTTGCTGCTTGTAACTCCGCATCAATTGACCTTCTCCACGTTCTAGCAGGTGCACCAACACGACGGCCGCTTCCTTGTGGATTCCAACGAAGCGCTTGTCGAGCAATGTTGGTATTTGGCCTTCGAAGTGTGTGGCTTATCCATCGCCATTTCCGTTGACATACCTCTATAGAAGAAGGGTTTTGGTTTGTAGCGTTTAGTAGATCTTCATTTCTTATGCGATTTGGCCACCATATATTTAGGATTTGCCGCAACCATTTGTTTGCAAAGGTTTGTAGGCGCTTATCGATGGCATATGAAAGTAGTAGTAAAATAAAATAGTTTTTTGACTCTACTGAAAATTTAAAAATTTTGAGTTAATATCCTCTTGTTGATCAAGTGCGATATTTAGATTAATAGGAATCAGATTAGTAAGCAAATTTAAGTAGTTACGAGTATATTGGGTCTTTTATGGGAGCTAAGCTCAAATGTGCACCGATTAACTTAAATAGATTACAGTCGGTCAAACCCAAACATATGATATTCTATAGCACTGAGGTCAAATGTAGGCCAATAGTCAACAAATTAAAAATTTAATATTTAATGCTCAGAGACGTGTTTACTAAAATGAGTGATCACACAAACAATTTCTCTAGATTTTTGTAACATATCTCACTTATTTCCTATATAGGGTCTGTTCAGATTCTATTTAATCGACCAGAAAGTAATTTCGAGCCGATAGGCTTTCCAAAAGGTGAGTCTTGTACCAATATTTCTATGCCCTATGGTAGTGAAAGGTATAATTAAATTCTCTCACAAATGTGTAAAATCCCTTCAAAGCTTCATAAGCCGATTTAAATTTTTAAGTTTACAATATGTAACATTTTTACATTTTAGGGTTCTTAATCTGCGTTATCGAAGCTCCACTGTGCGTTTCAGAGCATTTAAGTATGCGTGTACTTCATCTAAATGTATTAAAATGCCCAAAGCTAAAGAGTGTTTAGTTTTTATTTTTCTACAATTTTGTTTGTTGTTAGTGGCTTTTATATGCAATTACAAGAACCCAGAATAGATAGATACTTTTGCTGCAAAGTGACTTTTTTGTACTTAAAGGAAAATCAAGTGATGTCAACTGCAATGCAATTTTTTCGATAAAAATATTTTTCTGTGAAAATTTTTAAAAAATTATTTTTCTATGGGAAATTTTGTTTAGAAAAATTTCCATAAAAATTAAAAAAAAACGAAATTCGATAAAAATATTTGAATAAATTAGAATGAAAATATTTTTTATAGAAAAATTTTTGATGAAAATTTTTTTTTAGAAAATTTTTGATAATTTTTTTTTTAGAAAATTTTTGATAAAAAATTTTTTATATAAAAATTTTTGATAAAAAATTTTTGATAGAAAAGTATGTGATAAAAAAATTTTTTATAGAAAAATTGTGATAGAAAAATTTTCTATCGACAAATTTTTGATAAAAAAAAAAATTCCGTAGAAAAATTTTTGATAAAAAAATTTTCTATTGAAAAATATTTGATAAAAAAATTTTCTATAGAAAAATTTGTGATAAAAAAATTTTTTATAGAAAATTTGTAATAGAAAAATTTTTTGTAGAAAAATTTTTGATAAAAAAATTTTCTATAGAAAAATTTTTGATAAACAAATTTTCTTTAGTAAAATTGTGATAAACAAAAATTCTATAGACAAATTTTTAGATAAAACAATTTTCTATAAAAAAATTTTTGATAAAAAAATTTTCGAAAATTTTCGAAAGAAAAATTTTTGACAAAAAAATTTTCTATAGAAAAATTTGTGATAAAAAATTTTCTATAGAAAAATTTGTGATAAAAAATTTTTTATGGAAAAATTTGTGATAAAAAATTTTTTATAGAAATTTTTTTGCTAAAAAATTTTCTATAGAAAAATTTTTGTTAAAAATAAATTTTTTAGAAAATTTTTGAATAAAAAATTTTTAATAGAAAAATTTTTGATAAAAAATTTTTTATAGAAAAATTTTTGAAAAAAAAATTGTTTATAGAAAAATTTGTGATAAAAAAATTTCTATAGAAAAATTTGTGATAAAAAAATTTTCTATAGAAAAATTTGTTATAAAAAAATTTTCTGTAGAATTTTTTTATAGAAAAATTTGTAATCAAACGTCCTTTTTTAAGAAAATTTTTCGGCAGAAAAATTTTTTATAGAATGAATTTGATAAAAATTCTTTTATGGTAAAATGTTTGATAAAAAAATTTTTAATAAAAAATTTTTTTAGAACAATTTGTGATAAAAATGTTTTCTATAGAAAAATTTTTGATAAAAAAGATTTTCTATAGAAAAATTTCTGTTAAAAACAAACTTTTCTATAGAATAAATTTTTGATAAAAAAATTTTCTATAGAAAAAATATTGATAAAAAAATTTTCTATAGAAAAAATTTTTGAAAAAAAAATTTTCTATAGAAAAATTTTTGGTAAAAAAATTTTCTACAAAAAATTTTTGATAAAATTTTCTTTAAAAATATTTTCTGTAGAAAAATTGTTGATAAGAAAATTTTCTATAGAAAAATTTTGGTTAAAAAAATTTTTTGAATAAAAAAATGTTCTATAGAAAAATTTTTGATAAGAAAATTTTCTATAGAAAAATTTTTGATAAGAAAATTTTCTATGGAAAAATTTTTGATAAGAAAATTTTCTATGGAAAAATATTTGATAAAAAAATTTTTTTAGAAAAATTTCTGATAAAAAAATTTTCTATAGAAAAATTTTTGTTAAAAAAAATTTTTATAGAAAAATTTTTGATAAAAAAAAATTTCTTAAAAAAAAAACAATAGAAAACTTTTTCTGTTTAAAACGTCAAAACTACACATTAAAAAATACCTATTTTAGTTAAAAGTATAAAAAACGGCAACTCTGCTGACGATTTTTATGTTCTGTTCGCTAGGAAGTTTATAGAGGGTTTCTTGAATTGTTCTTGAACTTTTTTGTTGAAATCCCATCTATATCAACTCTTATGGTGCGATATCTGAGGAAGCTCAATTTAAATCAAGACAAGTTATTACCGACACCTAGTGCAACAAGTTTTGATAAGACGGCATCATTTTTCCTATAAGAATGGTAGTAAGTCTCCCGAAATATTCCTTACTGGCGGTCGCTTAGTTATTTGTACGATTAGAAATATTTAACCAAATGGTGGGAAACCATGCTTTCCATTACTTTGCAAAGTGCAGAACAGGATACAGGGTAGTTTTTTCTACCTTCTGGGGATTGGAGTTACATTAGCAACCTTCCAACATGTAGAAAATTCACTGCCATGGTAGCGAATTAAAATCAAAACCGTTAAAAGAAAATATTTTCACAAATATTAAGTTTTTTTTTAATTAAAGAAATATATTTTAACCCTTAACAGACATTTTGCCATTTCGGGTTAGGATTAAATTATTTTTATACCCTTCACCACCATAGGTGGAAAGGGTATTATAAGTTTGTGCTGATGTTTGTAACGCATAGAAATATTTGTCTTAGACCAACCTTTTAGTATACCAATAGGCTTAGAATCACTTTCTGAGTTGATTTAGCGATGTCCGTCCGTCTGGCTGACTGGCTGGACCCCCATGTAAACTTTGTAATCAAACTACAGGTCGCAATTCTGAAGATAATTTGATGAAATTTGGCATAGCAATGGGACCATGGCTATTGAAATTGGTCAAAATCGGTCTATTATTTATGGTACCTCCCATAGGTCCCACTTCCCGGAATTGATATATTGGCCACAATATCAATATTTTTTCATGAAATTTAAAACAGATACTGCTTATGTAAACTTAAATCACTGTATCAAATTTCGTTGAAATCGGTCCACATTTGACCATAACTCCCATACAAACTCTTCTTTAAAAACGCACTAAATGAGACAAAAAATCACTAAAACGCTCGTAAATCTAAAGATAATGAAAATTTTGAGTTTATTTTTCGCATACATAATTTTTGTAATAACTGTAGTCAACTTGCCAAATTTCGAGATAATCGGTCCACATTTGACTCTAGCTCTCATATAAGTGCAAATGACGGAAACAGGTTGAATATATAAGTTTTGAGAAAATGTTTGTATGATGGCAAAATTTATCAAATATTTGTCTTTATACAGGAAAAATAACACCTTTGACCTTAGTGGTGAAGGGTATCGTATGGTCGGCTTGACCGACTATAGCGCTTTCTTACTTGTTTTTTAATAAATTACTTAATTCTGATGTAAAATAATTCAACAATTTGGTTGGGCTTCTGTTCGAGAATGAATTGATTCCAGACAGATGTGGCCCGATATATCCCAATTCTGTCACGATAGGGAACTGATTGTTAGAAAGGCTAAAGGTTACTTATACAAAAAAATCTGACATATATTTTTATAGACCAAAAAAAAACTTTAGTAATAAAAATCGCTACATTAGCCTGATAAAAATCAAATTTACATTACAAGGCATAAATGAAGAAAAAAGCATTTTACAAGAACAAGTTGATTTTTAGCAAGAGTTTAAGCTGGGGTATAGTTGAAAAATCAGTTTGATGGTCTTATGTTGATCATTTGCTATTCTAGCCATGTTCAACTTTTATGCAACATCTAAAAAGACAATGCAAAAAATATAAGAGAAAAGGGTAAAATTCAAACAAAAAAGAATAATAAATAGTTAAAATAATACTTGAGTACAATACAATATATAAATAAAGTAAAACAAAGACTCTGTACTTTATGCGTTAGTGGTCAAGAGAAGTGGCCCTATAATGGGCTACTTACTATATACCCAACCAACTTATCGTAACTATTAAAATCAAGTGGATGTTTTTGCTGGTTTTGTTTGGTATTAAATACTTATAGCGCTTTTGATTTAGACTTTAAAAACATTTTTGCCGACATCAAGTACCAATATTTTTTCTATGTATTTTTACATGATGAGCTAAGCCTTGCGTTCAAAAAACAAAAAACTCAAGGAAGACGAAAGACTTTTAATAAAATTCAATACTTGTAATTGTGGTTGATATTGTTGACAATATTTTGTTGTTTTTTTTTTTCTTATTTTTTTATTGTGTCTCCTTTTCAAAGTTAAAAGAAGTTTTCATACCAAAATCGTGCAGACTTTACTGCCAGCTACTGTCATCATCAGGAAGACACATTTATTTATCCACCACAAACGAGCATAAATTTGTACGCTTTTCAATTTCAACCAGCCCAACCAAGTTTTAGTCAAGCCGACTCTATTTACACCAAGTGGGGCTAATTCTATAAGAACTGATTTTTTTTTATTTTATAAAAATAAATATTATTATAGCTAGAATATGTTAACTACAATTTACTTAAAGTTTAAGTTTACTCGTTTTTATTTTAGTTGACAATAATGTTGCCGATGGTTTGGCTGCTAGAGGAGGATGAGGATGAAGATAATGGAGAGTTAAAATAGTTTCGAGTTTGGCTTAAGTTTTGTTCTTTTTGCTCTTTAGGTTTTATTTTCTAAAATAGTTTTTTTTCGAATCCATGTTTTTTTTAAGTATAAAGTGTTTCTTTTCTATTTTTTGTGACCTAAGATTCTAGTTTTTCTAGCCTTTAGCATTATAAACAATTTTCCTATTTTAAATGGAAAAAATATAAAGATTGTAATCCAATTCTTAAGATTTTAAAAATAAAAAGAACACTAATAAAACTATTCAATACACAAATTTTTTTAAGAATAAACTTTTTAGATATTAAATTTTTTCATTTTTAGAATTTTCATTATTTTAATTTTTTTGATATTGAAAATTACTGTAGATATTGTTAAATTGGAAATTATTGTAGATATTGTTAAATATTGTTATCGAAATCTTTTCTATAGAAAATTTTTCGATACACAAATTTTTTATAGACAATTTTACATTATAAAAATTTTTTATAGAAAATTTTTCATTATAAAATTTTTTTTTTTAAAAATTGTTCGTTATAAAAATTTTTTATAGAAAATGTTTTGTTATACAAAATATAAAATTATTCTCTATAAAAATTTTTTATAGAAAATTTTTCATTATAAAATTTTTTTTATAGAAAATTTTTTATAGAAAATTTTTCGTCATAAATTTTTCTTATAGAAAATTTTTCGTTATACATTTTTTTTATAGAAAAGTTTACGGTATAAAAATTTTTTTATAGAAAAGTTTTCGGTATAAACATTTTTTATAGAAAAGTTTTCGGTATAAACATTTTTTCTATAAAATTCTTTGTATAAAAATTTTTTATAGAAAAATTTTTGGTATAAAAATTTTTTGTAGAAAATTTTTCGGTATAAAAATTTTTTATACAAAATTTTTCGATATAAAAATTTTTTATAGAAAATTTTTCGTTATAAAAATTTTTTTATAGAAAATTTTTCGTTATAAAAATTCTTTATAGAAAAGTTTAAGTTATAAAAAATTTTTTGTAGAAAATTTTTCGTTATAAAAATTTTTTGTAGACAATTTTTCGTTATAAAAATTTTTTATAGAAAATTTTTCGTTAAAAAATTTTTTTATGGAAATTTTTTCGTTATAAAAATTTTTTATAGAAATTTTTTCGTTATAAAAATTTTTTATAGAAATTTTTTCGTTATAAAAATTTTTTATAGAAATTTTTTCGTTATAAAATTTTTTATAGAAATTTTTTCGTTATAAAATTTTTTTATAGAAATTTTTTCGTTATAAAATTTTATTAAAAAGTTCCTATAAAAGTGAGAAATATTTGAAAAATTCCTTATAGAAATAAGTAATTTTTGAAAAATTTCCTATAAAAATAAGAAATTTTTGAAAAATATCCAATCAAAATAAGAAATTTTTGAAAAATTTCCTATAAAAATAAGAAATTTTTGAAAAATTTCCAATAAAAATATGAAATTTTTGAAAAATTTCCTACAAAAATAAGAAATATTTGAAAAATTTCCTATAAAAATAAGAAATTTTTGAAAAATTTCTTATAAAAATAGTAAATTTTTCAAAGACTTCCTATAAAAATAGTAAATTATTGAAATTTCTTATGAAAATAGTAAATTTTTGAAATTCCCTATAAAAATAGTAATTTTTTGAAAAATTTCCTATAAAAATAGTAAATTTTTCAAAAATTTCTTGTAAAAATAGTAAATTTCCTATAAAAATAGGAAATTTTTTTAAAAATTTTCTATAAAAATAAGAAATTTTTCAAGAACTTCTTATAAAAATAGTAAATTTTTCAAAAATTTCCAATAAAAATAGTAAATTTTGCAAAAGTTTCCTATAAAAATAGTAAATTTTTCAAAAAATTCCTATAAAAATAGTAAATTTTTCAAAAAAAAAATCCTATAAAAATAGTAAATTTTTCAAAAAATTTCTATAAAAATAGTAAATTTTTCAAAAAATTCCTATAAAATTAGTAAATTTTTCAAAAAATTCCTATAAAAATAGTAAATTTTTCAAAAAATTCCTATAAAAATAGTAAATTTTTTCGTTATAAAATTTTATTAAAAAGTTCCTATAAAAGTGAGAAATATTTGAAAAATTCCTTATAGAAATAAGTAATTTTTGAAAAATTTCCTATAAAAATAAGAAATTTTTGAAAAATATTCAATAAAAATAGTAAATTTTTGAAAAATTTCCTATAAAAATTGTAAATTATTGAAAAATTTCCTATAAAAATAGTAAATTTTTCAAAGACTTCCTATAAAAATAGTAAATTATTGAAATTTCCTATGAAAATAGTAAATTTTTTAAATTCCCTATAAAAATAGTAAATTTTTGAAAAATTTCCTATAAAAATAGTAAATTTTTGAAAAATTTCTTGTAAAAATAGTAAATTTCCTATAAAAATAGGAAATTTTTGAAAAATTTTCTATAAAAATAAGAAATTTTTCAAGAACTTCTTATAAAAATAGTAAATTTTTCAAAAATTTCCAATAAAAATAGTAAATTTTGCAAAAGTTTCCTATAAAAGTAGTAAATTTTTCAAAAAATTCCTATAAAAATAGTAAATTTTTCAAAAAAATCCTATAAAAATAGTAAATTTTTCAAAAAATTCCTATAAAAATAGTATATTTTTCAAAAAATTCCTATAAAAATAGTAAATTTTTCAAAAAATTCCTATAAAAAATAGTAAATTTTTTCGTTATAAAATTTTATTAAAAAGTTCCTATAAAAGTGAGAAATATTTGAAAAATTCCTTATAGAAATAAGTAATTTTTGAAAAATTTCCTATAAAAAAAAGAAATTTTTGAAAAATATCCAATAAAAATAGTAAATTTTTGAAAAATTTCCTATAAAAATAGTAAATTATTGAAAAATTTCCTATAAAAATAGTAAATTTTTGAAAAATTTCCTATAAAAATAGTAAATTTTTGAAAAATTTCCTATAAAAATAGTAAATTTTTGAAAAATTTCCTATAAAAATAGTAAATTTTTGAAAAATTTCCTATAAAAATAGTAAATTTTTGAAAAATTTCCTATAAAAATAGTAAATTTTTGAAAAATTTCCTATAAAAATAGTAAATTTTTGAAAAATTTCCTATAAAAATAGTAAATTTTTGAAAAATTTCCTATAAAAATAGTAAATTTTTGAAAAATTTCCTATAAAAATAGTAAATTTTTGAAAAATTTCCTATAAAAATAGTAAATTTTTGAAAAATTTCCTATAAAAATAGTAAATTTTTGAAAAATTTCCTATAAAAATAGTAAATTTTTGAAAAATTTCCTATAAAAATAGTAAATTTTTGAAAAATTTCCTATAAAAATAGTAAATTTTTGAAAAATTTCCTATAAAAATAGTAATTTTTTGAAAAATTTCCTATAAAAATAGTAAATTTTTGAAAAATTTCCTATAAAAATCGTAAATTTTTGAAAAATGTTCTATAAAAATAGTAAATTTTGCAAAAATTTCCTATAAAAATAGTAAATTTTGCAAAAATTTCCTATAAAAATAGTAAATAATTTTTTGAATTTCCTATGAAAATAGTATTTGTGTTTTAATTTCCTATAAAAATAGGAAATTTTTCAAAATTTTATAGTATCAATATATTAAAAAAATCGATATTTTCCAAAATCAACATTTATTGAATAAATATAGTTTTCTTTTATAAACAAATATTTTAGTTAAAAATTTTATGGAGAACTTTGGCTTATTATTTTGGGTGCCCAATTAATTATAGAAAATTTTCGCTATTAAATTTATACTGAAAATTTTCTATATAAAATTTTATGTATATCATAAATTAAACAAAAGTTTTATAGCAAGAATTTTAACATTAAATTTATTTTCAATATGAAATTTTTTTACAGAAAATAATCGAATATTTGGGAAAGGTTCCACGGATTCATCTGTAACCTATTATCCTTGGCTAATTAACAGAGAAAAATTTCTCAAAGTGTATCCTAAGTAAAAATAAAAGCTTCAATAAAGAACAAAAAAGTTCTATTTGATATTATCGCCATAATATTGATGATGTCTTGTTTTTTCTTCTTTTTTAGTTTTTTACTAAAAACTCTAACATTAACCCAGAGTTTGTGTGTTTTTCGAATCTATTTATGTTGCAAAGATCCAAAAGGTCTAGAGTGTCTTGAAATTGCCAATAAACCTTATTTGAAAATCGTGATCTAGTGTTTTGTTGCTTTTTTTTATATAATTTTTTTCTATCTTACCTTTGGTAGTTGAAGAAGCTATTTATAGTTGGAACTTGTTGCAAACTTTTTCTATAGATAGATCGAGTCTTTCTTCGTTCTTAGTTATTCTTCTTATTTCTCTCCATTTATAGTAAATTATAATTTCTTTGGTATTGAAAATACATTTAATAGCAATTTTGTTGGTATTTTTTTTCTTTCCTACTTCATTGCAATATTCAATGTTCTTCTTTTCCATAAAGAAAAAGCCAAAGAAGGTGGCTTCTTTTACTTGGAGGTATATTTATGCTGAGAAGGTGTTTGCTAGTTAAAGTGGTTTTATAATATATAAAAAAAAACAGATAAGTCTTTTGGCTTCTGGGAAGATGTTTTTGATATTGATGATCTTTTCCATTTTTTTTCAAATAGAAAATAATGAGAATTGTTTTTTTTTATTTATTCAATGTTATTAATAGAATAGAATGTGGTTGCATAAAATCCTGGTGTTCCTTTTTAGATTTTTTCCATTACAGTATACAAAATTATTATGTACTTTATATGTGCATTTATAATAGGTATATGGTGATCTTTTTTTAGAAAATACACTAAATGTTTTTTTAAGTCTTTTAATCCTGACTTTAAAAATAATGAAAAAATTATGAGGGGGAAGAAATCACTTTTACTTTAAAAATATTAGAGTTATCTTTTGTTCCTAAAATAATAAGAAGTAAGAAATCATTAAAGACTGACTATACCTTATGGACTCAGAATTTACCTTACACTAATTTAAAAAAAATTAAGTTTTCTTATGGCCTGTTTTTATAATTGGTTTCCCACAGAAACCTTCGCTACGTGAGTGAAAAAAAAACTGGTTTTGGTTCATATAAAACAAATGCCAGTTCTCTTTGAGTAAAATACGTAAGAAATGAAATCTTTGCATAAAATTTTGGTTCTTGTAATTGGATTTCACTCATCTTTTGAGCCAAAAACAAACGACCAGAAAAAAGTAATCGTCGCCAATTTTTACAATGAAATTATAGATTTTTTTTGATAAAAAAATTATTAGAAATATAAAATCTTTAATTTTCTTTAATTTAATTATATTAAAAATACCCTTTTAAGCAAAAAGTAACAAAAAATAAGTTTCTTTCCTATAAAATATATTTAAAAAAAAAAAAATATATGTTTTTTGCAATAAAAAAATTTTGTTCCTTAAAAAAAATACATTTTTAAAGAAAATAGTCAAATGTTTATTAATTTCTAATTTGTATAAGTTCCATTTTTAAAAAACAAAAAACATAGCCCCCACACATGTGCATTCCTCGCTGGTTGAGCGGCAACTGAATAAAATATCAATAAACAATGAGTCGAAAGAAAACACTCAACTTTTGTTTTGTCAAGGGTTACCACTTTTTGGTAAAATATATATCGAGAAAGTAAACAATACTTGATATTTTAATACGGTGGCAATAAGTAAAATTGAAAAGAGAAAAAACTCACTTAACATAACGTAAGCTAGACGAATATTTTATGTGAACTCATTTTCTTACGAAATCGCCTGCCACCAAACGTTCGCTTCAAAAATTAGACTATGTATAAAAACGGGCCATTAGTATCGCTTTAAATTTAAGCAACCGGTTACTTCAAATTTGGCAATACTTATGCCTAAACTACTTTTTGCATGGTTCTTTCCAAGGGCATCAGAAATAAACTATTTTAATTACCTAATGTATTATCTGTCGTTTCGTAAACCTTGTCGACGAAAATACAAAAGTATCGAATATTTGCGCTCCACAACGCTGATCCTATTCGAATAGTCTAAATCAGTCTAAATTTGTGCCCCGATTCAATATTAAGAGGACGCGATATATTTTTTTTTAAAAAAACAGGTTTATTGCAAATAGTATTAATGTAACACAAAAACGGCTAGTTGTATTGCGGTTTTAAGAAAAACCGAAATTCGAGAACAACTTTACCTTTAAGTCCTCCACATACTTTTACTTTTCCCTACAAGCATGGGTCACTCTAATGTATATACAATAATATTCACGATATGGACTTGATATTCGGTGTAAATATAGCGCGTTATCAATCCTCATCAGTCTTATCGATCAACTTTCTAGTTATAAGCTGCAAAGTTACAACACTTTAAGCCAGCTGATTATGGACTCAGAATTTTCAGAGGTGTAGTGCCCTATACTCAGGACAGGGATGTTATCCTCTTAGACGTTTAACAATATCACTAAACAGAGCGCTTCCAAAAAACTGGATTTTGTTTAACTCTGAAACTACAACAGGAATTGGTACCAATAACAAGAGAAGATACGATGCGACCAAAAATAAAATTTACAGCTTGTGTGTACAGACAGCACGGGTCGGCTCAAAGAGAACAAAACAAAAAATAGTCGGCAGAGTTGCCGTTTTTTATACTTTTAACAAAAATAGGTACTTTTTCAATATGTAGTCCTTAAACGTTAGAAAAGAAAAAGTTTTAAATATTTTTATCAAAAATTTCTCTATAGAAATTTTTTTTTATCAAAAATTTTTCTATAGAAAATTTTTTTATTAAAAATTTTTCTATAGAAAATTATTTTATCAAAAATCTTTCTATAGAAAATTATTTTAAAAAGAAGAGTATTTGCATTTGATCCCAAATCTGTTACATTTATTTATTAAAGTAACAGACCAATTTATTGATAAAAAGCCAAAAAATGTTTGCGGAGAAACCAAAGTCCTCGACGCGCTTCGATGGTTGGTTAAGCCATCTCTTCAGGAGGATTATCCCCAATTTAGACAGATCGAAAACCTCGCATTATTACTAAATTTACAAACACAACTTTTCAGAATTATGTTCATAAACCATAAGTAAAAGCGTAGATCATCGACTGAACAAAAACAAAATTTTCTATAGAAAATTTTTTTATCAAAAATTTTTCTATAGAAAATTTTTTTATCAAAAATTTTTCTAAAGAAAATTTTTTTATCAAAAATTTTTCTATAGAATATTTTTTTATCAAAAATTTTTCTATAGAAAATTTTTTTATCAAAAATTTTTCTATAGAAAATTTTTTTATCAAAAATTTTTCTATAGAAAATTTTTTTATCAAAAATTTTTCTATAGAAAATTTTTTTATCAAAAATTTTTCTATAGAAAATTTTTTTATCAAAAATTTTTCTATAGAAAATTTTTTTATCAAAAATTTTTCTATAGAAAATTTTTTTATCAAAAATTTTTCTATAGAAAATTTTTTTATCAAAAATTTTTCTATAGAAAATTTTTTTATCAAAAATTTTTCTATAGAAAATTTTTTTATCAAAAATTTTTCTATAGAAAATTTTTTTATCAAAAATTTTTCTATAGAAAATTTTTTTATCAAAAATTTTTCTATAGAAAATTTTTTTATCAAAAATTTTTCTATAGAAAATTTTTTTATCAAAAATTTTTCTATAGAAAATTTTTTTATCAAAAATTTTTCTATAGAAAATTTTTTTATCAAAAATTTTTCTATAGAAAATTTTTTTATCAAAAATTTTTCTATAGAAAATTTTTTATCAAAAATTTTTCTATAGAAAATTTTTTTATCAAAAATTTTTCTATAGAAAATTTTTTATCAAAAATTTTTCTATAGAAAATTTTTTTATCAAAAATTTTTCTATAGAAAATTTTTTTATCAAAAATTTTTCTATAGAAAATTTTTTTTTCAAAAATTTTTCTATAGAAAATTTTTTTATCAACAATTTTTTTATAGAAAATTTTTTTTATCAAAAAATTTTTCTACAGAAATTTTTTTATCAAAAATATTTCTATAGAAAGTTTTTTTTATCAAAAATTTTTTTTCATTAAAAATTTTTCTATAGAAAATTTTTTTTATCAACAGTTTTTCTATAGAAAATTTTTTAACAAAAATTTTTCTAAAGAAAATTTCTTTTTATCAAAAATTTGTCTATAGAAAATTTTTTTATCAAAAATTTTTTTATCAAAAATTTTTCTACAGAAAATTTTTTTATTAAAAATCTGTCTATAGAAAATCGCTTATCAAAAATTTGTATATAAATAGACAATTTTTTTACCAACAATTTTTCTATAGAAAATTTTTTTATCAAAAATTTTTCTTAGAAAATTTTCTTATCAAAAATTTATCTATAGAAAATTTTTTTATCAAAAATTTTTCTATAGAAAATTTTTTTATCAAAAATGTTTCTATAGAAAATTATTTTTATCAAAAATGTTTCTATAGAAAATTTTTTATCAAAAATTTTTCTATGGAAAATTTTTTTATTAAAAATTTTTCTATAGAAATTTTTTTTATCAACAATTTTTCTATAGAAAATTTTTTAACAAAAATTTTTCTAAAGAAAATTTCTTTTTATCAAAAATTTGTCTATAGAAAATTTTTTTTATCAAAAATTTTTCCATAAAAGATTTGAAAATTTTTTGATATAAAAATTATTTTAACGAAAATTTTTAGAGAAAAATAATTTTATTGAAAAATTTTCCAGAAAATATAATTTTTATCGAACAATTTTCCAAAGAAAAATATTTTTATTAAAAATGTTTCCATAAAAAAAATTTTGGGTCGAAATTATCTAAAAAATATAAAAATCTAAAATTGTTTAATATTAAAATTTATTTCTGTTTTGAAAAATATTTCCAATATTTACAAAAATATTCCCAGTGTTTACAAAAATTATAATGTTGTGGCAACAATGTTCGAAATTTATTTCTTTGTTCTCTCGAACCATTATTCTGTTGCTATAAATTGGATTTTGATTTGTTTCTTGTCTATTTTGTTTTTGTCAAAACTCTGTTTACATCCAAATTCCAACTGATTTATTTGAATACTCATTTTCACGAATTTTATAATTGATCGTGGTATTTACAAAAATTAAAAAATTCATCGGCTACTGGTGGTATGGGCTGCCAGCTCCTGCCCATAAGTATTTCAGGATTCAGAGTTATTGGATCTGCTTTATCTCTCAAGAATTCTGACAGAAAGTTGTAATCATTGTACTTCTTCTTCTTCTTCTTGGGTATAGTATAGTTCAATTAAAAATATTTACTAAAAAGGGGTTTTCAAAAATTATCTGTAATCCTGAAACATAAAAAGCAACTCTCGTAGAATCTAGTTGAAATCCATTTACAACTTAAAAAACGCTAAAAATTCTAACATTGGCTTAAACAATTTTCGACCGGCCATATAACCATATGTACATCTTTTATAGGATCTTCAAATAAAAAGCTCTTTTATGTCAAACATTTCTTTATCTAATAAAAATTCTAATTAAAAATAACATTTTTAATGGCTTTAATAAAAAGAAGTTTCAAGAAATTGAATTATCATAAAAATCTAAATAAAATTTTATAACCAAATTTAATAGAATAGATAGATACAGGTATCAAACAGTTCATTCAACTTTTTATTATGATTTTATTTAATTTTCTTGATCTCAATAACGAGATGCATAAATTTTATATTGAACGAGAAAGAAAAAAACTTTCACCCAATTCAAATAATGAAATACATAAATATTTATGTAGATACAATTTCTGGTTCTTCTTTTATAATCTTGTAATTCGAGACCAAATGCATCCGTCCATCCATTTAGCTATAAATATTTATTTACTTGTGATTTACAACAATAGTGATGAAATTTTAAGAAAAAAAAAGTGGGATAAAAAAACATTTTAAATAAATAAAAGACTAATTTAAGATTCTTAAGCCATCAATCAAAATTGGTGAAGTGGAAAATTTCCAAAAAGAAATTCAAACAAAATTTTTATTATATTAAATAAAAATTGTAATACTCATCCATAGACTGACTGACTTGACTTAAGTATAAAAAGTCATTCTTCTGCACTCACACATTCGAAATGTTATCAAATGTCAATGTCAAAAGGCGTTAAATTTCTTTAGTTTTGAAAAAAAAAAAAAAAAAATGAAACATTCTTGTTTGTGGTCTCTTTTGACAGATAAGCTAAAACCACAAGTCATGCATGAAATCCAACTGCAACAAGTTGCATGAGTAAGTTGTTCTTTAAACAAGATTATATGTATTCATATTATTTTTTTAGTGGATTTATTGGAACTCACGGTAAGAGTTCAATATTCAATGGAATATTTTTTTTTTTAAATACTCGTATATTCGATAATTTGTTTAAAGTATAATAGATAACTCATAAATATCTTAAATGTTCTATTTACATTTTATATTTGTAATAAAATTGACATTTGTTATCAATTCGGGAGTGGATTTTTATGTTTCGGGATACGAGGAAGTATTCACTTTACTTTTCAAAATATTAAATATGTTTGAATTATTTTTTGAAGAACTATTTATATTTCGATCGACATACATCTAAAATTTTCTATTTAAAATTTTGTATCAAAAATATTTGAAGAACATTTTTTTATGAAACTTTTTTATCGATTTTTTTAAGAAAAACTTGAAACATTTTATATAAAAAAGTTTTTAGTGAAAGATTTGTGAAGTATTTTTGCATAGAAAATTTTGATGTAAAAATTTTTCAAAGAAAATTTTCGGTAAAAAAAAAATTATTTAAAATTTATTTCATTTGAAATTTTCGGTATAAAATGTTGAGAGGAAATTTGCAATATATAATTTTTATAAAAAAAATTGATACAAAATTTATAGAGAAAATTTTCAATATATAATTTTTACGAAAAAATTTTCGATATACAAATTTTAAAGAAAATTTTCGATTTAGAATTTTAAAGAAAATTTTCGATATAAAATTTTTAGAGAAAATTTTCGATATAAAATTTTTAGAGAAAATTTTCGATATAAAATTTTTAGAGAAAATTTTCGATATAAAATTTTTAGAGAAAATTTTCGATATAAAATTTTTAGAGAAAATTTTCGATATAAAATTTTTAGAGAAAATTTTCGATATAAAAAGTTTTACCTAAGTATATTGCAGTAAGGTCCCAATTTATTACATTTATTTGTTATTGTAATAAACAGTATTTGTTTTTACAAAACCAAACAAATGTTCGTGGGGATAACATTTCTTTAACGCATTTTAATGGTTGCTTTGGCCATCATAATCCGAAGTATTTTTATTTAAGTTGCAAGACAAAATAAGTACGAATTATAATTATTTCTTTATTTTCCACACATTTGTTTTTGCTTTTTTTTTGATAACTATAAACAACCCCTTTACAGGGCTACACAATTTTGAGAGGGTATACCTAAACAAAATTTTCTATGAATAACTTTAACACTGAAAATTTTCTAAAAAAAGTTGTACATTAACTCATTGTTTGTTACGCATAGAAATATTGGACTGAGACCCTTTAGTATACCGATCTACTCAGAATCACTCTCTGGGTTGATTTAACATATTTTGGTCTAAGGATTTTGGCCGCATACTTTTTGTCCAAAATCGGATTACTATTTCGGGTACTTCATATAGGGATGCCTTACCGCAATAGAGTTTTTGATCCTTCACAGCCAAATATTTTATTGTATTTTAATAATATTCAGCATAAATATTGTTTATGAATACCGAAATCCGTATACCTAATTTTGTTTTAAGCGATCCATATTTGACCATACCTCCCATACAAGACACATTCTCATACTTAGAAAAGCATTTTATTACTAAAACTTTGAACATATAAATATTTCGTAAATATAAACCGTGACCGAAATTTGGTAACAATCGATCCATAATTGACCCCAGGTCCTCAGCCGTAAATTACTACTAAAATCTCGAAATTAATACAAATGGCACATACGAGAATATGTATGTTTTTATGACTTAAGGAAATATTGTTAAATTGTTGGTCCATATTAACCGACAATAGCTTTTCTTACTTGTTTTTTTTTTCTGAGCGATTGTAAACATGTTTTTCCCCAGCCAAATGTTTCTTCAACATTGAATTGAATCTATGCTGGTCCCACTAACATTTTAGGTTATATACATTACATAAAGATCTTTTAGTATCTGTACCACAATGTTTTTCGGAACAACAATCGATTTTGGCCGATCTTCACAATACTCGTTCTTGAGCGAATTCGGGCCTCTTTAGAATTAGGCAAATCAACAATGGTGATTCATCGCCAAAAATCGAATTGAGTTAATATATGCATTGTTGTTAATGTAACCCATGTTGGAAGCTATAAAAAACAATCGCTAGTAAATGTTAGCGATTTTGTTCCATTTTTCGACCGATATGAATTTTCTAAGTTACTGTAAAGAACAGAAATGACGTTCGTTCATCAATACGTTCCGAGCAGGTATAGTGACAACAATGATAAGCGGAAGTTGTGTGATTTTATTGCCTAATAAAGTAATATAAAAAGTAACCCTCGTATTTGCCTAACTTTTGACAATTTGCTCTAAATAAATATTTACTTAAATCTCTATGGTTTTAAAAAGTCATGCCTATATCATTTTATCTATTGATTTATTTCAATATGGGTATGAGGGCAGGGGATAACACAGAAATCATATTTGTAATAAAACTGAAGTTTGCGTTAAACTGGAACTTAAGTAACTTTAAGCGGTTCTGTTTAAATAAAAAATATATGTTGTTTAGTTTTATGTAAACATAAGTTGTTTGAAAATAATGACTTCATTTTTTCAAGGTCAACATTTATATAGCTTAAGTGAAATTAAGCGAAATCGTTGTATGATGAAAGAAAAATCTGAATATGTGCACATAAGTTGTTTTGATCAATGCATTATTGTTTCAAAAAACTTAAGCTAAAAAGTAAAGTAAAGTAGATACATAACACTAACAAAAACCCGACATTTTTACAACGGACTAAACACATTTAAGCGCTTTTGCTTCTGTAAAGCAATAAACGCCTTAACTCAATTCTCTCTTATGTCGACTTATACTATTCTTCCAAATTGCCACAGATATGTTTGTAGGTATAATTCAAAGACATACTTATAGCTATTACTTCTACATTTTATTAAAGGGGAACTTTTCTTTTTTTTAATAAATTATATTTAGAAAACTATAATCAATCTACTTTTGAATTATTTATTTTAGTCACCTTTAATTAGAACACATTTTTGTTTATAAATTAAGACTACTAACACTGAAAAATTCAAATATATTTTATAATCATTCAATTTCTCCCTTTTAAACGTTAAACAAGTATTTAAGTAGTGAAAATAAATTTTTCAAATCTATACATTATTATTTATTAGTTCATGGAAATTTTTTTTTTAATTTATTTAATTTATTCCAAATTTTTATCAATTTTTAAAACTTTCTCGTTTTGAAAGCCGTTTTAGGTTTAAAAATAAACTAAGTCTATTTCTAAACCAACAAAATTTGTTTTTGGAAATCATATTTAAAGTTTTTTAATTTAAAATTTGATTATTTAAATTTTTAATAATTTTGTGTTGTTTATAGGTTGTTTTTGTTTGATGTTCCTAGATAATGTTGATTTTCACTAATTATAGTGATGAAGATTAGTACTTTATTTATGACCGAAATTTTCCATAAAAACAGATTACGCATATTCGCTAGCTTTTAGGCTGTACTCTTGAGTTCAAGTCATGTATGCCCTATTTTGACTACCTTATCTATTTAAGGACCATTTTATATTATAAGTTTCAAGTAGAGATTCCATAGCATTTCCGAGCCGCTATATGTGTATTTCTCTTAAATTGGCTCTAATTTTCATTACAAAAGAAAGTGAAGTTAAACCTTAAAAAATAACTTGAATTTACTTCTTATGTACCTAAGAACCAAAGTACCAAAGTACCCAATTACTCAATTTTGCTTTTTGTGAAAAATATCAAAAAGAATACAAAAACTACTAATCGCGACCTAAATAATTTATTTATTTATTTATTAGTAGTGACAAAACATAATTTCTCATAAAAGATCATAACAATAATTTATTTTGAAAGTTTAATAAAGAAACAGTATTTAAGTGTAATGTGAAAGTGTTGCCAAGTGTCGACTGGCGTACAAATAATTCCACTTCATTAATTCGATAATCACGATAATTGTAGCGATATGATTTGTCAACATTCTCTTTTATTCCACACTCTTCCCTACTTTTTAATATTTCCAGAAAAAATCAAATAATACAAATTCTTATTCAATTTATGACACAAAAATTAAGTCACATTATCATTTAGTTAAGTCGACTTGACTTGAGTTGACAAATATTCATGTGAGTTAGTGTCACATACAAATGAACCGAAAAAAAAAATACTCTCAGGGAAATCGTATTCAGATTCAAATTGTTTATATAGACGACCGTTGTCAGAGGCAATAATAATTTTAGTGACGTTTATTTATGGTCATTCTTTTCATAAATATATTTAATCATTTTACAAACAAAAAAAAAAACTTCGCGACTTTTCCAAAATGTAGAATTTTATACGATTAAACGAGGGTGGTTTGAAAAGCTTAGTCCTAAAAATTACCTCAAAAATAAGAAATTTCCTATAAAAAAAATCTTATCAAAATGGGAAATTTTTGAAAAAGTTTCCATAAAAATAACACATTTTTGAAAATTTTCCTATAAAAATAAGAAATTTTTGAAAAATTTCCTATAAAAAAAAGAAATTTTTGAAAAATTTCCTATAAAAATAAGAAATTTTTGAAAAATTTCCTATAAAAATAAAAAATTTTTGAAAAATTTCCTATAAAAATAAGAAATTTTTGAAAAATTTCCTATAAAAATAAGAAATTTTTGAAAAATTTCCTATAAAAATAAGAAATCTTTGAAAAATTTCCTATAAAAATAAGAAATTTTTGAAAAATTTCCTATAAAAATAAGAAATTTTTGAAAAATTTCCTATAAAAATAAGAAATTTTTGAAACATTTCCTATAAAAATAAGAAATTTTTGAAACATTTCCTATAAAAATAAGAAATTTTTGAAACATTTCCTATAAAAATAAGAAATTTTTGAAAAATTTCCTATAAAAATAAGAAATTTTTGAAACATTTCCTATAAAAATAAGAAATTTTTGAAACATTTCCTATAAAAATAAGAAATTTTTGAAAAATTTCCTATAAAAATAAGAAATTTTTGAAAAATTTCCTATAAAAATAAGAAATTTTTGAAAAATTTCCTATAAAAATAAGAAATTTTTGAAAAATTTCCTATAAAAATAAGAAATTTTTGAAAAATTTCCTATAAAAATAAGAAATTTTTGAAAAATTTCCTATAAAAATAAGAAATTTTTGAAAAATTTCCTATAAAAATAAGAAATTTTTGAAAAATTTCCTATAAAAATAAGAAATTTTTGAAAAATTTCCTATAAAAATAAGAAATTTTTGAAAAATTTCCTATAAAAATAAGAAATTTTTGAAAAATTTCCTATAAAAATAAGAAATTTTTGAAAAATTTCCTATAAAAATAAGAAATTTTTGAAACATTTCCTATAAAAATAAGAAATTTTTGAAACATTTCCTATAAAAATAAGAAATTTTTGAAAAATTTCCTATAAAAATAAGAAATTTTTGAAAAATTTCCTATAAAAATAAGAAATTTTTGAAAAATTTCCTATAAAAATAAGAAATTTTTGAAAAATTTCCTATAAAAATAAGAAATTTTTGAAAGATTTCCTATAAAAATAAGAAATTTTTGAAAGATTTCCTATAAAAATAAGAAATTTTTGAAAGATTTCCTATAAAAATAAGAAATTTTTGAAAAATTTCCTATAAAAATAAGAAATTTTTGAAAAATTTCCTATAAAAATAAGAAATTTTTGAAAAATTTTCTATAAAAATAAGAAATTTTTGCGAAATTTCCTATAAAAATAAGAATTTTTAAAAAAAATTTCTTATAAAAATAAAGAAATTTTGAAAAATACAACTTTCTTGTATTTTTAAAAATATAAATAATAAATTTTAAAAAATCCTATAAAATATAAATTTGTTCACCAATATTAATATTATTTTTTATTGGCCTAATTTTGTAACTGCCCCTCGTACAATGCACTGTATTACTTTAATAAGAGGGTAAAGGTAATTGTATGATATACATCCATATTTATTTGTACACACTCGTATGTTTCTGTCTGTCAGTCGAAACTATTAGCGGTATAATCCCACATTTGATAAAAAATGATGATGAATAATGAATGAAGTGCCTGCATATTCCTCCTCTTTTGTTGAATTAATGGCGCACGGAAGTTTTTTCTTAAACGACAAGAAGATAAAATTTCGAAATTTTTCAAAATATTTTAGTTTTGTGTAATAAAAAAATGTAATAATAAATTTAATGTAAAATGCATAAATATAAATGACTTTAAGTACAAAAAACAGAAAATCTCAGTTACATGCGTGTTCTTTTGCTTAAATATTTATGGAAATTTAAGTGGAAAATGGTGATTACAAATTTTAATGTAATTAAGTTAATGGTTAATTCTGTTGAGGAATTAAATTTTATTATTAAAAAAAATAAATTTAAAAAAATAATCACTACATAAAATTTGCTATAATAAATACATGCTTTTATAATTAACTGCAAAAGTTCTATATAAATACATATTTTTTTTTCTAATCTAATAAATTCTTTAAATACCAAATACTTTCACACATTAAATATTTATTTAATTTTTTTTAAATATTTTTTTCTAAACATTAATTTGCAATTATTTAATTACACCTTCCTGGTTCAATGTATTGTATATTTCTTTTTTTATGAGTTTTAGCTTTTAATAGTATCAGGTTTTTGGCTAACTTTTGAACTTGGCACGATTTATGTACCCTACAGCCAAAGTGGTATACAATTAATCAATTTGTTTAAGATTTTTTAAGTTAATGAAAAATTAAACATAGTATTTCAAGTTTATACTAATTGACTACTTTAAAAAAGGTGATTTGTTGATAAAACTTAAAATAAGTACATATAAGCACTAGTTCCTCTAAAGTGAGTCAACTCAAAATTTTCCTATAAAAATAAGAATTTTTTGAAAAATTTCCTATTACATAAGAAATTTTTGAAAATTTTTTTTTTTATAAAAATAAGACATTTTTGAAAAATTTCCTATGAAAATAAGAAATTTTTTAAAAATTTCCTATAAAATAACACATTTTGGAAAAATTTTCTATAAAAATAAAACATTTTTAAAAAATTTCATATAAAAATAAGAAATTTTTAAATTAAATTTTTTTTTTTATAAAAGTAAGAAAATTTTTAAAAAATGAAAAAAAATTTAAAATTTTATAAAAATAGGAAATTTTTGAAAAATTACTACTACTTTCTACTTTTTACTACTTTTTGTCGAAATTGCAAAGGAAATGATATAAGATTTTGATAGTGCGTGGATATAACCACTGCTCATCGATTTTTTTTAGAGGAACTAGTGCGATTTGTTATAAATTTAAGGAATTTAATGTACCTACTACAATTAGTATAAAAATAGTATAAAAATAGTATAATAATAGTTTAAAGTAATATTTGCGATGTAAGGTCCTTTCCATAAAATGTGTGAGATATTATCCTAATTTTGTATTCGCTTGAAAGACCTATTGAAAATGTCCAATTTTCAATGAAAATCGGACAGAATTTGAGCGAGAGCATGAGTGATGTTGGCTTTAGTTTGTAGCTTATTTGAGAAACCCTACAATATCACATCTCGCACTGTCATATAAATAGTCAGCAGAGTTGCGGTTTTTTGTACTTTTAACTAAAATATGTATTTTTTCAATGTGTAGTTCTAACATTTTAAATTTTTGAATACTTTTATCAAAAATTTTTCTATAGAATATTTTTTTCTCAAAAATGGTTTTATCAAAAATTTTTCTATAGAATTTTTTTTATCAAACATTTTTCTATAGAAATTTTTTTTATCAAAAATGTTTCTATCGAAATTTTGTTATCATAAATGTTGCTATCGAAAATTTTTTTATCAAAAATTTTTCTATAGAAAATTTTTTTATCAAAAATTTTTTTATAGAAAATTTTTTTATTAAAAATTTTTCTATAGAAAATTTTTTTATCAAAAGTTTTTCTATAGAAAATTTTTTTGTCAAAAAAAATTTTTTTTATCAAAAATTTTTCTATAGAAAATTTTTTTTATCAAAAATTTTTCTATAGACAATTTTTTTATCAAAAATTTTTCTATAGAAAATTTTTTTATCAAAAATTTTTCTATAGAAAATTTTTTTATCAAAAATTTTTCTATAGAAAATTTTTTTTATCAAAAATTTTTCTATAGAATTTTTTTTTTATCATTTATTCTATAGAAAATTTTTTTTATCAAAAATTTTTCTGTAGAAAATTTTTTTATCAAAAATGTTTCTATCGAAATTTTGTTATCATAAATGTTGCTATCGAAAATTTTTTTATCAAAAATTTTTCTATAGAAAATTTTTTTATCAAAAATTTTTTTATAGAAAATTTTTTTATTAAAAATTTTTCTATGGAAAATTTTTTTATCAAAAGTTTTTCTATAGAAAATTTTTTTGTCAAAAAAATTTTTTTTATCAAAAATTTTTCTATAGAAAATTTTTTTATCAAAAATTTTTCTATAGAAAATTTTTTTATCAAAAATTTTTCTATAGAAAATTTTTTTATCAAAAATTTTTCTATAGAAAATTTTTTTATCAAAAATTTTTCTATAGAAATTTTTTTTTATCATTTATTCTATAGAAAATTTTTTTTATCAAAAATTTTTCTGTAGAAAATTTTTTTATCAACAATTTTTCTATAGAAAATTTTTCATCAAACATTTTTCTACAGAAAATTTTTTTATCAAAAATTTTTCTATAGAAAATTTTTTTTATCAAAAATTTTTTTATCAAAAAATAACAAAATAGTCGGGATGTAAATATTATTCAAAAAGAAGAGTATTCGCATTTGATCCCAAATCTGTTACATTTATTTATTAATGTAACAGACCAATTTATTGATAAAAAACCTAACAATTTTTGTGGAGAAACCAAATTCCTCGACGCGTTTCGATGGTTGGTTAAGCCATCTCTACAGGAGGATTATCCCCAATTTAGGCAGATCGAAAACCTCGCATTATTACTAAAATTACAAACATAACTTTTAAGAATTATGTTCATAAACCAAAAAGTAAAAGCGTAGATTATCGACTGAACAAAAACAAACATTTTTCAGTTTTCATCTACCTTCACTTCTTGGTGGATAATCCTCCTGAAAAAATGGCTTAACCAACCATCGAAACGCGTCGAGGAATTTGGTTTCTCCGCAAACATTTTTTGGCTTTTTATCAATAAATTGGGATTTTTTTATCAAAAATTTTTCTATAGAAAATTTTTTTTATCAAAAATTTTTCTATAGAAAATTTTTTTATCAAAAATTTATCTATAGAAAATTTTTTTATCAAAAAAATGTTCTTATCAAAAATTTTTCTATAGAAATTTTTTTTATCAAAAATTTTTCTATAGAAAATTTTTTTATCAAAAATTTTTCTATAGAAAATTTTTTCATCAAACATTTTTCTATAGAAAATTTTTTCATCAAACATTTTTCTATAGAAATTTTTTTTATCAAAAATTTTTCTAAAGAAATATAATATAATATAAAATTTTTACAGAAATAAATTTATATCGAAAATTTTTCTATAAAATATTTTTTTGTTTATCAAAAATTTTTCTATAGAAATTTTTTTTATCAAAAATTTTTCTATAGAAAATGTTCTTATCGAAAATTTTACTATAGAAAATGTTCTTATCAAAAATTTTTCTGCAGAAAATTTTCTTATAAAAAATTTTTCTATAGAAAATTTTTTATCAAAAATTTTTCTATAGAAATTTTTTTTTATCAAAAATTTTTCTATAGAAAATTTTTTCATCAAACATTTTTCTATAGAAATTTTTTTTATCAAAAATTTTTCTAAAGAAATATAATATAATATAAAATTTTTACAGAAATAAATTTATATCGAAAATTTTTCTATAAAATATTTTTTTCGAATCTATAAAATATTTTTATCGAATAATTTTCCAAAGAAAAATATTTTTATTAAATATTTTTCTATAAAAAATTTTTGGATCGAAAATTTCTAAAAAATATAAAAATCTAAAATTGTTTAATATTAGAATTTATTTCTGTTTTAAAAAATATTCCCAATGTTTACAAAAATAATAGTGTCGTGGCAGCAATGTTCGAGATTATATTTCTTTGTTCTCTCGAACCATGTATTTTGTTGCTATAAATTGGATTTTGATTTGTTTTTTGCCTATTTTGTTTTTGTCTTTACTTTAACAAATCAGCTGCAACCAACTCCGTTAACATCCAAATACTGATTTTCACGAGTTTTATTAATGATCGTGGTATTTACGAAAATTAATAAAATCATCGGCTACTGGTGGTATGGGCTGCCTACTCCTGGTCATGATGAAGAATGATTCGTCTTCGGGGGTTAGTTTCATGAATTTCTACGAAGAGTTCCGGCAAGCTAATCGTTGTGTAATACTCAGAGTTAAATGTTCGTTACTTAAGTGGAGCAGTGTTCCCATGACTTACTTTTTGGAAATTTTAAGTCATTTCTTTACCCCACTGTACGATAACCTTTTTTGAGCAATTGGTAAATTTAAACAACTTATGTGTGGGTTTATATAACTCAAGCGGCTGACGTTTGAGTGAAATTTACATGTATTTTGTTTTTGTTACAATAACAAAACACATGTAAATTTCACTCAATCGTCAGCCGCTTGAGTTATATAAACCCCACATTAGTGCTCATGCAAAACCGAATATATTGAAATTAAACCAATGTCCAAAGATTCCTCGAACTCACAATATGTCGTATGTCGATCAGTTCATGCTTAACATTAATGTCAATTTTGGCCGACCTTTACAGAATTCGAAGACGGAATTAAATTAAATTCAGTTCAAATGGCATTATACAATATTTCAATCAATTTCTGTATTTTTAATAAATTTCCGTGTTTAATTCATGTCAAAGATTTTAAGTTTTATTACCTTATTACAACTTCAAATTTTATTTGGAACACTTTTAAGAACATAAATTTATTCTAAAATTTAAAATTCATCACTATGTCATCTTTATTTCCACTTGTAAAAAAATCTTCCGGTTAAATATTTCCTACATAAACTTTATCAGATTTGTTAAAATAATCAAATGATTTGTAATTCAAAACACGAAATTTTAACTAAAAACTAAATACAAATTCATCAAAAACAATAAAATATGAAGTTTTGATGTCCTTACAACCAAAGTTGTTGACGATTAAGTGCTTCCTTTTGACCCATTTGATCAAAGTCCTTGGTGTAGGGTATCTTTGAAAAACGTTCAAATTTGTTATATTTTTTTCAATACAAAATTTTGTTAAAAATAGTTATTAATAACCAAGTAAATACCTATGTATGTCTGATTCAATGTATAATATTCCTATTATTGTTTAAACTTGATTAAATAAAATTGTTTGTATTTTAACCAAAATAATGTTAAACACGTGAGTTGCGAAGTAGTTGTTGTTTTTATTTTTTCACACTTAATTTAAATGAATTATTTTTAGTTATATTAAGAATATGCGATGATTTTTTACAACGTATTTTAGTTGTTATTTTAAAAATTTTGATTCATTACTGGTCAGCCCGAAACCGTCAGGTTTCATTTGTCTCTGTTTACTTAACTTATTTTTATAGTTTTTATTTATTTAATTTTTTTTAACTTATTATTTGTTCTAGTACGTGGGGTAGTACTTAAGTATCGGGTATAGCAAATAATAACAAACATCTTTGAATTAACATTAATTATCTTAAGTTTTTTCATTCCTTTTGAGACATCTCCAGAACATGATTTTGCTTCATTCGTAAATTGTTGAGAAAATCAGGATTGTACGGAGAATAAGTCGTTGATGATCAACGAATTTTACCGAAGACTTCCGGTTAAATTTGCTGTATTCCACTTAGAACTGACACTTGTATTTTGATATTATTATTGTGCCAGTTCCCAACACTTAAATAGTACCCCTCGTAAAACGAGAAGTATCATGAAGAATTAAAACTTTAAATTTATTTTTGCAATTTATCGTTAAACAAAATTAATTATTCTAAACATTTTATAGCGTGTAAACAAAATTGTATCCATGAGAATTTAATTAAATTTATCTTTTTTTTTTTTTGTTGATTTGCTAATTAATTTTCACACTTTTTTGAGAATTGGAATATAATTATTTTAAAATAAATTTAAATTTTTATTAGTTCTAACTATACAATGTTGTGACCCATTTATTGATGATGATAATGATAATGTTATGAGTCATCGCTGCTAGTAATAAATATGCGAATAAATTAATATGAATGAATATTAAAATATGAAAATTATTTGCAAATTAAATTGTTTAATGCCTAATTATTTAAAGTATTATTTCAGAATAATGGAGATAAAATATTACTGACCTATTTATTTAAATAATTGTATTACTATTTCTGCCTATTATAGTTTACCTAATTTGTATTTTAATTTGTATTCTAATTAATTAATTAACATATAAAATTCAAAAAGAAAGTTTCATATTTAAAATGCTCGATTTTAATTATTAGACCCATGCTTTCATGGAAAAACCTTTATAGAATTGGATTTAACAACCGCCTCGAACTGGATTTAATAGCCACCTCGGTTGATTAAAAAATTGGCTCACTAAAATGCACAACAGATTTTTGGCATAGATTTTTTTTGCAGATTTTAGTCTTTGAAAAAGGTAACTTTAATTCTTCAAAGAATAACAACTTAATCGTAGGTACAGATTTATATCATAACCAGCGGTCGTCACAAAAGAACAGAACAAAAAAATCATCGGTAGAGTTGCCGTTGTTTATGCTTTTACTAAAAATAGGTATTTTTTAATGTGTAGTCCTGATGTTAAAAAAAAAATAAATTTTTAATATTTTTATCAAAAAATTTTCTATACAAAATTTTTTTATCAAAAAATTTTCTATACAAAATTTTTTTATCAAAAATTTTTCTATAGAAAATTTTTTTATCAAAAATTTTTCTATAGAAAATTTTTTTATCAAAAATTTTTCTATAGAAAATTTTTTTATCAAACATTTTTCTATAGAAAATTTTTTTATCAAAAATTTTTCTATAGAAACTTTTTTTATCAAAAATTTTTCTATAGAAACTTTTTTATCAAAAATTTTTCTATAGAAAATTTTTTCATCAAAAATTTTTCTATAGAAAATTTTTTTATCAGAAATTTTTTTAACAGAAATTCTTTTATCAAAAATGTTTCTACAGAAAATTTTTTTATCAGAAGTTTTTCTTTAGAAATTTTTTTATCAAAAAATGTTTCTGAAGAAAATTTTTTACTTAAAAAGTTTTACTGTAGTGTATTGCACTAATATCAAAAATTTTTCTATAGATAATTTTTTTATCAAAAATTTTCTATAGAAATTTTTTTTATCAAAAATTTTTCTATAGAAAATTTTTTTATCAAAAATTTTTCTATAGAAATTTTTTTTATCGAAAATTTTTGTGCAAAAATAAATAATAATAATTTTTGTATAGAAAATTTTTTTATCAAACATTTTTCTATAGACAATTTTTTCAATATCAAATTTTTTTATCAAAAATTTTGCTATAGAAAATTTTTTTATCAAAAATTTTTCTATAGAAAAGTTTTTTATCAAAAATTTTTCTATAGAAAATTTTTTTATCAAAAGTTTTTTTATCAGAAACATTTTTCTATAGAAAATTTTTTCATCAAAAATTTTGTTTTGTAGAAAATTTTTTTTATCAAAAATTTTGTTTTGTAGAAAATTTTTTTATCAAAAATTCTATAGACAATTTTTTCAATAGCAAATTTTTTTATCAAAAATTTTTCTATAGAAATTTGTTTTATCGAAAATTTTTCTATAGAAAATTTTTTTATCAAAAATTTTTCTATAGAAAATTTTTTTATCAAAAATTTTTCTATGGAAAATTTTTTTATCAAAAGTTTTTTTTATCAGAAACATTTTTCTATAGAAAATTTTTTCATCAAAAATTTTGTTTTATAGAAAATTTTTTTATCAAAAATTTTTCTATAGACAATTTTTTTATCAAAAATTTTTCTATAGAAAAATTTTTTTATCAAAAATTTTTCTATAGAAAATTTTTTCATCAAAAATTTTTCTATAGATAATTTTTTTATCAGAAATTTTTTTAACAGAAATTCTTTTATCAAACATTTTTCTACAGAAAATTTTTTTATTAGAAGTGTTTCTTTAGAAATTTTTTTATCAAAAAATGTTTCTGAAGAAAATTTTTTACTTAAAAAGTTTTACTGTAGTGTATTGCACTAATATCAAAAATTTTTCTATAGATAATTTTTTTATCAAAAATTTTCTATAGAAAATTTTTTTATCAAAAATTTTTCTATAGAAAATTTTTTTATCAAAAATTTTTCTATAGAAATTTTTTTTTATCGAAAATTTTTGTATAGAAAATTTTTTTATCAAACATTTTTCTATAGACAATTTTTTCAATAGCAAATTTTTTTATCAAAAATTTTTCTATAGAAAATTTTTTTATCAAAAGTTTTTTATCAGAAACATTTTTCTATAGAAAATTTTTTCATCAAAAATTTTGTTTTATAGAAAATTTTTTTATCAAGAATTTTTCTATAGAAAATTTTTTTGAAAGAAATTAATTTTAGTTGAACCAGAATTTATGTTGATGGTCGTGGGTTCGAGTCGGGCTCAGGTTCATGTCATAAATTATTTTTTTAATTTATGATAAGTTCGTCTAACTGAATCGATCATATGGTCATAGGTGAAATAAAAATGAGTGTTAACACAATTCTCGTTTTCAATTTCGCTTAAGAATTCAGTTAAATAGATGATCTTAACTACTGGCATCTAACAGTTGGTGACACAGTGTGCTGATGAAGTCCGTAGCGGGACAGAAAATGCAGCATTCCACACTGCTAAGTGTCACATAGTTTTTTCAGTATTCCTAAAAATTTTTTTATCACAAATTTTTCTATAGAATTTTTTTTTATCAAAAATTTTTCTATAGAAAATTTTTTTATCAAACATCTTTCTATAGACAATTTTTTCAATATCAAATTTTTTTATCAAAAATTTTTCTACAGAAAATTTTTTTATCAAAAATTTTAAATTTTTGATGTCCCAAAATTTTGATAAACGTTTTTAATGAAAATTTTTGTTATCTAAATTTTTTTTATGAAAATTTTTTTATCAAAAATTCTTCTATAGAAAATATTTGTTATCTAAAATTTTTTTAGAAAATTTTTCTATGAAAACAAATTTTTATCAAAATTTGTTCTATAGAATTTTTTTTTTTTTGGGAAAAATTTTCTATAGATAAATATTTTTTTTCAAAATTTTCACAGAAAAATATTTTTATCGAAAAATTTTCTATAAAATATAACTGTTATTGAAAAATTTTCCAAAGAAATATATTTTTATCAAAAATTTTTATCAAAAATATATGTATAATAATTAATATTAGAATTTCTTTCTGTTTCCAAAAATATTCCCAATTCGATTACATTTATTTCAAACAATGTTTACAAAAATAATTGTGTCATGGCAACAATGATCGAGATTACGTTTATTTGTTCTCTCGAACCATGTATTTTGTTTTTATAAATTTGATTTTGTTTCTTGTGTATTTTGTTTTTGTATTTTCTTTAACATAGCGGCACCAACCGACTTTTCTAATATCCAAATTCCAACTGGAAGCTTTCAAAACTCATTTTTAAATAATGATCGTGATATTTACGAAAATTACAAAAAGTCATTGGCTCCTGGTGGTATGGTCTGCCTGCATCTAATCGTAACCTTAAACTGCATTATTGTACATTTTTTAAACATTGGGGTTTTATTAAGACACTTGTCTATGTCGACAAACCGCAAACAATTGAACACCTGAAAATCAAATTGAAAATTGGTGTTCCAGATTGCCCAACATACATACCTCTCGGAAACCACTTTAATACTAATAGAAGTTCTAAGATGACCATTAGAACAATGAAGTTCATATGAATGAAATCCCATTAGGTCCACATTTTACCTTTACATATTCTGATATACCTTCAACATCACTGAAACCAATAAAATATAGGGTATCACATGATCGGCCTTAACCGACCTTACAACTTTTATTTAAGTATCAATTTGAATAGTTTTCTCAGGAGTATTATACATATTTGTTTTCTTGAAAATAAAATTTTAATTAAACTTTCATAGCTCAAAACATAATTTATGTGTATTTTAAGTAAATTAACATTTTTATTAGTTTAAACCTACATTTTAAACATTCATGTCTCTATCGAGTATTAAACTTATCATGAATATTTATAGATTTCTAAAAATTTTCTATTTTTCTGTATATAAATGCAAATAAAAATTATAATTACTGCCGTGGTCATTATTTTCCTTGAATTTTCAAGATTAAATTAGAAAAAAGATGGGGATGTTGCGGCTATAAACAATTTATTAAACAATTAATTTTTTGAGTATTTAAACTTAATTGCAGGTTTCGTCTGTATGCTAGAATTTTTGAGGTGCAGTTGCAAAGTTGGTAGTTAAGAATTGAATTTTATAAAAATTGTTAGGGTTTTTTAAAAAGAAAAGTTTTAAACTCAACTATCTGATCTAGTTGATTTTTAGTAGATGAGGATAAAACCCATTAACTACAGACTGAAGTACAATAAATGGCTAACATATATTTTAAAGGGTCTTATTAGAAATACTGATGAAATACTTTAAAATTATAACTTTATTCTGTGAAAATGATCCTGATTATTTGTCTCAAAATAATATGAGTAACAGCCGCAGGTTTCCTAGAATAATTTAAAACAATTTGATTTTTTTCATTCTAAAGCATTTAAGTACAATAAATATTGTTAAGCAAATAAATTAATGAATAATTAAGTGATATATAATTAGAAAAGATAATGATCAACATCATAATTTCATGCTTGATTTTGTGTTAAATATTTATACCCTACAAGGTATAATAAGTTTGTGCTGATGTTCTTATGTTTATATACAATTTTTATAAAATTGCTTATATTTATCGGAAATTTTTTAAAAATTTCTTATTTTAAAGGAAAAATTTTGAAATTTGTTTTATTTTTCAAGAATTTTTTGAAAAATTTCTTATTTTTATAGAAAATTTTTGAAAAAATTCTTATTTTTATAGGAAATTTTTGAAAATTTTCTTATTTTTTTAAGAAATTTTTGAAAAATTTCTTATTTTTATAAGAAATTTTTGAAAAATTTCTTATTTTTATAAGAAATTTTTGAAAAATTTCTTATATTTGTAGGAAATTTTTGAAAAATTTCTTATTTTTTAGGAAAGTTTTGAAAAATTTCTTATTTTTATAGGAAATTTTTCAAATTTTTTTTATTTTAATTGGAAATTTTTAAAAAATTTCTTATTTTTATAGAAAGTTTTTCAAAATTTTCTTATTTTTATAGGAAATTTTTGAAAAATTTCTTATTTTTATAGGAAATTTTTGAAAAATTTCTTATTTTTATAGGAAATTTTTGAAAAATTTCTTATTTTTATAGGAAATTTTTCAAAAATGTGTTATTTTTATAAGAAAATTTTCAAAAATTTCTTATTTTTATAAGAAATTTTTCACAAATTTCTTATTTTTATAGGAATTTTTTCAAATTTTTTTATTTTTATAGGAATTTTTTCAAAAATTTCTTATTTTTATAAGAAATTTTTCAGAAATTTCTTATTTTTATAAGAAATTTTTCAAAAATTTCTTAGTTTTATAAGAAATTTTTCAAAAATTTCTTATTTTTATAAGAAATTTTTCAAAAATTTCTTATTTTTATAAGAAATTTTTCAAAAATTACTTATTTTTATAAGAAAATTTTCAAAAATTTCTTATTTTTATAGGAATTTTTTCAAAAATTTCTTATTTTTATAGGAAATTTTTCAAATATTTCTTATTTTTAAGAAAAATTGTTTAAAAATTTCTTATTTTTATTAACATTTTTTCAAAATTTTCTTATTTTCACAACAAAATTTTTCAAAAATTTCTTATTTTTATAGGAAATTTTTCAATAATTTCTTATTTTTATAGAAAATTTTTCAAAAATTTCTTATTTTTATAGAAAATTTTTCAAAAATTTCTTATTTTTATAAGTAATTTTCAAAATTTTTTTATTTTATAGGAAATTTTTCAAAAATTTCTTATTTTTACAGGAAAATTTTCAAAAATTTATTATTTTTATAGGAAAGTTTTCAAAAATTTGTTATTTTTATAGGAAATTTTTAAAAATTTCTTATATAGTATTTTTTTTAATTTGAAAATTTTCCTATACAAATAATAGGAAAATTTTGAAATTTTTTTTATTTTTATAGGAAATTTTTTAAACATTTCTTATTTTTATAGAAAATTAAAAAAAATTTTTTTTTTTTTTAAGGAAAATTTTCAAAAAAAATTATATTTTTACAGGAAATTTTTTAAAAATTTCTTATTTTTAGTTTTTCAAAAATTTATTTTTCTTATAGGAAATTTTTCAAAAAAATTTTTTTTTTAATTTCCTATAATTTTTAAAAAATGTCTTATTTGTATAAGAAATTTCTCAAAAATTTCTTATTTTTATAGTAAATTTTTCAAAATTTTCTTATTTATATAAGAAATTTTTGGAAAATTTCTTATTTTGATAGGATATTTTTTAAAAATTTCTTATTTTTATAGGATATTTTTCAAAAATTTCTTATTTTTTTTTTTGGAAATTTTTCAAAAATTTCTTATTTTTGTAGGAAATTTTTCAATTTTTTTTTATTTTTATAAGAAATTTTAAAAAAATTCTTATTTTTATAGGAATGTTTTTAAAAATTTCTTATTTTTATAGAAAATTTTTCAAAAATAACTTATTTTTATAGGAAATTTGTAAAAAATCTCTTATTTTTATAGGAAATTAAAAAAAAAATTTCTTATGTTTATAGGAAATTTTTCAAAAATTTGTTATTTATTACTTTTCTAAAATAAGTACATAGTAACTCGAATGGCGTAGGTGTTTTGTAGTCATTACAAAGTACTTATGTGCCAAAATTTTGTTGGGTATAAATTTAGAAAAATTAACAAATTGTTGACAATATTTTATTATGTTAGGATACAGATGATTTAAACAAAATAATTCTTAGAAATTTTATTGCGTTTTTTTCTTGATTTAAAAAATATGCAAATTTTGAATTTTTAAAACAATATAAGATCATAAGAAAGATAATTAAAAGTCGTGAAGGTTATAAATTAAATAAAATACTTCATAATTTAAAACGCCTTTAGTTGAATGCCTTAAAACTTTACTATGTTTTAAGGTATTAAAATTTAAACTGAAAAAAAAAAAAAAATAAAATAACAAACTAAACGAAAGATACATGCAGACGGTCGGTCACTTAAATTAATGATTTTTCTCATTTTCCTCGCGCAAACAAAAAATCATCTATCAAAATCTTAAAACAAAATCATCAAAATCGTTTAGCATGCAAATCATTTGTAATTATTGATGGCGTTTAGATGGACGGAAGGACGGACGGATAAAGTCAGACTTGCCATTAGCATAAAGTCTATTGAGTTAAATGTTTTTTGTTTGTATTTTAAATTTATTTATTTTGTTAACTTGTCGTTGAGGAATAGGAATGGATATAGTATTTTTTCACGATCAAAATAATATGGTCAAGTTACTGGCATCTTCTTTTTTTTTTTGTCAGCACATATTTAGTTGTAGTTCTTTTTCTCTGGGTGATTTATGATTGTTGCACCCTAATGATAATGACGATGATTTTGCATGTAAACCTGAGTTTTTATTATTTTAAATTTAAAGACATATAATAAATATGTATATAATTTTATTCTTAAACTTTAAAAACTTTTTTAAATATCAATACATATTAATCGATTTTTATAAACCAAAAATGAAAAATTTGTTTCAGCCCAATTATAAGTTTTTCCGATGAGTTAAATTTCCTGTGAGTTTATTTTTCCCGATAAATGTATTCCTCTATTTTAAGGGAACATTTTTTGTGAAAAATTTTTACTTGAGATTTTATTTGTAATAAAAATTTTGTAAATTAAAAAATTAACCGGGGAATTGTTATTCATAATTAGGCTGTTTATTAAAATATTTCATATGCTTTCCTATTGGGTCATTACCTCATCTTAAGTTAGAGTTGTAATCTTGATACCCGAAGAAGCAACAATTGTTTTATTAAAACACAAGCATTTGAAGTTCTTTAGTTTTCAGTTCAAATATTTTATTTTATTCTTTTCGTTCTTTTTAATTTTCTTAATTTCGTCAGTTACGTACGCATTGTCTAGTTAGTTACAAAATGAAGAAGACTATGATGATTTTTGTTCTTTCTTGTAGTTACAATAAATATTTGTAATGTAACAACAATAAATTTTAAAGTTTTACCCCCTTTTTGGGAATAATATTATAGAGGCAATCTATTTTCTATATGTATGTACTCGTATAATAATTTGCAAAGCCAAGGAATGGTCGAAGAGTTTACAAAAACAGAGATAATGATGGTAATGACGATGACGATGACGATGACTTTGGTCAATATTGTATATGTTGAGTTAAGCGCAAGCCTTTTATGTTGGCTAAGAGCCAGCAACCAAGAAGACCCATTACCCATAATCATCATCAAGTTTCTACTCAGAATGTGAATACGAAAGTAGCCAAAAGTGAACGAAGCCAAACTAAAGCATAAACTAAACCAAGCTGTAGATGACTCTATGGTCTGGAAGAGCCAATGAAGGTAATTTGGTATAAGTAAGAAGACCTGATGTTATGGACAATGATGATGGTGGTAATGATAATGATGATGGCTGAGGGGGGATAAAATTGCACTACTGCACCACTAAAGACTAAGAAGAATATCTGCGTGCGGTGTTGTGGCAGTTGAAATTTTGCTTTGGTTTCATTTGGAATTGAAGATGTTGAAGAAGTTTATGAAACCAGAAAAATCTCAGTTTTCTTGTGAGCTTATTTTTTCCTTTTTATGCTGTTTACATTTGCCATCCATCTAGACAACCAGCCATCCAACACTCCAGCAGATATGGCAAATATATAATTCTTCTTCGTTATTGGCCTTGAATATCCAAAGCACGGAAAAAGAGGTCATTGTCATGGTATTACAACTTTTTAGCCAAAGTCAAAGCCATATTATGCTCTTACCTTAGGTTTTCCTTTAACCAACAAAGTAAGAAAGTATTTTAGTCGGTCAAGCCCAACCATATGATACCCTAGAACAATGGGGTCAAGTGATGAATATTTTTTAGACAAATTTTTTATTTTCTTTGAAAAATTTTCTATAAAAATAAGAACTTTTTAAAAGATTATTTTCTGAAAATAAGAAATTTATTATCAAAATAAGAAATTTTTGAAAAATTTCCTATAAAAATAAGAAATTTTTTAAATATTTCCTAAAAAAATAAAAAATTTTTGAAAAATTTGCTATAAAAATAAGAAATTTTGAAAAATCTCCTATAAAAATAAGAAATTTTTGAAAAAATTCCTATAAACATAAGAAATTTTTTAAAAATTTGTTATAAAAGTAAGAAATTTTTGAAAAATGTCCTATAAAAATAAGAAATTTTTTGAAAAATTTCCTATAAGAATAAGAAATTTTTGAAAAATTCCTATAAAAATAAGAAATTTTTTAAAACATCCTATAAAAATAAGAAATTGTTGAAAAATTTCCTATAAAAATAAGAAATTTTTGGAAAATTTCCTATAAAAATAAGAAATTTTTGAAAAATTTCCTATAAAAATAAGATATTTTTGAAAAATTTCCTATAAAAATAAAAAAATTTCGAAAAATTTTCTTTAAAAATAAGAAATTGTTGAAAAATTTCTTATAAAAATAAGAAATTTTTAAAAAAAGGTCATATAAAAATGAGAAATTTTTTAAAAAGTTCCTAAAAAAATAGGAAGTTTTTGAAAAATTTCCTCTTAAAATAAGAAGTTTTTGAAAAATTTTCTATTAAAATAAAAAATTTTTAAAAGATTTCCTGTAAAAATAAGAAATTTTTAAAAAATTTCCTATAAAAATAAGAAATTTTTGAAAAATTTCCTTTAAAAGTAAGAAATTTTTAAAAAATTTCCTTTAAAAGTAAGAAATTTTTGAAAAATTTCCTTTAAAAGTATGAAATTTTTAAAAAAATTTCTATAAAAAATAGAAATTTTTGAAAAATTTCCTATAAAAATAAGAAATTTTTGAAAAAATTTTTCCTATAAATGTAGGAAACTTTGAAAAATTTCCTATAAAAATATTTTTTTTTTTAATTATCTATAAAAATAAAAAATTTTTGTGAAATTTCCTTTAAAAATAATAAACTTTTGAAAAATTTTTGAAAAAATTTCGTATAAAAATAAGAAATTTTTGAATTTTTTTTTATAAAAATAACAAATTTTTGAGAAATTTCTTATAAAAATAAGAATTTTTTTAAAAATTTCTTATAAAAATGAGAAATTTTTTAAAAATTTCATATAAAAATAGGAATTTTTTTTTATATTTCTTGTAAAAATAAGAAATTTTTTAAAATTTCTAATAAAAATAAAAAAATTTTGAAAAATTTCTAATAATAATAATGAATTTTTGAAAATTTTCTTATACAAATAAGATATTTTTGAAAATGTTTTTATAAAAATAAGAAGTTTTTAAAAAATTTCTTACAAAAATAAGAAATTTTTGAAAATTTTCTTATACAAATTAGAAATTTTTAAAAATTTTCTTATACAAATAAGATATTTTTGAAAAAGTTTTTATAAAAATAAGAAATTTTTGAAAAATTTCCTATCAAAATAGGAATTTTTTGAAAATTTTCCTATAAAAATAAGAAATTTTCTATAAAAATAAGAAATGTTTGAAAATTTCCTATAAAAATAAGAAATTTTTGAAAATCTTTTAATAAAAAAACAAATTTTTGAGAAATTTGTTATAAAAATAGGAATTTTTTTAAAAATTTCTTATAAAAATAAGAATTTTTTAAAAAATTTCTAACAAAAATAAAAAAAAAAACGAAAAAATAATAAATTTTTGAAAATTTTCTTATAAAAATAAGAAGTTTTTGAAAAATTTCTTACAAAAATAAGAAATTTTTGAAAATTTTCTTTACAAATAAAAAATTTTTAAAAAATTTCTTGTATAAAAAAAATAAATTTTTGAAAAACTAAAACAAAAATAGAGATTTTGAAAAATTTTCTATACAAATATAAATTGAAAAAAAAAAATCTATGCCTTATAAACATCAGTTCTACTATATAATGCATTCTTACCTATAATAGTGTAGGGTATAGAAATGTTCTTTCTAAAAAATGTTTGGTTTGAAATCAATGTTGTAGCTGAAGATGGTTAAATGTTACATGGTTGGTTTGCTGACTTGTTTGGTTTATTAAAAAGGGAAATCGTTTAGATTTTTTTCTCAAACAACTCCTCTTCTATTTCTCCTACTAGATCAAGAGTTTTTTTCCTTAGTTTTCTTGTAATAGTCTATGATAGCAATTAGTAATTAAAGTTACGTTTTTTTCAACATCTTTGGAGTTTTTACTTATTTTTGCTTAAAACAATAAAAGGGCTTCTGTTAGTGGGTTCACACAACAATTATTGTCGTTCCTTGATACCTTGGTACTATTATCATCTTCATCAATGTTACAATAGTTAGGAAATGTTGTCTTTGGTTCTTGGGTTTCCACCAGATCACCATTACCAGCAAGTTCTTGAAAGACTTTTGCATAAATTGAAATTTACATTTACGCGTTTTTCCTTTTCCTTACTCCCAGATTATTATGTAGTTTGGAATTCATGTAAAACTACTTGTAGGTATATGTTTGTCTTATGTTTCCTTTCCTGTGTTTTTCCAGTGTGTTATTTATAAGATCGTGAATGTTTAAAATTTAGATCGTTAAGATAAATTTAACTTTAACACACATTGTTATATGTTTTTTTTTTGTTATGTCTAAAAAGTTTTTCCTTTAAGCCATGTTAGAGGTTGAAGATTGGAGTGTAAGTTCTTGGATCTTTAAATTTATTGTTTTCAAACTTAATTATTATTTTTTTCGTCTTTAGGAAATTATAGAAATATTTGCTAACAATGTTTAGCGTAAGTTTTTATATTTCACGGTACATTAAGAATTTTTATATGTAGTAATTTTTAAATCGTTTTATAAAATCATGTTAATTTAAAAAAAAAAAATATCCATTGATAACTCTCGATACAGTTGCTCGATTTTTAAAATATTTATAGAATTAAATCATAAGGAATGCCATTTATGTATCAACTCAAAAATAATATTTTTTTTTAATTTCTGTAAGCAACTGTCTTTGCTTAAGGAAATAAATTTTCAGAAAATCCCAACATTGCTGGTGCTGGTATACTGAATTTTGTGACATATATTGACATAAGAACGGGTCGGCACAAAGAGAACAGAACAAAAAAGTAGTCGGCAGAGTTGCCGTTTTTTTTATACTTTTAACTAAAATAGGTATTTTTTTCAATGTGTAGTTCTACCGTTTAAAAAGAAAAAGTTTTCTACTCCATTTTTTTTAATCTTTTAGAAAATTTTTTTATCAAAAATATTTCTATAGAAAATTTTTTTATCAAAAATTTTTCTTCAATATATATTTTTCTTTCTTCGACCTTCTTCCTTTTTCGCAAAAATAAAAATCTGGTTGAGCTTGAGGTCTTTGTTTTTATTATTTATTAAATATATTTATTTAATATTTAATCAATATTTCGCCATCCATTGGATAGCATCATCAGGATAATGAGTGACAATAAACCAGACAACATTTGTTTACGTCTAGTTTGCCTTAATGTTAAAATTGCACTATAGAAAATTTTTTTATCAAAAATTTTTCTATAGAAAATTTTTTTATCAAATATTTTTCTATAGAAAATTTTTTTTATCAAACATTTTTCTATAGAAAATTTTTTTATCAAAAATTTTTCTATAGAAAATTTTTTTATCAAAAATTTTTTTATAGAAAATTTTTTGAAAGAAATTATTTTTAGTTGAACCAGAAATTTATGTTGATGGTCGTGGGTTCGAGTCGGGCTCAGGTTCATGTCATAAATTATTTTTTTAATTTATGATTTTTAAATTAGATGAATAAATTTTAGGAATACTGAAAAAACTATGTGACACTTAGCAGTGTGGAATGCTGCATTTTCTGTCCCGCTACGGACTTCATCAGCACACTGTGTCACCAACTGTTAGATGCCAGTAGTTAAGATCATCTATTTAACTGAATTCTTAAGCGAAATTGAAAACGAGAATTATGTTAACACTCATTTCTATTTCACCTATGACCATATGATCGATTCAGTTAGACGAACTTATCCACCATAGTTTTTTCCTTTATGTTTTGTATCCCTATCCTTTATTAATCTACATTTACTTTGTACTTTAACCAACTGTCAGCTGGTAATGAGGACAAAGATTTTTGTTTTGACAAGTTTTGTTTTATTCTTTTTTACGTTAATGCAAATTTTGAATTTAGTATCAACTTGAAAGAGTTAATGAAAACATGTAAATCGCGGTGCCCATGCAATTTAATTGAAAGAAATTATTTTTAGTTGAACCAGAAATTTATGTTGATGGTCGTGGGTTCGAGTCGGGCTCAGGTTCATGTCATAAATTATCATCAACATAAATTTCTGGTTCAACTAAAAATAATTTCTTTCAATTAAATTGCATGGGCACCGCGATTTACATGTTTTCATTAACTCTTTCAAGTTGATACTAAATTCAAAATTTGCATTAACGTAAAAAAGAATAAAACAAAACTTGTCAAAACAAAAATCTTTGTCTTCATTACCAGCTGACAGTTGGTTAAAGTACAAAGTAAATGTAGATTAATAAAGGATAGGGATACAAAACATAAAGGAAAAAACTATGGTGGATAAGTTCGTCTAACTGAATCGATCATATGGTCATAGGTGAAATAGAAATGAGTGTTAACATAATTCTCGTTTTCAATTTCGCTTAAGAATTCAGTTAAATAGATGATCTTAACTACTGGCATCTAACAGTTGGTGACACAGTGTGCTGATGAAGTCCGTAGCGGGACAGAAAATGCAGCATTCCACACTGCTAAGTGTCACATAGTTTTTTCAGTATTCCTAAAATTTATTCATCTAATTTAAAAATCATAAATTAAAAAAATAATTTATGACATGAACCTGAGCCCGACTCGAACCCACGACCATCAACAGAAAATTTTTTTATCAAAAATTTTTCTATAGAAAATTTTTTTATCAAAAATTTTTCTATAGAAAATTTTTTTATCAAAAATTTTTCTATAGAAAATTTTTTTATCAAAAATTTTTCTATACATTTATTTATTAATGTAACAGATCAATTTATTGATAAAAAGCCAAAAATTGTTTGCGGAGAAACCAAATTCCTCGACGCGTTTCGATGGTTGGTTAAGCCATCTCTTCAGGAGGATTATCCCCAATTTAGACAGATAGAAAACCTCGCATTATTACTAAATTTACAAACATAACTATTAAGAATTATGTTCATAAACCAAAAGTAAAAGCGTAGATTATCGACTGAACAAAAACAAACATTTTTCAGTTTTCATCTACCTTCACTTTGTTATTTTTTGAAAATTTTTTTATCAAAAATTTTTCTGTAGAAAATTTTTTTATCAAAAATTTTTCTATAGAAAATTTTTTTATCAAAAATTTTTCTATAGAAAATTTTTTTATCAAAAATTTTTCTATAGAAAATTTTTTTATCAAAAATTTTTCTATAGAAAATTTTTTTATCAAAAATTTTTCTATAGAAAATTTTTTTATCAAAAATTTTTCTACAGAAAATTTTTTTTATCAAAAATTTTTCTATAGAAAATTTTTTTATCAAAAATTTTTCTATAGAAAATTTTTTTATCAAAAATTTTTCTATAGAAAATTTTTTTATCAAATATTTATTTTAAGAAAATTTTTTTATCAAAAATTTTTCTATAGAAAATTTTTTTATCAAAAATTTTTCTATAAAAAATTTGAAATATTTTTGATATAAAAAATATTTTAATTGAACATTTATACAGAAAATCTTTTTATCGAAAAATTTTCTATAAAGTCTTATTTTTATCGAACAATTTTCCAAAGAAAAATATATTTATTAAAAATGTTTCTATAAAAATAAAAAATGCTTGGATAGAAAATATCTAAAAAGTATAAAAATCTAAAATTGTTTAATATTAGAATTTATTTCTGTTTTGAAAAATATTCCCTATATTTACAAAAATATTCCCAATGTTTACAAAAATAAAAGTGTCGTGGCAACAATGTTTGAGATAATATTTCTTTGTTCTCTCGAACTATGTATTTTGTTGCTATAAATTGGATTTTAATTTGTTTCTTGCCTATTTTGTTTTTGTCTTTTCTTTAACAAAGTTTTATAAATGATCGTGGTATTACGAAAATTAAAAATATTCATCGGCTACTGGTGGTATGGGCTGCCTACTCCTGGACATAAGAATTCCCAAATTCGAAATAACCGGTTCAAATTTAAATCTGTAGATAGCCTACCCGGTATAAAAATAGAAATTACATAATTATTCTTTATTGAAATATATAGAAATGCAATGAAAGTTTCAAATTTTGAAATAAAATAAAAATATATATATAAACCGATGCTTAAAACTTTAAATACTTAAATCAGGTCGATAGGTCTAACTGAGACATTACTCCAATTTTAAACCGTGACGTTTTCAAATATCAGTATATGTATATTTTTAGTAACATGTGATAAGTTAATTATTTTTAACAGTTCTTTCTTAATTACGTTTATGTGAGATTTTTGTATCAATATTTTAAATCCAATTCGCAATTTTCAAGTTTAAAAATAAGACAATATTTACACAATAAATTTGCATACATTTTATTGTATATTTAAACTTTATTGATATATATTTATAAATTTGTATGTAATTGACGTAATTAATTGCATCATTATTATTATATTTTTACAAACGTAATTCCCTATCTTTTTTTTATCAACTAAAAATGTACCTTTTGTACTACTAAATAAGTACTTACGCAGTTAATTTAACATTATTCTATTTGCTTCAGGCATTTCCTTGGCAAATTCTGAAATGTCAATTTTAAAATCGTTTTATTTCAAATAAAATTAAAAATTTGCTTATCATTTTTGTAATTACGCAAATTTAAATTGCAACTACTACCAGCCAGAGCTATTTATTTAAAATAGTAGATCTTGTACTGACTATAGAATAATTAAAGATATTGTATAAATGAATCATATATAAGTAACAAGTGAACAGCGTATAAATTATTTATAAGTAAAAATTCACAAGAATAACTATTAAGACAGTTTTAAAGTCGGTTAAGACCGCCCATATGATGCTTTACCAATTCAGGAAAGTCATACCTGTGGGGAGGTACTCAAAATAATGCACCAATTTCGGTAAATTTACAATGTCTGTGACAAATTTTGTTAAAAAATACTTGCTATTGCGAGCTGTACACACTTTGATGGATGAGACCAAAGTGGCTGTAAGTTGGCTTTTTCAGAAAAAAATTATCCAATATTAGCTGAACGTAAAATAAATTTAAAAATATTAACGATTCTAACCCAAAACAACGAAACTTCGAAAATCTTATGACGCACAGTGAAAATTGGTACTAATTACGCAACAACACAACTTCGAAAAGACGCAAAACGAAACGACGCAAACCGAGGTATTAGCGTATCCTATAGCGGTGTAGGGTATTAAAACTCGTGAACAATAGTTTAATGAAAAATAATAAAAAAAAATATACAGAAAATTGTTATCTTATTATAGAGGCGCTAATACATGCAAATTGAGTTTAATTATCATAGATCTCGCAGACAAAAAACAGATGAACGTCATTTGAAAAAAAAATCTATCATAAAAGTTTTAAAATACCAAGAATCTATTACCAAAATTTTTGTGAACTAAAATTCTAAAGAAAACATTTGAAAGTGTATTTAATAAATTCATACACGATTTTTACAAATAAAGATTTCTGAAGAATATTTAAGAGACATATCCAGAGTGTTGATTATAAAAGAAGTAGACCGGGAAGTATATTTATTAAGATGTTTTCATTGCAATTCTAGATAAATAGTATTTAACACTTTATACATATAAAAATTATAGTCTTTTTAAGTCAAGATAGAGTTTCATCTTCTTGAAAAAATTCAACCACGTTAATTTAATTAACGCCTCTCAGATTTCTAAGTTAGAGAATTTTTTCATTTATAAATGTGTCATAGATTTTACCCAAATCGAAATAATGACAAAAAACCTAAAACTTCCTATAACATTTACGCTTTAATTTATACAATGTATCCAGATTAGATAAGTAAAGAAATTATGAAAATTGAGTCATACCTTCCCGTGATTTTCTGTGGTAGTATAGAAAAAGTGCTTAAGTTTGATTTTTTAGTTTTGCAGTTATGCTATAACTTCCTGAAAGATCGTAAAAAAAATTGAAACTTTGCCCATGTATACTTTTGATTATGGAGATTTCAAAGCTACACTTAACACAAATTTTTCTTAAGCCGACTTAAGCACTTTTTCCTTTTTACCACAGATTTATAATAAAGCAATAACACTTTTACTCGATGAAACATTTTTAATATCAATCAAAATCTGAGATATTTTAAGAAAACAAAATTGTTGCGTATTTTTGGTATACAAATTTGTATAGGAAATTTTTGGTATACAAATTTTTTATAAAAAATTTTTGGTATAAAATTTTTTATAGAAAATTTTCGGTATAAAAATTTTGTATAGAAAATTTTTGGTATAGAAAATTTTTGGTATAAAATTATTTTATAGAAAATTTTTGGTATAAAAATTTCGATATTAAATTTTTTTCGGTATAAGCATTTTTAATAGTAAACTTTTGGTATACAAATTTTTTATAGAAAATTTTTGGTATAATAATTTTTTATAGAAAATTTTTGGTATAAAATTTTTTTATAGAAAATTTTTGGTACAAAATTTTTTTATAGAAAATATTTGGTATAAAAATTTTCGACACAAAAATATTTTATAGAAAATTTTCGGTACAAAAATTTTTTATAGAAAATTTTAGTATTAAAGTTTTATATAAAAAATTTTCGGTATAATTTTTTTTTGTATAGAAAATTTTCGGCATACAAATTTTTTACAGAAAATTTTCAAATTTTTTACAGAGAATTTTCGGTATAAAAATTTTTTATAAAAAATTTTTGGTATAAACATTTTTTATAGAAATTTTTTGGTATAAACATTTTTTTGAGAAAATTTTCGGTATAAAAATTTTTTAGAGAAAATTTTCGGTATAAAAAGTTTTTATAGAAAATTTTCGGTATAAAAATTTTTTATAGAAAATTTTCGGTATAAAAATTTTTTATAGAAAATTTTCGGTATAAAAATTTTTTATAGAAAATTTTCGGTATAAAAATTTTTTATAGAAAATTTTCGGTATAAAAATTTTTTATAGAAAATTTTCGGTATAAAAATTTTTTATAGAAAATTTTCGGTATAAAAATTTTTTATAGAAAATTTTCGGTATAAAAATTTTTTATAGAAAATTTTCGGTATAAAAATTTTTTATAGAAAATTTTCGGTATAAAAATTTTTTATAGAAAATTTTCGGTATAAAAATTTTTTATAGAAAATTTTCGGTATAAAAATTTTTTATAGAAAATTTTCGGTATAAAAATTTTTTATAGAAAATTTTCGGTATAAATTTTTTTTAAAGAAAATTTTCGGTATAAAAATTTTTTATAGAAAATTTTCAGCATAAAAGTTTTTTAAAGAAAATTTTCGGTATAAATTTTTTTTAAAGAAAATTTTCGGTATAAAAATTTTTTATAGAAAATTTTCAGCATAAAAATTTTTTAAAGAAAATTTTCGGTATAAAAGTTTTTTAAAGAAAATTTTCGGTATAAAAGTTTTATAAAGAAAATTTTTGGTATAAAAATTGTGTATAGAAAATTTTCGGTGTAAAAATTTTTTCTAGAAAATTTTCGTTATAAAAAATCTTTTAAAAAAAATTTTGTAAAAAAATATTATAAAAATATATGTATTAAATTAAATTTTTGGTACAAAAAATTTTTACAGAAAATGTTCGGTACTAAACTATTTTATAGAAAATTTTCGGTATAAAAATTTTTTATAGAAAATTTTCGGTATACAAATTTTTTAAAGAAAATATTCGATATAAAAGTTTTATTTAGAAAATTTTCGATATAAAATTTTTTTTTTTTTTTTGAAAATTACGGTTTCAAAATTTTTTAGAGAAAATTTTTGGTAACAATTTTGTTAAAGAAAATTTTCAGTATAAACATTTTTTAAAGAAAATTTTTAGTATAACATTTTATTAAAAAAAATTATCGGTGTAAAAATGTTTATAGAAAACTTTCGGTATAAAAATTTTTGACAGAAAATTTTCGGTATCAAAAATTTTTATAGAAAATTTTCGTTAAACAAATCTTTTAAAGAAAATTTTCAGTATAAAAATCTTTTATAGAAAAATTTTGTAAAGAAAATTTTTGGTTTAAAAACTTTTAATAGAAAATTTTCGGTTTAAAAATTTTTTATAGAAAATTTTCGGTATACAAATTTTTTATAGAAAATTTTCGGTATAAAAATTTTTTATAGAAAATTTTCGGTATAAAAATTTTTTATAGATAATTTTCGGTATAATTTTTTTTTAAAGAATATTTTCGGTATAAATTTTTTTTAAAGAAAATTTTCGGTATAAAAATTTTTTATAAAAAATTTTCAGCATCAAAATTTTTTAAAGAAAATATTCGGTATAAAAGTTTTTTAAAGAAAATTTTCGGTATAAAAGTTTTATAAAGAAAATTTTTGGTATAAAAATTGTTTATAGAAAATTTTCGGTGTAAAAATTTTTTCTAGAAAATTTTCGTTATAAAAAATCTTTTAAAAAAAATTTTGTAAAAAAATATTATAAAAATATATGTATTAAAGTTTATATAGAAAATTTTCGGTATAAAATTTTTTTTATAGAAAATTTTCGGTATCAAAGTTTTATATAGAAAATTTTCAGTATAAAATTTTTTAATAGAAAATTTTCGGTATAAAAATTTTTTGCGGAAAATTTTCGGTATAAAAATTTTTTATAAAGAATTTTTGGTATAAAAATTTTTTATAGACAATTTTTGGTATAAAAATTTTTTATATAAAATTTTCGGTATAAAAATTTTTTATAGAAAATTTTCGGTATAAAAATTTTTTATAGAAAATTTAAAAATTTTTTATAGATAATTTTCGGTATAAATTTTTTTCAAGAATATTTTCGGTATAAATTTTTTTTAAAGAAAATTTTCGGTATAAAAATTTTTTATAAAAAATTTTCAGCATAAAAAATTTTTTAAAGAAAATTTTCGGTATAAAAGTTTTATAAAGAAAATTTTTGGTATAAAAATTGTTTATAGAAAATTTTCGGTGTAAAAATTTTTTCTAGAAAATTTTCGTTATAAAAAATCTTTTAAAAAAAATTTTGTAAAAAAATATTATAAAAATATATGTATTAAATTAAATTTTTGGTACAAAAAATTTTTACAGAAAATGTTCGGTACTAAACTATTTTATAGAAAATTTTCGGTATAAAAATTTTTTATAGAAAATTTTCGGTATACAAATTTTTTAAAGAAAATATTCGATATAAAAGTTTTATTTAGAAAATTTTCGATACAAAATTTTTTTTTTTTTTGAAAATTACGGTTTCAAAATTTTTTAGAGAAAATTTTTGGTAACAATTTTGTTAAAGAAAATTTTCAGTATAAACATTTTTTAAAGAAAATTTTTAGTATAACATTTTATTAAAAAAAATTATCGGTGTAAAAATGTTTATAGAAAACTTTCGGTATAAAAATTTTTGACAGAAAATTTTCGGTATCAAAAATTTTTATAGAAAATTTTCGTTAAACAAATCTTTTAAAGAAAATTTTCAGTATAAAAATCTTTTATAGAAAAATTTTGTAAAGAAAATTTTTGGTTTAAAAACTTTTAATAGAAAATTTTCGGTTTAAAAATTTTTTATAGAAAATTTTCGGTATACAAATTTTTTATAGAAAATTTTCGGTATAAAAATTTTTTATAGAAAATTTTCGGTATAAAAATTTTTTATAGATAATTTTCGGTATAAATTTTTTTTAAAGAATATTTTCGGTATAAATTTTTTTTAAAGAAAATTTTCGGTATAAAAATTTTTTATAAAAAAATTTTCAGCATCAAAATTTTTTAAAGAAAATATTCGGTATAAAAGTTTTTTAAAGAAAATTTTCGGTATAAAAGTTTTATAAAGAAAATTTTTGGTATAAAAATTGTTTATAGAAAATTTTCGGTGTAAAAATTTTTTCTAGAAAATTTTCGTTATAAAAAATCTTTTAAAAAAAATTTTGTAAAAAAATATTATAAAAATATATGTATTAAAGTTTATATAGAAAATTTTCGGTATAAAATTTTTTTTATAGAAAATTTTTGGTATACAAATTTTTTGTTGAAAATTTTCGGTACAAAAATTTTTTATAGAAAATTTTCGGTATCAAAGTTTTATATAGAAAATTTTCAGTATAAAATTTTTTAATAGAAAATTTTCGGTATAAAAATTTTTTGCGGAAAATTTTCGGTATAAAAATTTTTTATAAAGAATTTTTGGTATAAAAATTTTTTATAGACAATTTTTGGTATAAACATTTTTTATATAAAATTTTCGGTATAAAAATTTTTTATAGAAAATTTTCGGTATAAAAATTTTTTATAGAAAATTTTCGGTATAAAAATTTTTTATAGAAAATTTTCGGTATAAAAATTTTTTATAGAAAATTTTCGGTATAAAAATTTTTTATAGAAAATTTTCGGTATAAAAATTTTTTATAGATAATTTTCGGTATAAATTTTTTTCAAGAATATTTTCGGTATAAATTTTTTTTAAAGAAAATTTTCGGTATAAAAATTTTTTATAAAAAATTTTCAGCATAAAAATTTTTTAAAGAAAATTTTCGGTATAAAAGTTTTATAAAGAAAATTTTTGGTATAAAAATTGTTTATAGAAAATTTTCGGTGTAAAAATTTTTTCTAGAAAATTTTCGTTATAAAAAATCTTTTAAAAAAAATTTTGTAAAAAAATATTATAAAAATATATGTATTAAATTAAATTTTTGGTACAAAAAATTTTTACAGAAAATGTTCGGTACTAAACTATTTTATAGAAAATTTTCGGTATAAAAATTTTTTATAGAAAATTTTCGGTATACAAATTTTTTAAAGAAAATATTCGATATAAAAGTTTTATTTAGAAAATTTTCGATATAAATTTTTTTTTTTTTTTGAAAATTACGGTTTCAAAATTTTTTAGAGAAAATTTTTGGTAACAATTTTGTTAAAGAAAATTTTCAGTATAAACATTTTTTAAAGAAAATTTTTAGTATAACATTTTATTAAAAAAAATTATCGGTGTAAAAATGTTTATAGAAAACTTTCGGTATAAAAATTTTTGACAGAAAATTTTCGGTATCAAAAATTTTTATAGAAAATTTTCGTTAAACAAATCTTTTAAAGAAAATTTTCAGTATAAAAATCTTTTATAGAAAAATTTTGTAAAGAAAATTTTTGGTTTAAAAACTTTTAATAGAAAATTTTCGGTTTAAAAATTTTTTATAGAAAATTTTCGGTATACAAATTTTTTATAGAAAATATTCGGTATAAAAATTTTGTATGGAAAATTTTCGGAATAAAATTTTTTTATAGAAAATTTTCGATATAAAAACTTTTTAAAGAAAATTTTCGACATAAAAATTTTTTATAGAAAATTTTCAAAATAAAAACTTTTTAAAGGAAATTTTCGGCATAAAAATTTTTGATAGAAAATTTTCGGAATAAAAATTTTTTATAGAAAATTTTCGGTATAAAAATTTTTTATAGAAAATTTTCGGTGCAAACATTTTTTATAGAAAATTTTCGGTGTAAAAATTTTTTATAGAAAATTTTCGGTATAAAAAATTTTTATAGAAAATTTTCGGTATAAAAAATTGTCTGTATAAACAATTTCGGCATAAAAATTTGTTATAGAAAATTTTCGGTATAAAGCATTGTATCAACGGAATGTTGAAGCAAAAACTCGACATCATTAACTTGTATACCCGTCTTCTATTGTTACCCTTGATATATATATATATATATATATATATATATATATATATCATTTTTAAATATGTTAATATTAAATTTAAATATGATTCATTTTAGTCAATTTAAAAGAAAACAATAAAATTTTATTTAATATTGTTTAAATAAAATGCACTTGTTATGCATCTCACTAATTTGTTTATGATTGCGATGTCAAAAAAGTTGTTTTTAAAAATGTTCATGACTTTTTCATAATAATAAGAATTTTTAATTCACTTTGTGGTTTTTGTTGGGTTATTTGCATAATTTTGTTTTGTTGTTGCTTAATTCTTAGACCTAGAATTGTTGTCTACTTTGTGGCCTGCAATTAAAGACTATTCAAAGTCATTTTCATCTTCATAATAATCATCATCAACTGTAACAGCTACAATAAAGAACTGTTTTACAGTAAAACAAAAATGTGTAAGATTTGAATTAAAATTTAAAATAACTAAACATATTTTTAGATGAAAAGTAAATTTTCTTTATTTCTTATTGGCTACTTTTGGTCTTTACTGTTTAACTTAGTCTTTATACACATGTTGCATGTTTATTAAGTAAAACCTTAAAAGATTGTAGAGGAAAAAAATCAAGTCGAAAATATTAAAAAAATAATTTTTGTTATATGTTGTCTGTCTGTCAGCCTGTCCGCCTGCTTTGCCAGACACAGTCTGAGGAAATTACGACCTAGACCTTAACACTCGTATAATTCATGTTTTATCTTTTTTTGTTGTTTTTAACTTCTTTATGAGCGTTGCGTGCAAATGCGCCTGCGCATTGTTTGCACGTACGTTTTTAGTTTTGTTGTTTTTGTATTTTTGGCAGAGGATATTAACGCTGATCTTAATTGTGCTGCAGACACGCCAAAGACGTTGTCAAGTGTTTTGTTTATTATAAAATCAGGCTAATATATTCTTAATGTCACTAAAATCATCAAACAAACAAACAAACAAAAATTAAAATGATGTGCAAATGAAGGAACAATGTGTAGATACATTTGTATTTAAAGTTATTATTAAACTAAACATAAATTTCCGGTTATTTTTGAAAATGAGTATTTTATGTTTTTTATTTAATTTTTGATGTGAATTTTGTCAGTGTTAAATCGATAAAAAGCTAATTAAATAATAATTAAGTGGTAATTATTAAATGCAATAAATAATGTCTATTAATGTTATAATTTTAACATAATGTGCTAAAAAAATTATTTTGAACAATTTAAATGACTGCAGTCAAATGGTAGTGACAGTTCTTGAAAATTTGTGCTAAACCGGAAAGAATGTACAAAGAAAAAATCTGTAATTTTACAGTTTGGATTTTTTAACGATGCCTTAAAATAAACAAAAAATATAATCCTGTTTTAAGAGGAACATTTTATCCTAATGTGGCAGCTATGGCTGGCCCCACAGTACCTTACTTGATCGGACTAATCTTCTAGCGTATCTCGAAAATGGTATCACAAATACTGGGCTTTAACTGCTAATTTTTTCTGTCAGCATAATACTTGTTTTTAACGAGGCCTCACATAAAATAGTCGATGTCAAAACACAGCTTCTTGGCAGCCAGTTGACATTACATCTATTATCCTTAACTCCCAGTGGAGCATAGGGACTTATTATACCATTTCGTCTCATTAAACGGCCAGCAAACGTTTGATGCAATAAATAGTATTGCAAGTATTGCCTTTTTCGAAATAACCGTCTATACACTCAACCAAAAAACTTCGTAAATACTGTAAAATGGCATGTAATATTAAAGAAAAGTAGGTTATTATACAGCTAACAGAAATTTTATTAAATTTAATGGATTTTTTTTTAAATGTAGTAAATGTGTTGTTTTAAATAAATTTTCTTTGTTTCTACTAAACATATTTGTTGTTTTGCTTAGATATTTTTTATGAAATTTTGTTAAGTAAAATAAAAAAATTGTTGAATATACAAAAATTTTTTATTAAATTTTTACTTATATTAAAGAATTTTCTTCAAACTTTCCACAAAATGCAATCGACTTTTTTTTCATATTGAAGAATTTTTATTAAAATAAACTAAAAATTTTAACTTATTATTTAATTTTTTTTTTTATTTTTTATACACTGAACAAAATTAATTAAAATTATAATATGATCTTATAAAATACTTAATTAGATATATTATATTAAATACAACATTAGTGAATTATCATCGTCAAAGTTGGTATGTTGCCACTTAATCACAGTCGCTTCTCTGCACATTTGAGGTCCCTTTATTCAGTTGGGATGTCGTTGTGTATCCCCCATATAGACTTAACTTAGTACCTAAAACATAAAAAGAAATGTTTGATATAAAAATAGGAAATATTTGATATAAAAATAGGAAATTTCCTATAAAAACAGGAAATATTTGAAAAATTTCCTATAAAAATAAGAAATTTTTGAAAAATTTCCTATAAAATAGGAAATTATTGAAAAATTTCCTATAAAAATAGGTAATTATTGAAAAATTTCCTATAAAAATAGAAAATTTCCTATTTTTATAGAAAAATTTTCAAAAGTTTCCTATTTTTATATGAAATTTTTCAAAAATTTCCTATTTATAGGAAATTTTTCAAAAATTTCCTATTTTATAGGAAATTTTTCAAAAGTTTCCTATTTTATAGGAAAATTTTCAAAAATTTCCTATTTTATAGGAATTTGTTCAAAAATTTCATATTTTTATAGGAAATTTTTCAAAAATTTTATATTTTTATAGGAAATTTTTCAAAAATTTCATATTTTTATAGGAAATTTTTCAAAAATTTCATATTTTTATAGGAAATTTTCCAAAAATTTCATATTTTTATAGGAAATTTTTCAAAAATTTCATATTTTTATAGGAAATTTCTCAAAATTTTCATATTTTTATAGGAAATTTTTTAAAAATTTCATATTTTTATAGGAAATTTCTCAAAATTTTCATATTTTTATAGGAAATTTCTCAAAAATTTCATATTTTTATAGGAAATTTCTCAAAAATTTCATATTTTTATAGGAAATTTCTCAAAAATTTCATATTTTTAAAATTTCTTATTTTTAAAAATTTCTTTTTACAAAAATTTTTTTTTAAATTCCTTGTTTTTAGGAAAATTTTTTAAAATGTCTTTTTTTTATAGCAAATTTTCCAAAAAGTTTTTTTTTAACAATTTTTTTTTTCATTGTATTTTTTTTAATTAATAATTTTTTTTAAAATGCATTTGTTTAAAAGTCTCTTATTTTTAAAGGGAAACTTAAAATATTTTTTTTTAACTAAGATTTTAATTTTACTTACCTTTGTAGTGAATTTTCTTTATTTATTTTTGTTATTAATCACGTTTAGTTTTTTTGCAAATTCAACAACATTTTTAACACTAAAATGTTTTAAATACATTTTTTTGAGTCTTATCAATTTTTTCAACAAAATTAACGAAAAATTATAAATGTAATACAAATATTTTTGTTAAAAGAATCTATATTTTCTATAATTATCTTTTGGAATACACATAAATTTTTTTAATAGCAAAATTAAAAAATTTTATTAATACAACAAAATTATTTTGTTGAAAAAATCTATAATATCTATTGATACACTTGATTATTTAAATTAAATAATTTTCTTTAGATGAACGAAAATATTTATTTGTTTAAACGTCTATAGGCAGGTATATTTGAAGAATTATATGTGTAGATTTTTTTACTAATATTTACTACATTTTTAACAAAATATTGTTGTTTTAAAGTAATTTCAGTCATTTTATAACGAAATTGTATTAAATGAAACGAATTATTTTTGTTAAATTTTAACTCAAATAATTTCCGTAGATATTAAAAAAAAATTGTTCTTCTGAATAATTTTTTGTTAGATTTGAAAAAAAATCTATTGATTTAACAATTTATTATCGTTAAGGGTCTACGAAATTTTTTCGTTAATATTACTGACTTTTTTTGGTTGAGTGTATAGGACCGATTGCCTCAAAACTTAGGTTTTTATATACTTTTCTTATATCCCACTTTACTTTTTTATAAAAAATATAGCAAAAATTGGGAAAATTCGTTTTGAAGGTTTTCCATCTGCCCATCAAATTCAAATTAGTTAAAATCGAATAAATTCACTAAATTTTGTACAAGACTTTTACAAATAGGACACCGCAGGACGGACAAATATTTCTTTAACAAAAATCATCACATACTTTTAGGCTTATCCTTAATAAACCTCATAAACCACCCTGTTGTTGTAAAACACAATAGGGTGAGTCAAATACTTTGCACAGCCTAAAACTATGTGAAGAAATTTTTTTTTTTAAATAAAAAGATCTTGCTGCTGATTTCTGTTGGCCTGGTATTTTACAAAAAAAACAACTTTGATTTTTGAATGAAAAATCAGGCGAAAAAACATGAGTTGGGTGATGATGATGAACGAACGAGACAAATTGAGGAAAAAATTGTGATTTTTGGCCTAACTCTAGATTTAATGTTTTTTTGGTTTTAAAATAAAAAGCGACATTTTTATTTACATAAAAATTATATTGTTTTATTTATTTATAAATATTTTTAAATATATATATTAATTATGTAATTATTATGTACATTTTATAATTTAGAACAAAGCTAAAATTAATAATAATATAATAACAAAATTAATATATAATATTAGAATTTTGCAGGACTTTTTTTTTTGTACAAATTTGACTTCTTCAATCGCCGAAGTTTCTTTATTCCTGATTCATGGATCTGAAAAGAAGCAAACATATTTTTTTTATATTAATAAATTGATATCATATTCATAAAATTGTAGTTATACCCTTCACCACCATAGGTGGAAAGGGTATTATAAGTTTGTGCTGATGTTTGTAACGCATAGAAATATTTGTCTTAGACCCACCTTTTAGTATACCAATAGACTTAGAATCACTTTTTGAGTCGATTTAGCGATGTCCGTCCGTCCGTCCGTCTGGCTGGCTGGACGGCTGGACCCCCATGTAAACCTTGTAATCAAACTACAGGTCGCAATTCTAAAAATAATTTGATGAAATTTGGCATAGATAATTTTTTTGATAATGGGACCATGGCTATTGAAATTGGTCAAAATCGGTCCATTATTTATGGTACCTCCCATAGGTCCCACTTCCCGGAATTGCTATATTGGCCACAAATATCAATATTTTTTCATGAAATTTAAAACAGATACTGCTTATGTAAACTTAAATCACTGTACCAAATTTCGTTGAAATCGGTCCACATTTGACCATAGCTCCCATACAAACTCTTCTTCAAAAACGCACTAAATGAGACAAAAAATCACTAAAACTCTCGTAAATCTAAAGATTATGAAAATTTTGAGTTTATTTTTTGCATACATAATTTTTGTAACAACTGTAATCAACTTGCCAAATTTCGAGATAATCGGTCCACATTTGACCCTAGCTCTCATATAAGTCCAAATGACAGAAACAGGTTGAATATATACGTTTTGAGAAAATGTTTGTATGATAGCAAAATTTTTTTGTCTTTATACAGGAAAAATAACACCTTTGACCTTAGTGGTCGGCTTGACCGACTATAGCGCTTTCTTACTTGTTTTTAATTACAATTACAGTAGATCGGATGAATGAAATCTAGTTTAATAATTTTATCATTAAACAAAACTATTAGGTGGCTTATTCACATATAAACGAGTTATACCGATTCATTTGAAAATTGTCCTCAATGGTAAAGACGATTTTTCGGTGAAAATAAGTATCAGCTGCTAACTTCAGCCAACACAAGCCGTTCGTTGACTCCTGGGTCAGCTAAATTTTAGAGGGTGCATTTTATAGACGTACGGGATTTGGCTGAATCATTAGACTAAAATTTATCCACAATGCGAATAGTCCTCTTCGTAATACGAAATCCCTTGTACATAGCACGAACGGAAAACAAATTTTGATAAAATATTTTAACGTTTAAAATACATGTGTTGTTGAATGCTATATCCGTCCTTGGTAACTTTACAAACAAATCAGATTGAATAAATGACAACTTATTTGACTGATGTAGTTTCAAAGGTTGGAAGTCTCTGTTGGAACTGCTATTAATTTCTTAGGGACATACCATATCGTACAATCGTAAACTACTCTGTGCTTCAAGTTTAGGGTTTTAATTTGAGGTTGGAAAAATTTGACGGCATTAAAAAGTTTAGGAACAGTGAAAATTGTCAGGCGTTGATTGAAAGTAACTACAAAAAAAATATTTAAAACTAGAAATCGTTGTTAGATTTAAGGATCTGAAACCAAAGCAAAACTTGTAATTTTCAAAAAAAAAAAAAATAAATAAATTATTGAAAGTTCAGAAGTTTCTGTAATATAAATCATTAAATGTAGACGTTCGCACCAAAACGTAATAATACCATCATAAATCATTTTGAGTAAATTGAGAAAACATTTTTTTCACTATAAATTGTTAAAAAAGGTTATTGTCAAAAAGGTCATTAGATAATGGCATAAGTTATTTGTTTAATTTTCTCGCATTTCTAACCGCCAGAACGATTAGAAAAAGTAAAAGGTGGGTGCGATCGATTTGAAAGATTAAAATGAAAAATATTTAATTTTTTAATACAAAAATCTTATAAGAAATATATTTTTTTATATAGAAAATCAAAGCTAAAAATATACGAATAATAGAAAAATAATCCAACAACTATACAAATGTACTTTTAAGAGAAAATTTATGGTTAAAATTCAACTCTTATAAAAATTTGTGTGTTTTGGTGCGATCGATCATTTTTAAAACCATTTGTAAATAATTGATTTACGTTTTTTTATTGATTTTTTCTTTAATGTATTTACAATAAAACTGCATCATTATATCAATTTAATTTTTAACTTAAGGGTCAAAATTTCTCAAAAAAATCAAAGTTGCAATTAGGTATTTTCATTTCTTTGAAACAAAAGATTTTTGAAAATTTTCAAAATTCTGGGAACCATAGAGCACTAAATTTTGAGATAACTTTAATTTTTCTCTGAGACATTTTAATCAATTTTGCTCAAATTTACAGGACTTTTAGATAATTTGTGTGTGTTTTAAACAAAATTAAGTCCAAAAATTTATTTTCAAAATTTGACAAAAAAAAAAAAAGTCAAAAAATTTTTTATTTCATTTTTTACATAATTTTTTGATTCCCTGTCTTTTCACGAAAAAATTAAGGCTTAAAAATCGAATATCTCCGTCAATTTTAAAGTCTCCATCATTTTTTTTTTTAGTTTTTTCATGAAAAGACAAGGAATAATAAAATTATTATTAGAAAAAAATCGTAGGGGTGCTTATGAGTGAAAAAATGAAATAAAAAATTTTTTGACTTAATTTAGTTTAAAACACACACAAATTATCTAAAAGTCCTGTAAAATTGATTAAAATGTCTCAGAGATATTAAATTTTAAAAATTAAGTTATCTCAAAATTTAGTGCCCTGTGGTTCCCAGAATTTTGAAAATTTTCAAAAATCCTTTGGCACAAAAATTACTCATACCTAACACTAAACTTTATAACAAGTTTCAAAGAAATTGAAATACCTAATCGCAACTTTGATTTTTTTGAGAAATTTTGACCCTTAATATATTTTTAACAAAATTTATCTTATTTGGACACTTATACGACAATTTTACTAAAGGTACGGTCAGACTTATTAAACATTTAAATCAAATATTTTGAGTAAAATATTGTCAAAACAATTTAACAAAAAATTTGTGGTCACACTTGCACATTTATTTGACGATTTTTATTTGATAAAATACAGAAAAAATACGATAAAATACAAAAAAACAGGTTTTTTTTATGGTAACACTGAAGATTTAATATTTTCCCAAAAAATATTTGATCAAATTTTTTCAAAACAAAATTGTGTATCTAGCAATTTGTTTCTCATATTTGAGTTGTTGTTTCTCAAATTTAATGTTGTTGTTTCTCAAATTTGATGTTGTTGTTTCTCAAATTTGATGTTGTTGTTTCTGTTTGAATAGCAAATAGTATTTGCCCCTGTTTGATGTTACAAAAATTTTGTAAGATTAAATAATTATTTGATCAAAATTTAATAAAATATTTGCTCTTGCGTGGTCACATTAGGAAAATTTTTATTTGCTAGCAAATGGTTTTGTTTTGTTCAAATTAACATGTTTCTTGTTTGAACCTCAAAAATATTTTGTGGTCAGAGTACGAGGATCAAATATTTGATAATTTCGATTAAATGTTTAATCAATGTGACCGTAGCTTAATACATTTTTATTTCGTCTTAAATTAATCAATAGTTTATCATTGTATCTTTAGTAATTAATTTAAAATACTATAAAAGCAAAAATGGTGATATATCAAAATTGTAACCTACCAGCGGCAAACGGGTTCGGTTAGCGGTTAATATTAGGGAGAAGTTCAGTTGAAGTTATTAAATTACATATTCATTCATGTTTGAGAAACGTATTCAAAACATATGTAGTTTAAAACACACTTTTGACGACCCCGCTATCAACAAAACGTATCAATGAAACTTTAAATGATTGGATAATTAAAAATCTCAATGTATTTTTTTCACATTTAATAATTTTGTGATAATTTTATTATTCACAATATAATTAAAACATTTTAAACTCAATCATATTTGATAGTCAGTTGCAAACAACCTGTCGTCTTCTGTATAATAATTTAATTCTGTCTAAAAATACATTGAAGTATTATAAAGAGGAAGCTTTGCATGTATTCATTATAAACTAACTATTAATTAAAATAGAAAAAAAAACGATATGCTAATTTGTGGTTTAAAGCATTGATGGTACACCTGATTATAGACTAGAAGAGAAGTTAAAAGGCATCATCATGTTATCAAGATTGTGGTGGTGATCACAGAAAAAATGCAACCGAAGAAAAAGGACAGAAGTTTTTTAACAAGATCTTTATTTTACCACATTCATGACCATTTTTGATTTGGATTCTTTTCTTTTCTTTAACTTTTTCCACTCCATAGTTATAAATAGTGTAAGAAGAAGTTGAAAACATGAAGTCTTTAAAATGGTTTTACCATTTTAAATGGCAATTAATAATTTTTAACATGATTGCAATTCTGCTCGTACATAAAATTTTACTTCTACGATCACAAGTCTACTTACTACTGGCTTCCAAGATACTCGCTAACAATAATATGTTCTTTAAATATGGATTTTAAAAATAGATTTTCTTCTTTAGTTTAGACTCTAACTCAGTATTGGTTGAAGTTAAAAATAGTAGACGATCGATCGTTAAAATACGCAAAGAAAATAAATCTTAAAAGGAAGTTTAAGTTTATGTTAAAAGTGATTTTCAATAGCAGGTGCAATAGACTACACTGAGAAAAATAGTTTTTAGTTTTAAAGGAATTCAAATGTGAAGGAAGATGAAACTGAAAAATTTTTTGTGTTTACTTTTGTTCAATCGATAACCTTTGACTACAAACATAATTCGTAATGATTGTGTTTGTAAAATAGGTAATAATGTGAGATTTTTGATCTGTCTAACAGTACGATATTTTCTCCTAAAAATTTTTGTTAAAAAAACGCGTCGAGGAATTCCTTGTCCCTATTTTGGCCTTTATCAATAAATTGTCTATTGCATTAATAAAAGAATGTAATAGACTAACCGCCGTGGTATAGCAGGTTAGTCATCCGCCTAGCATACCAGAGGTCCCAAGTTCAATCCCTGCCAGACCCAATTGAAAAAAATTAATTTTCAAAAAAGCGGCGGTTCACTTCATAACTCAGCTGGTTATTGAATATTAGGCTATGTAAAACCTCTCTATCTAATGCATTTGCCGTTCGGAGTCGGCGTTAAGACGTAGGTCCCTTTCAATGAGTCTAAAAATAGAATCGGGTGCAGCTCATTGTTTGAGAGAAGTACCCCTTGTTCCAATTGGAATGTTGTTGGGGAATTATGTATGTATGTATGTATGTATGTAATAGACTAGGATTAAGTGTGAATAATTTTTCTTTTGGATAAAATTTACTATCCCGACAATTTTTGTTATTTTTTGACAAATTTCTTTATTTAATTTTAGAGTCCTGACATTAGGCAATTTATAACCATCAAGCTACCGGAGCATTTGCAGCCCAAGGATCATGTGGATAAAACTGGTCATTCTATCAACGAAAAAAGCAATGAAATTTCAAATCCTCCTGATAACGAAACTAAATTGCATGACTTAGCACATTTTTTACCAGAGGAGGTTAACAGTTTGTGCCATGAAGCTAATGATGTTTTGAGGCGTCTTTTAGAATTCGATGCTCAAAAACGTATACGCTCGGTTAGGGCTCTGCAGAGGATTGCTATGTATAAGGATTTTAAAATTGAAGCTGGAAATTGTTTAAAGGTAATTATCAAATTAGCGTTTTAAGATGAACATTTTTAAAAATTTATTATTATTATTTCAGATTCGGCCTTTAGATATTATTATGTCTGATAATATCGTTATCAGAAAGAAGCTTGAATGCGAGGAAAGTTTGTATAATGCTGATAAAGCATTTAAGAATTTTTAAATTCTTATATGCTAAAATTCTAAAATATAAGATATATGTTGGATTTTTTAAAGTTTGAAAATTCTAAATTTTCATTAACAAATTTTAAAATGATTAAATTCTTATAATTTGAAATCTGTATAGAAAATTTGAATTATAAGCTTGCTATTGCTTTATTTTTGATTATAAATTAGAGGGTAAAATTCTAACTGCCGCTCTCGAATTGCAATTAATGGTTTTGAGTTAAAAATTGTGTAGCATACTTTAGGGAGGTCTGAAATAAGTTTTATTATTTATTAATATATTATTTGAATTAGAAAAAAATGTATGGTAAAACACTGGTTTAATTTATTTATTTAACCTAAAAATTTTCTTGAACCTCCTTAATGCATACAATCTCATTTTCTTTGAAAACTCGTTAATTTCAAATTTCGAATCTGCTTTTAAAACTAATTATTACAGAGCTTCTTATATTATACCCGTAGTAAAACTTTAAAATTTTAATTCTAAACTTAAAATTGTTAATATTGTTCTCAAACATTTTTGAAAAATTTTAAATTGTTTACCTATTAAATCGAATAATCTTTGAATTTATTGAATTATGAAAACTGAAATGAATCTGATGACAATTAAATGTTTTTTTTTTTAATTTTAAAACAATATCAAGTCACTTAATATTCAATCCAAGAAAAGTTTTTTGTGCCTTAATATTATAACGTACATCACATTTACATTCCATTTTATTAAAAGAATAAATTTTATTGATTTTAAATGGTTTTTAATAAAAACTTTTGTTTTCTGTTAAATTTGTAATGGTAAGTATTCGAATTGTTGTTAAGGAAAATTTTGTAGATATTTGTCCTTCCCCTGCCTTCTTTCCTCTAGCTAAATTACAAAATTACAAATTTTTTCAGTAATCGTTTATTGAGTAGTTATTTTTTGAAGTGAACAAATTTTTGCATAAAAAACTCAAATATTTTGTATTCAGAATAGTTTAGAAAAAATGTGTTTCTAAAATTTTTCATTGAAAAATTTTTCAATGAAAAATTTTTTATCAAAATTTTGTTTATTAATTTCGATTTTACAACTTTTTTATCGACAAAATGGAGACCTAGTGTGTAAAGATAAATCGAGTACTCTGAATTCAAACAATCGAAATTAGCAACAAAATTATCTTTTAGGAACACTAATTATTTTTTTATCCGAGCAGTCGTTTTGGAAATAATTTTTTTTGTTTGCAAAAAAAACTTTTTTTTTTGATTTTTTATTTTTGTGATTTTTCAAACAAAATATTTTTTTCAAACAAAAAAAAAAATATTTCCAAAACGACTATTAAAATAATAATTAGTGTTTCTGGAAGATAATTTTGTTGCCAAATTTAGATTTTTTACTTAGTTCAAGAAAATAAACAGTTTTCGAGTTACGCGAATATTTATTGCGCAACCTCCTCCATTTTTTTCTTTTTTTAATAATGCTATATCTCCAAAACTAAAGATAACCTAATAAAATGGCTAGTATCATTGAATTCAGCGTACTCAAATAATCTTTACCTTCCTAGGGTTAGCATAGTTTAAATATATTCAGAAATTCATTTGCTCTCATCTCTAATACCCACTTAAAAGAACATCTCTAAAACAGCTGTATAAAAATCGACTACTATTTTATAGCAACCCTGCCATAAACAGCTGTGACTGGCTGTCATACCGTTATTTCAATTTCCTTTCACACATTTCCTACTGTTGCTATTTCCAAAAGTATGCGTGTGTGTGTGTGTGTGAAACTATACTATAGACGTGTGAGAAAGTGTTGGTGGTCCTAAAGTGTAAGAGTGAAAAAATTAGAGAAAATATTTAACTTATTCTAAAAAACTTAAAAATTTAGGGAAAAAAGTGAAATTTAAATACAAAATTTAGTCCTAGTAATTAGTTTTACAATTTGTAAAGAAAAGTAAATAAATTTAGAACAGAAAAAGTAAAAAATGTATTATAAAAGGTAAATTTGCAATTGTGACAAAGGAAAAATGTTTAATGAAAATTCCGATACATAATTTTTTTTTCTGAAGCAATGAAATACTTGGAATTTTAAAGCAATAACTTTAAAAATGTTAAGCTCTTGAAGATAATAGATTTTTAAGTTAAAAACTTAAGTGTTTTAAATAAACTTTTTTATTTTTAAGGAAAAATGTGTGATTTTTAAATAAAATTTGTTGGTTAATTCGCTTGAAGAATTTTATGTATCTCGCCCACTCTATTTATTATTAATGTTGAAGACGTTATGGCAGCTGTTGAACATACCTTTCATGGTACTTGGGAGGTAAGTAGTTTTAAGATTTCTTTTAACTTAAATTGTACTTGATTGTTAAATTATTTACTTTCCATAGATTATTTCCTGTACCTTTGAAGGCAAAAAAGAAATATCCGGTTTAGAGGGGTGAGTGTACTTTTTTTTGTTCGATAGTTTATGGAAAAATCAATTATAATTTTTTGTTAATTTCGTATTTTCAATATTTGTTTGTTGTTGTGTCTCTGTTTGTGCATATGAGTGTGTGTATGTGAATATATTTGTTTTGTTTTTTTTTTCTAGGATTAAATTTCGTTTGGACGATACAAGTGATATAACATGGTATAATGATTTGGTTAGCCCGTTGCCAGAAAAAAAAGACTGCGATACATGTTGTGATTCGGCTAGTGTTCTCTTCAGTTGTGAAACTTTTGAAGTTAATGAAAATAATCCACGTTTAATTTTTGGAGCATTTGCTGGACACAGTATTGAATTCAATGTAAGTTTAGGTGTTTATAATTATTTAATATAAAATTACAATATGGATCTGTAGCCGAATGACTAAAGCACTCGATTTCGATTTAGTTTTCCAGAGTTTAAATTTTTTTCCGAAAAGCATAAAAAATGAGAACTGCGAGACACAACCTTCAAAGGTTCAATAATTTTGGATACTGTCACTGATCACTGTGTCGACAATAGAGTATTGCGTTAGAAAGTTCGAGTTTCAGGAACGAATTCCAATATCCGAAACAGTAATGAAAGAACAATGTAACAGAACTTACAATGCAAAATCTCTCTAGAGGTTCAATTAAGTTTGACGCTGTCATTGATCTTCTTCTGAGTAGTTCCAAAATAAACTTTGAATAAAAGTAACAAATAACGTTTATGCTTTAAATTTGTTTTTGACACAGATTTTTTGAATAAGAAAAAATAACTAAACCAATCGAGGCGAAGTATTGAGTTTTTATAAATCGATTTTAATATTTTTCAAAGATAAAATTTAAGGAAAGCCGGATTAAAATATAAACTACTACCGAAACTCTAGAAAGGTAGTTAATAAAAAAAAATATTCTGAATAAACTATAAACTATATAAAGAACATTTATAGAAATATTAAAGTATTCAGAAAATTATTTTAATAACTTTTTTTTCCATTTTAATTCCTTTATTATCAGACATCTACCTTAACACCCTCTGATTCCTTAATACTTTACTGTGAGAACTGGTATGCTGTTGAATGTAAGCGCTTAAAAGAGGGTCAAGCTGCAGGTCAAGAAAAAGAATTTTCTTTTGCCGAAGCCTTAAATGAATCCTACTTTAGTGATGTCATAATCAAAAGTTCCGATGGTTTTGAGGTAAGATTTAGCAATAATTTAACTAAAATAAATTGATTTAAAAATTTATCTTCTTCCCAGTATCACGTACATGCCTCCATTCTAAGACTCAACGGATTCGATTGCAGCATGTGTGTACATGCCACAAGCACCATCTCTATACCACAGGCTGTATGTAGAAATTATGATTCCCTAACCATTAAAAGTAAAGAAAATGCCAGTCTACCCAATTCACCAAATCCCATTAAAATATCTGTGACCATGACCGCCACCACCACAACAAAACCGGAAGAACAACAAAAATCTTTACCCCGCCTCAATTTATCACCCATTTATCTACAACCGCCTACAGAATGTTATGCAAATAATGGCATGTCCTTAAGATCTAATCATCATACCCAATTGTCATCCTCATTTAATTGTTTGTCGACAAAAGCACAAATGAATGGTAGTACCCTGCATTTGCTTAATCAGGAGAGTGGTTCTGCTATGCGTCGTTTTCCACCCAATTCCCATTCGGATTCACATTTAGAGACACGCAATTCACAGCCACAATCAAAAAACATTTTTAATTTCTGTCAAGATCTTATGTTACAACATTCAACGGATGTTTGCAATACCACGGGTTGCAATACACGTAGACCTCCATTGTCACCCTATCGTGCCAGAAGTCCCTCACCATTTCCCAGTTCTATGGATACACCACCATCATCGCCTTTAACTCCGGTGGGTGTTTTATATGATCTTCCTGCTTTTCTATTAACACCCATATTGCATTGGCTTTATACGGAGTCCCTGATGCCCGACATGAATGAGGATGTTTGTGAGAAGTTGATAAACTTTGCAGAGACACAGCCTTCGTTAATGAAGCTAGCCGAACCGGCTAAGAAATATTTGAAAATGATTAAGTTAAAGAAGTGTAAGTACTGAAATTTTTATGCATTTGATATCTTCATTAATTTTTCTTTAATTAATTGCAGTTGTTGTCAATATCATAATGGATTTACATAGTATTTTAAATCGAGTCATACAAACCATTAATCCAGTTACTATATCACATGAACCCGCCTTACTATATGCCACATTTAAGGATAGCTTAAGAGAATGTTCTATAGGTAACGTATATCACTCTATGCGACTCTAACTTTGGGGGTGGATAATTCCCACGATATGAAAGTACTAGACTCGAAGGCTTGAAATAGTTAGTCGAATTCCTATATTTATATAACTTATATCTAAATTTTTCCTGTTTTGTATGAAATATTTAAAAATTTTTGACAAATCTCGTTAACTTCCGAAACGAATTTAAAAAAATCCGTCGATCTGCTTTTTTCGTAACTCCAATAACTATGTTTAAAATTTCAAAATTCAAATGAAGATATCTAATATGTTTAAGGAATCAAATCCAAAAGTTTTAGGTGTTCTAGAATGCTACTTTCAAGTTAATAAGGAATTACTGACCCCAAGACAAAGATACGAAGTCAGGGTTTTATATAGATGTATCAAGAATGATTTTAAATTATTGACTTTTTTTGCAGGATGTGCCAAAATTTTACAATTTTGCAATATATTTATTAAGGATGCCGCCGATATAGCACGTTATCAAAAGAATGAAATAATTAAATATGTACGCACACGTATACCGATATTTATGTCACAACTGCATCAGCTTTTACGCAATATTTTAAATGTATTTTTAAGTCTTACACCTGATGAAAAAGATGAATTAGCAAATTACTTAGTACCTGAGGTAAGTAAGTTCTAAAGTACTCTAATTTTTGAAGCTGAATCCGTTGAAATTGATTTACCAAAAAGAACTGATAGTGTACAGTTGATGGTTTTGGAAATAGTTTTGAAATTGAAAGACCGATATTTTTGATAAGCACTATAACACCTCCAAACAGAGAAGCTAGGGTTTCCGAAGCATTAATAATCAAGTTGTCAAATGGCTCTTCTTTTATACCAACCATAAAAAAGGGAGTATATTGGGATTTTGAAAAAGGCTATATTAGGTGTTACACTTTGCCTCCGTCGTTTGGCAATAGATGGCAGAAGCGATAAGTGGTAGTCGAAATAAATGATCGTAGATGTCATATAATAAGCTTAGATATTTGTAAACATAACGCCATCCAAGTATTAATCGATTTGTGTTTACATCATAAAGTTATTCTCGATTAGACATGTCAGCTTACAAGCCAAATTCTCGCCATTTACGGAGGAGAAAGTGGGACCAGATCAGGCAAGTGTATAATGAGCAGGAGTAGGCAGCCCATACCACCAGAAACCGATGAATTTTTTTAATTTTCGTAAATACCACGATCATTAATAAAACTCGTGAAAATGAGTATTTAAATCATTCAGTTGGAATTTAGATGTTAACAGAGATGGTTGGTGCCGCTTTGTTAAAAAAAAGACAAAAACAAAATAGGCAAGAAACAAATCAAAATTCAATTTATTGCAACAAAATACATGGTTCAAGAGAACAAAGAAATATAATCTCGAACATTGTTGCCACGACACTATTATTTTTGTAAACATTGGGAGTATTTTTGCAAATATTGGGAATAGTTTTCAAAACAGAAATAAATTATATTATTAAACAATTTCGATCCAAAAATTTTTTATAGAAACATTTTTAATAAAAATATTTTTCTTTGGAAAAATGTTCGATAAAAATTATATTTTATAGAAAATTTTTCGATAAAAATATTTTTTTGTAAAAATTTTCGATAAAAATATTTTTATATCAAAAAATTTTCCATAGAAAAATTTTTGATAAAAAAATTTTCTATAGAAAAATTTTTGATAAAAAATTTTCTATAGAAAAATTTTTGATAAAAAAATTTTCTATAGAAAAATTTTGATAAAAAAATTGTTCTATGGAAAAACTTTTGATAAAAAAATTTTCTATAGAAAAATTTTTGATAAAAAAATTTTCTATAGAAAAATTTTTGATAAAAAAATTTTCTATAAAAAAATTTTTGATAAAAAAATTTTCTATAAAAAAATTTTTGATAAAAAAAATTTTTTATAAAAAAATTTTCTATAGAAAAATTTTTGATAAAAAATTTTCTATAAAAAAATTTTCTATAGAAAAATTTTTAATAAAAAAATTTTGTATTGAAAAATTTAAAAAAAAATTTTATATACAAATTTTTGATAAAAAAATTTTCAATATAAAAATTTTCCATAGAAAAATTTTTGATAAAAAAATTTTCTATAGAAAAATTTTTGATAAAAAATTTTCTAAAGAAAATTTTTGATAAAAAAAACTTCTATAGAAAAATTTTTGATAAAGAAACTTTCTGTAGACAAATTTTTAATAAAAAAATTTTCTATAGAAAAGTTTTTGAAAAAAAAATTTTCTATAGAAAAAAAAAAAAAAATTTTATATACAAATTTTTGATAAAAAAAATTTTCTATATAAAAATTTTCTATAGAAAATTTTTGATAAAAAAACTTCTATAGAAAAATTTTTGATAAAGAAACTTTCTGTAGACAAATTTTTAATAAAAAAATTTTCTATAGAAAAGTTTTTGAAAAAAAAATTTTCTATAGAAAAGTTTAAAAAAAAAAAAAATTCGATAGACAAATTTTTGACAAAAAAATTTTCTATAGAAAAATTTTTGATAAAAATGTTTAAAAAAATGGACTAGAAAACTTTTTCTTTTTAAAACTCTGCCGACTATTTTTTTGTTCTGTTCTTTTTGTGCCGACCCGTAATTATGAGTTGTCAAAACACACAAAGATCTGAGAAATTATTTAGTGGCCAACAATGAATAATTCGTTGAATAATATATGTATAACCAGTTTAATTACAATAAAGAATTTTAGAAAAGGCGGAAGCAAAGTTGTACTTCTACTATATAATGCATCCTAACAAATTAAGCAATAACCGTCTGTATGTTGTCTGCCCATCTGTTAAAATTACGATAGGGCCTGAAAGATGGGAGAGATATGTCAATAAAATTTGGCAATAATATTTTGGGAAATAATTAGAATGATTGAAATTGGTTCATATTTGTCCATAGCTCCCATATTAGCTAATGACGGAAACAGCTTAAATACCAAAAACAATGGGGTTATGTCTGTCAGTTAATCATAGCGACTTAACGAAAAAAGCTAGGGAAATATAATATGCCACGAATATTTCCCATTTCATTGAATGGCTTAGTATTGGAATTGGATGAAATTTGTCCACACTTGACCACAGAAATATATACTAAAGAATATTTATTAGTTTAATTAAATTAGATGGTAGGCATATAATATTCTGCAAATATAATACAAGAAATATAACCGTTGAAAATTTTAATCATTAAGTTTTAATTTGAAACCACACATTCATTAGTTCGGTCCTGTTGGACGAATTTAGACAGTAAAATACTCGATGGTATAGGTATTATAGGATACATTTTGATCTAAAACTAATTTTTTTTTTCTATTTCAGATTGAAACCACTTTATTGATTTTAACTAGTGTAATAGAAGAAATCAAAAACTCTTTAGAGAAAATGTGCAAAGTAAGTCCATATTTGAAACTTTTAATTCTCAAGAAATTCAATATTATCTCTTTGAAATCTAGGACTTGAAATGCTCACATTTAGATTTATCCCTCAAATATGCAACCGATGATGCTGTAGCCATGCAAATACAAAATAATACCTTTATCACCGCTAGCACTGCAATGGAAGAGAGTACTGTTAGTACACTGTTTAGTCAGCCACCCCTATCGCCTAGACCTCGGAGAGGTCCTCCGATAGGTCTTACACTCTATGATAATCCCTCGGATAAGCAACGTTTAATGAGTGCCGAAAATGATTTGAAATTTGTTTTATACATGTATGAAGTGAGAAAAATGAGGGATATCTATGGACGTATATCGGCAGCTTTGGATATTATAAGAGATAAAAAGTAAGTATCGGAGGAGGATGATTGTTCAATGATTAAATACTCAATAATCGAATACTGAGGTATATAAACTTTAAAATGTTTCAAGTAATACAACAACAAGCCTACACTATCTTAGATTTATGGCTCTGGGAATAGGACTATGCAAGTTAACTTATTAACCTTTGTTATAATTTTAGAACTACTTATTGTGAAATGGATTTCTTGAGTAAACGAAGTACTATAAATCAAAATTTGGAACAGTTGATTGTCGATATACCAACCTATATATTGATTATGGAAAATCTATCTGATCGCTTGGAGGAGAAATTGGGTTGGAAAGAATTTAAATTCTGTTTTAAGTTGGCGACATCACAAATAGTAAGTAGTTCACAATTCCGATTTTGTAAAATTTCAAATTCAAAAGTGACTGTTTTAATATTATATATGTTTTCAATTATATAAATCTCCGTTTTTATTAAATTTTATAAATACTTTTTTCAGAATGGTGTCATAGTCAAAATATTTGACCATAAATCGGCTTTGAAAGATGCTATGAGCCAGGTATATATCCAAAATTTCAAAATTCGTAAAGCACAAATATACTAACAAAGTCTACTGATCTTTTTTTCAAGATTTGCAAACTGGTCCAAAAACAGGAATTTACGCAAACCCTTATTGAATTAAGCCTACTGGAACCCTCGAATATTCTGGAAAGTGAATTGAGAACTTTGCAAAAAGATGATCCATTCGAATTGAGTTTAGATCCCATGGTAATGGAGAGGCAACATAATTATGATTACAAAAATGTTAAGGTAAAGAAAAAATTAAATTTTGGAATTAATTATATAAAAATGAAAACCAAATAACCTCTAAATCGAATTTAGGAACTTAAAACTAGCCTGGCGTTATAAATTTTAATAATATCAATTCTGTTGTTTTTAGATCCAATTAATTGATTTTATTTGCCTCCTTTAATACAGTAATCATTTTAAACTAACACAAACTAATCAAGTCTTTTATGATTTTTCAGCTTAACCTCATACGTCATCTCTGTGAACCACCCATAGCGGTACATAGTAATTTATCCAAAAACGCTTTACGTCTATTGCACTCAGCCCAATTAGCCGATATGGAATTTGAAATACACACATTTAACCAGCCCTCAATAACAACAACTGAAACCAATGCTTTGAGTAAAAATACTTTGGAAATCCAGAGTATGGAAACCTATAAGACCCCCATACAAGTGCATACATTTCGGGCTCATCGTGTCATAGTATCCGCTAGATGTGAATGGTTTAAGAAGGCCCTAATGTCAGGAATGCAGGAAAGTTTAACAAGGTAAGTATCATGAACTTTTGAACAAGTTAAGGAGAATTTATTACAATTTAAAGGTTATTAATAATAATTTTCGTTTTATTTTCAGAAAAATTATTATAACTGATACTTCTCCGGTGATTTTTCGTCGTTTATTATTATTTTTATATGGAGCTCCAATTGATAAAACAGTTGGTGCCGAACAAATATGTGAATTGATGTTATTAGCTGATAAATACTCAATAGATGATTTAAAGGTAAGTCTTAATATTATAGTTCTGAAATTAAAACTTAAACTGTTGAGATAATATTCTAAAATATTCGATACGAATTGAATTTTTTAATGTTTCCAATTATGTTGCATACTTTTAGGATGAATCAGAAAAGTTTTTAAGAATGAATGAATAATTTTTTTAAGCGTTCATTTAATACATTTATCTTCATAACTTCTAAAGTTTTTTAAACAAATTATCCTCCTAAAAGTATCCATTTGATTCGTATCGAAATATGTCTCACAATAGCTCCAACGTGATTAATTCCTACTATTTTTCTGCTTTAGGAATTGTGTGAAAATACTTTAAATTCACAAATAGATGAACATTCTGTTTTATGTCTATTGGGTATAGCCGATCATTATATGGCATCGGCTTTAAAATCTAAGTGTCTTTCATTTTTATCACAAAATTCACATCTTACAAAGGCTGCTATGTTTAAGGAACTGTCACGACCATTACAAGTAAGTAAAAAATTTTAAATCAAAAAATTTACTAGTTTTTCTAGGTTTTTTGCTCAATTTTGTATAAATTTTCTATTTTTATCGGAAATTTTTCAAAAATTTCATATTTTTTATAAATTTTTTTTTCTCAGGAAAATTTTTGTTTTGTCTGCTTTTTAAAAATTTTTAGTATGAAATTTTTCAAAAATTTTGTATTTTTTTATAGGAAATTTTTCAAAAATTTCTTATTTTTATAGGAAATTTTTCAAAAATTTGTTATTTTTTTATAGGAAATTTTTCAAAAATTTCTTATTTTAATAGAAAAATTTTCAAAAATTTTTTATTTCAATACAAAATTTTTCAAAAAAATTCTAATTTTTTATATAAAATTTTTCAAAAATTTCTTGTTTTTTATTAAAATTTTTTTAAACATTTTTTAAAAATTTTAATTTTTATAGGAAATTTTTCAAATATTTCTTATTTTTTTATAAGAAATTTTTAAAAAATTCCTTATTATTTTATGTAGGAAATTTTTCAAAAATCTCTTATTTTTTTATAGGAAATTTTTCAAAAATTTATTATTTTTGAAAGGAAATTTTTCAAAAAAAATTTTTTTATAGGAAATTTTTCAAAAATATCTTATTTTTTCATAGGAAATTTTTCAAAAATTACTAATTTTTTTATAGGAAATATTTAAAAAATTTATTTTTTTATAGGAAATTTTACAAAAATTTCTTATTTTTTTATAGTAAATTTTTCAAAAATTTCTTATTTTTTGTAGAAATTTTTTCAAAAATTTCTTATTTTTATAGGAAATTTTTGAAAAATTTCTTGTTAATGAAAATTTTTCAATTTTTTTTTTATTTTTCAAAAGGAATTAAAAAAAATAAATAAGTTATTCCGGTATGTGATGGAAATCGATCGTTTTTAAACCAAATGAAAGATTAGTGCCCAAATTTAATTTTTTTTTGGGGGAAATAACCTCAAAAATATATCAGAAATCGATCGATTTTATTTTTCAAAAATTTCTTATTTTTAAAAAGAAATTTTTACAAATGTGTTATTTTAAAAAGGATTTTTTTAAATGTGTTTTTTTCAATAGGAAATTTTTAAAAAATTTATTTTTTTTTAATAGGAAATTTTTTTCAAAAATTTATTTTTTTTATTGAAATTTAAAAAAAAATCTTATTTTGTGAGCGAAATTTTTTAAATTTTGTTTTGTTAACTCATTTTTTTTCTACAGCTTGAAGTTATGGATTTGATACATTGGTATGGTCGTGTCACTGAACCCTGGACAGATTCGGGTGGTTTTAAACCTCGTAGTACTTCCAGACATAGCCTAAAGAGTCCTTCAAAGCCCCGCTCACGTTCAAGAAAGTCTTCACCATCTTTTATATGACACTGACTTTTAAGAAATAAAGGCCACTAAATGACAAAAATCTAAAAGGTTTGTATTAAAAATTGATTTTTGTTTAAAATACAAATAAACTATATTTTTTCTTTTATCTTGCAGGAAAACATTTAAAGCAATTGTTCCGATATTCTTTTTCAATTAAGTTTACTATTGATGTTAGAAATAAGTAAAAAAAGAACAACTTTTTCTAAAACATTTACAACATTTTAATAGGAAAAACCAAATAAAAAAAAAAAAAAATATTGAATCACAAAAGAATTCCAAAATAATAGAAATTTTTAATTTATTTTGAAAAGAAAAATTTCTCATCCTAATACATATTTTTCTCAAAGTTTATTTTTAATAAATGTTTTTTCTTATAATTAACTACAAAGGCCCACTCTTACATACATATCTTAAATCCAAAAATTTTTGCTTAAATGTACCTTGAATTTCAAAATTATTTTAAAATCAAATTTAAGAAAGAAAATAAAAGCCAAATCATATTAAAAAGAATTTTCATATTTTTAGGTGTATTTTGGTTTTAATTTAAATATTTATATTATCAACTACTTTTTCCTTAAATCTCTATATTTAGTATAACTTTATCAAAATTATTTTAAAATTAAAAATTTTAAATGAATATATTTTCCTTATAGTATAGAAAAAAGTGTATTTTCTTATAAAAAAATAAAAAATCTAAAAAACGTTTTAATTTTATGATATAAATACTATATTAAATAAAGTAACTTCTTTTAAAAAAGTGATGTAAATGATTTTATTCTTTTTTTTCCAAAAAAAAAAAAAAAACAGAAAAAACGAAATGTATTCATCATTAAATGTATTGTATGTATCTGTATTTATTGTTGTCTTTTTAAATCTCTTTAAACCAAAAAGAAAATTAATAAAATTGAATATTTACAAGAAAAGTTTAAATTTTTTTGATTTTCTATAAAATGAAAAAAATCATTTTTCAATGAACATTTGAGTTTTTGTTTAAATTTCTTCAACAACTATTTTTCATTATATCCAATTATGTATTAATAGTCTATTTTGTTCTTGATTATAAAAAAATTCAAATAATAACGGTTAATTTGCATTTCGTTCATCAACCGGAAATAAAAGACCTTAGTAAAAAATTGTAGATGCCAGATTTTATAAATTAAAGTAATGCCACATCGATTTTTTTTAACAAACACAAATGTGGCAACACATATTTAAACACACGCCTGGAGGTATGCAATTGATTTTGACAGGCAATTTGTTTGCTATAACATTACACTAGACAATACATATTTTTTAATTTGCTCTTTACAGTTAAATTTATAGGAATTTCTTAAAAATTTCGTATTTTTGTTGAAAATTTTTCAAAAATTTCTTATTTTTATAGGAAATTTTTCAAAAATTTTTTATTTTTATAGGAAGTTTTTCAAAAATTTTTTATTTTGATAAGAAATTTTTCAAAAATTTCTTATTTTTATAGGAAAATTTTCAAAAATTTCTTATTTTTATAAGAAAATTTTCAAACATTTCTTATTTTTATAGGAAATTTTTCAAAAATTTCTTACTTTTATAGGGAATTTTTCAAAAATTTCTTATTTTTCAAAAATTTCTTATTTTTGTAAAATTTTTTTCAAAAATTTCTTATTTTTATAGGAAATTTTTCAAAAATTTCTCATTTTTATAGGAAATTTTTCAAAAATTTCTTATTTTTATAGGAAATTTTTCAAAAATTTCTTATTTTTATAGGAAATTTTTCAAAAATTTCTTATTTTTATAGGAAATTTTTCAAAAATTTCTTATTTTTATAGGAAATTTTTCAAAAATTTCTTATTTTTATAGGAAATTTTTCAAAAATTTCTTATTTTTGTAGGAAATTTTGCAACTATTTCTTATTTTTATAGGAAATTTTCCAAAAATTTCTTATTTTGAAAGGAAATTTTTCAAAAATTTCTTATTTTTATAGGAAATTTTTAAAAAATTTCTTATTTTTATAGTAAATTTTTTAAAAATTTCTTATTTTTATAGGAAACTTTTCAAAAATTTCTTATTTTTATAGGATATTTTTAAAAAACTTCTTACTTTTATAGGAAATTTTTGAAAAATTTCTTATTTTTATAGGAAATTTTTCAAAAATTTATTATATTTACAGAAAACTTTTCAAAAATTTCTTATTTTTATAGGAAATTTTTCAAAAATTTCTTATTTTTATTGGAAATTTTTCAAAATTTTTTTATTTTTATAGGAAATTTTTTAAAAATTTCTTATTTTTATAGGAAATTTTTTAAAAATTTCTTATTTTTATAGGAAATTTTTCAAAAATTTCTTATTTTTATAGGAAATTTTTCAAAAATTTCTTATTGTTATGAAAATTTTCAAAAATTTCTTATTTGTATAGGAAATTTTTAAAAAATTTCTTATTTTTATAGGAAATTTTTAAAAAAATTTATAGGAAATTTTTCAAAAAATTCTTATTTTTAATAGAAATTTTTCAAAAATTTCTTATTTTTGTAGGAAATTTTTCAAAAAAGTCCTATTTTTTAAAAAATTTTCTATTTTTAAGAAGGAAATGTTTAAAAAATTTGTTATTTTTATAACAAATTTCTTATTTAAAAAAAAAATCTGATTTTTTAAAAAATTTCTTATTTTTATGGAATATTTTTAATTTTTAGGAAATTTTTTTATAGGAAATTTTTACAAAATTCTTATTTTATAGAAAATATTTCAAAAATTTCTTATTAAAATTTAAAATTTTTTATTTTTTTTTTATTTTCAAATTTTTATAGAAATTTTTCAAAAATTTTGTATATTTATAAGAAATTTTCCAAAAATTTCTTATTTTTATAAGAAATTTTTCAATATTATTTTATTTTGACAAGATGATTATTTTTATAAGATATTTTAAAAAATTTCTTAATTTTATAAAAATATTTTCTAAAATTTAAAAAAAAAATTATTTTTATAAGATATTTTGAAAAATTTCTTAATTTTATAAAAAGATTTTTCAAAAATTTCTTAATTTTAAAAGAAATTTTCGGTTTATAAACACCGAAAATATCGAAAAAATACCAAAAATTAGACGAAAATTTGAAAATTTTTGATTGAAACACACTTTTAAATAACAAGAGAAAAAAGATACTCCTGGTGTACATGTGATAATATGTTATATATCAGATTGTAGGAAATATTTTCCCAAAGCGGTCCATAAACAACTGAGATATCGCCAAAACACTGAATTTGATGTATCGCAAATTGCCCAAAGTACACATTAGAGAATGTTTGTTGAAAAAATTAAATGCAGAAATAGGAAAAACTATCCTCCTTTAGTACGGACCTACATAAATTTTATATTAGATTTTAGGAAATTCCCCCACCATGCACGTTATTAAATTTTATCAAAAGCGGTCCATAAACAATTGAGATATCGCCATAACACTACATTTGATGTACAGCAAATTGCCCAAAGTACGTGTCTAAGAAATTTTGTTTACATTTTGTAAGTATTGTTTCAGCGATATCTCAGGTGTTTATGGACCGATTGTGATGAAATTTGACATCGTTCTTTATGGGAGGATTTTCTAAGATCTGATATATATACTCCACAAATCTGATTATGAATACCATTCATATTGTACCGATCAACTCAGAATCGGCACAAGAATCGATTTCGCGACCTCCCTCCGTCCGTCTGTCCGTCCGTCTGTTTGTTTGCCCGTCCGTCTACATGTCCGTCCGTCTACCTGTCTGTCCTTTTTTCTGTTGTAGTCAAGTTTTTGGAGCTCCTGTTTTGTCGATATCTCAGATGTTTATTTTGATGAAGTTTAATAGCGTCCTTCGCAGGGGATTATCTAAATCCTGATGCATTCTGTAATTTGTGGTAGATATAATTTAGCTTTTAAGCGATGGTGTTTTGATCGAAAATGTTGAAATTCAGGGTGGGACAATTCAGGAGCTCCACAAATCTGGTTTTAGCAGACAGACACACTGCATTTATCTTAATTTTGTGTCTGACTTTTGAACATTATGATAACATTTGAGAATGTATTATGTATCAAATTATAGGTAATCTTCCTAGGAAGTACAAAAATGCAGCTAATTACATGATATCCGTTCAAAACCTACATATGTATGTAAGTATCTCACATATCAACAAAATTTTAAATTTTTCAATTGCAATTGGGAGAAATCCGTTCACGTTTGACAATTGATCCCGTATAACTTCGCCTAAGGCAATCTCTTAGTAGCTAATAAATGACAAATTATAATAGATACGATGATGACATTTAGTATAAAGACGTTGTACAATATTGATATTCAGGACAATAGCGCCTAAAATAAACTTTCTAGAGGGACAACATTTGACAAAAGTATTTCTGATCTCTTGAAAAGTTCGATATTGAAAATGGGCGAGCTCTATTCACATTTAGTGAAATCTCCCATATAAACCCGACCGGGAATCGATTTAATGCTGATAAATTAAATCACATCAAAATTGCACAAAGAACTAGAGCAAAACTTTCCAAACATCCATTGGACAGATCGAAAGAACTATACATCCCAAATATTATTGATGAAGTGTTCATTTTAATTAATTAACTAACTTCAAATTAATAAGTAAACTTTTCCGACAAAGCTGATAACCATCCATTCAAAAGCTATATATTTCACGTATGTATCTAAAACTAAGAGTGTATACCCTATAATTTTAAGGCTTATCATTGTTAAAACTTTGACCTAAATCAGTCCGCTAACTTCAGAGTTTTACATAACTAATCAAGAACTTTTACTAGTTGGATAATTCGTACGAATTAAAGTGCACAACCCTCACTGGGCACAGCGTTTTTGGGTTGCATGTCAGAATACTTAAACTTCATCAGATCGATGTGCTATTGCAAATCTAAGGGCATCTACATTTTGAAGCATCTTTTCTGCATGGTTTATCTGGTCTATCGAACTTTATTAAATGTTCGTAAAATATGTGTCTATTTTATTTCGAAGCTACTGGCTGGCTTAAATATGCATTCTCTACTTGTAGTCTAGTAATCATTATCTTTCACAAAGGGACCACTTTAGAACCCAAGTGAAGCTTCCCTAGACATCAGCCACCTGCCCAACCTAACCTTTGGGTGCATAACTATTCTAGATGATGACGCCACCGAAAAGGTTTTCGTTTTCCGACTCTTAATTTTAAAGACTCTTTGCATATAATACTAGTATAACCAAATATTGCTACGAATTACATTAAGTACTTTTGGAACACCATTGGTGAAGGGTATCCAAGATTCGGCAAAGCCGAAAACTTCTATTTTATTAGGAACGTTTTCAAAAATTTCTTATTTTATAGAAAATTTTCCAAAAATGTCTTACTTTTGAAGGAAACTTTTTAAAAATTTCTTAGTTTTAATTAAATCGTCATTAAAGATTTATTATTACTTGGAACTTATTTATGGCCTTAAATTATAAAATTGTTCTTGAAAGGTTTAGTCTTTGCTTTTGTTTGTGCAAATACTCGCACTTAATTGCAAAGTATCTCAGCACTTAAGAATCTCTTTTTATATCTTCCAGTTACTTGAACTAAGTAAACATGCAACACGCATTATAGTTACATTAGGGGGTACCAAAAAATATTGTCCTCTTCTTCATCGTAAAATTCGAATACTTCCTAAGTTTTGTTCGAGTGATGACTTGAACATACTTATATACTTGTGTTCTGAATGTTTAAATATTCAAGACACTTTCTTTTCACATACAAATGGGACCTGCTTAATGTGTACTTTTTTTGATGAAATCTTCATTATTTTTGTACTTAAACATGATTTGTTTTGCTAACTACGTGTTATGTGGACAATTTATGGTTAAAAGAGAATTAAAACAACATTTGTCGTTGGAAATGAAGAGCCAAAACCCAAAGGGGTGAAAGAAGATTTGATATTCAATGTCTACATTCTTCATTATTTTCGATGTAAAATAAAAAAAAAAAATAGAAAAATTTTCAAAATACATACATATGAAATATAGTTATAGACAAATTTTTGTGCAAAATTTGTTTATAGAAAATTTTCTATGTACATTTTTTTATAGAAAAATCATATGTTTTTTTTAAGTTTTTGAAGAAAAATTTTTAAAAGTAAAACCTTTTTAAAAACATTTTCAATGCTAAATTTTTTATAGAAAATTTTTTGATGTTTCAATTTTTCAAAAAACAAATTTTATGTATTAAAGTTACAAAAAAAAAAAAAATAAAAAAATTGTCGGGATGTAAATATTATTCAAAAAGAAAGAGTATTCGCATATTATTTTTAAATGTAGACCCACATTATATTCTAAAATAAATTTGATGAAATTTAGTACATATACATTTTTCACTGTACCAAATTTCGTTGAAATCGGTCCACATTGGACCATAGCTCCCATACATACTCTTCTGTCAAAAAGCACTAATTGAGACAAAAATCAACAAAAAGCTCGTAAATATGAAGATAATGAGAATTTTAAGTTTATTTTTTGCATACATCATTTTTGTAAAAACTGTAATCAATTAACTAAATTTCGAGATAATCGGTCTACATTTGACTCTTGCTTTCATATACATAAGTCCAAATCACGGAAACAGCCTAAATATACAAGTCTTGGAAAAATATTTGTATGATGACAAAATTTAGCAAATATTTGTTTTTATACACGAAAGAAAACACCTTTGACCTTAATGGAGAAGGGTATCGTATGGTTGCGCTTGACCGACTATAGCTCTTTCTTACTTTTGTTATCCATGACTCCGAGTGGAGCAAGGGATGTAAATGGGATGCAGTTGTTGCCTCGGTTTCCTGCTAACAGGTAACAACTGTATTCAATTCCTACTCACACCTTCTCGTGGTATATCCTGGAAACCTGAGCAACCTAGAAGATGCGGTAAATAACCTGAGTGGGATTCTAGGTCAGGGCCAACGTGAGAGGGAGTTATCTTTGAGCCATTCCGACGTATTTGGTCTAAGGGTCTAAGATAATTATACTTGGTGAAGTACGAAGCTGTAGCGTCTAGCGGGCGTCTACCTTGGATCGAGCGGCTCGCTTTACAAACGTGGCTCTTGTCTTCAAACTCATCATCCATCGACTTAGCACTTACAATGTTTTAAGCATGGAAAGAAACAACATTACAGAATACACTACTCCAAGGAGTAATCATGCGAGAAATTCCCCTGCTACGGCAGCTGGCACAAGGATTTTGGAGGTGCCTAATCTATGCAAGAAAATCCTGATAAATGAAACCTTTCTTACTTGTTTTTATTAAATTTTCGATGTTTAAAATTTGTATAGAAATTTAAAAATTTCCCATAGAACAATTCTTGATGTTTAAATTTTTTTAAAAAAAAAATTTCGATGTTATTTGTTTTATAGAAAAAATGTTGATGTTAATTTTTATTATTATATTGGACATAAACAAATAAATAAATACATTTATAAAAAAAACCTACACCTAGAGCTCATTTATTCCTAAAACTTGTTAAGAAAAAGGTCGAATAAGAATCATCCAAATAATTAATTTTTTATAGAAAAATTTTCGATGTTAAATTTTTATAGAAAAAAATATTTATATTCTTTTATTTTCATAGAAATTATATCAAAGATTTTCTATGAAATTTCATATAATAATTTTTTCACAAAAAAAATCTTGATTTTCACGAAAAATTTTGCACAATTTAATTAAAAATTTTTAACCGCCAAAATAGCATAACCAAAGGATGTACTTCCAATGAAAATTAGCAAAAAATCAAAAATATTAATTTGCAAATCACAAGCACAAAAACAGCAACAAAATTCATTCATGCAAAGATAATCAAAAAAGAATAAGAATGATAGAAAGAAAATGCTAAAATGAAAAAAGTGGGTGACTAGAACGCACAGCTGTGACGAAATAGTGGCGAATTTTCACTAAAAAGTAAAAAAGAAAGGATACAGGGAAAAACTACAAACAATAATAAAAACTCATGAGAACAAAAGGGGAGACCAAAGATAAATGTAAATGTAAGTATGTATGTATGTATTTTGGGGGAGCACACAACTTATACTTATCAATTTTAAAACTTCTCTTGCTCTCTTTATATTAGATACAAACGGAATCCGCCCTAAAGAAAATATTATAATTTACAGTTAAAATGAGAAAATTAACCGTTATTTTTGAGAGAAAAGAAAAAATACTGTTACCATGACAAATGGCCAAGTTTTACAATGAGTAAACGTGGAGTAAATTTTAGATATAGAAATTTTTCAGAGAGCCAATATTAATGTAAATGTTTTTGTTTCAACAATTGGAAAAATAATGAAAAATAGACAAAACTTACCCGATTACAAAGAGCCGATTGTGGGGGAAATTAAACCTAGACACACAAACATAAGGTTTCATATTAAAACGATGGCGTCTGCTTTTTGTTGTTGTCTTCGTTTGTCAGTACTAAGAGAGCGAGCGAGCGTTCAATAGCATGTTGTTTTTGCACTATACATACGAACGGACAACGTCTGAGAGTGTTGTAATCAAGCAAACAATTTTATCTACCACTTTTGTTCAGACAAGGCTTTGACTTTCGTCTTAACGGCGGACGTCCTTGTCGTGCGTGTATATATTTTTTTAACGCAATGTACCGTTGAAACGTCCTGTGCACAAAAAAGAAAAAAAAGAAAAATAAAAATACTTTATAAAAAGATATACAAATTAAACTAAAAAAAAAAGAAAATTTCTGAATTTTCATTATAAAAGATGAAAAATAAGTTTTAATTTATTTGTAAAACAAAAAAGTGTTTTAAAATCCTGTCGAAAAATATAGGTTGGTTAATGTTAAATTTTTGCAATATCATATGAGTAACCTTACTTGACAAAATGTAAAAAGCAAAAAGAAAAAGTGAAGTTATTATCTAGGAAAACTAAAATTTTCCTATAGTAAAATTGTTCCTGTATACATAAAAAAAATTTAACAATTAAGAAAAAATGTATACTTTCAAAACAAAATTCTTTTAAGATCTTTGAAATTTAATGATGATTTGTAAAAGAATTAGAAAATTTGCTAAAAAAATATTAAGTGTGTGAAAGTTTTCTAATTTGCGCATAAATTATTTATACAAATTTTTCTTAAAACAAATTTTCCAAAAAAAAGAACCTGGCTGCCATTTAACGCAATGCGTCGTTCTTTCCTTGTGTTTTTCATGTGTATGTACGAGTGTGTTTGTGTCAGTCTATAATTCTATGATTAAAGTTGCCAGATATTTGGGAAAGGAATCGAATCTGAAGTTTGTATAAAAACTTAAAAAATCCTGTATAATCTTGTTGAAGAGGTGAATATTACAGGTAGGGAAATTAATAAAGTAATTTTCATATCTTTCATATGAAAACAATTCTCAATGAATAATTTTGTCTAACAATTTTTTATACAAAGCAAATTTTTATATTGAAAAAATATCTATGAAAAATTTTAAATATTTAAAGTCAAAATTCAGATAAATAAATGTTCTAAAAACAATATTAAGTTAAAAAAAATTTTAAAGCAAAAATTTTGTTTGAAGAATTTAATCATTGAAAAAAAATTCTATTAAATTGTTTTTCATCGATAAATTTTCTAAGATAAATATTTATTTATAAAAATCGAAAAATTTTGAAAAGAAAATTTAAACAACGAAAATTTTAACATCGAAAAAACTTTCCATAGAAATTTTAATATGGAAAAATTTTCTACAGAAAAATTTTAACATCGAAAAATTTTCTATAGAAAAATTTTAAAATCGAAAAATTTTGTATAGAAAAATTTTAACATCGAAAAATTTTCTATTGAAAAATTTTTTTTATAGAAAAATTTTACTTTCGAAAAATTTTCTATAGAAAAATTTTACGATCGAAAAATCTTATACAGAAAAATTTAAACATATAAAAATTGGTATAGAAAATTTTAACATCAAAAATTTTCTATAAAAAATTTTAACATCAAAAAATTTTGTATAGAAAACATTAAAAAATTTTCTATAGAAAAATTTTAAGATTGAAAAATTTTCTATAGAAAAATTTTAACATCGAAAAATTTTCTATAGAAAAATTTTAAGATCGAAAAATTTTTTATAGAAAATTTTAAACATCGACAAATTTTCTATAGAAATATTTTCAATAGCAATATTTTAACATCAAAAAATTTTTTATAGAAAAATTTTAACATCGAACAATTTTTTACAGAAACATTTTAACATCGAAATATTTTCTATAGAAAAATTTTAACATCGAAGAATTTTCTATAGAAAATTTTTGTCATCGAAAAATTTTCTTGGAAAAATTTAAGGATCGAAAAATTTTCTTTAGAAAAATCTTAACATCGAAAATTTTTCTATAGAAAAATCTTAACATCGAAAATTTTTCTATAGAAAAATTTTAACATCGAAAATTTTTCTATAGAAAAATTTTAACATCGAAAATTTTTCTATAGAAAAATTTTAACATCGAAAATTTTTCTATAGAAAAATTTTAACTTCGAAAATTTTTCTGTAGAAAAATTTTGACATCGAAAGTTTTGCTGTAGAAAAATTTTAACATCGAAAATTTTTCTGTAGAAAAATTTTAACATCGAAAATTTTTCTGTAGAAAAATTTTAACATCGAAAATTTTTCTATAGAAAAATATTAACATCGAAAATTTTTCTGTAGAAAAATTTTAACATCGAAAATTTTTCTATAGAAAAATTTTAACTTCGAAAATTTTTCTGTAGAAAAATTTTAACATCGAAAGTTTTTCTGTAGAAAAATTTTAACATCGAAAATTTTTCTGTAGAAAAATTTTAACATCGAAAATTTTTGTATAGAAAAATATTAACATCGAAAATTTCTCTATAGAAAAATATTAACATCGAAAGTTTTTCTATAAAAAAATTTTAACATCGAAAATTTTTCTAACGAAAAATTTTAACATCGACAGTTTTTCTATATAGAAAAGTTTTAGCATCAAAAAAATTTTTCTATAGAAAAATTTTAACATTGAAAGATTTTTTATAGAAAAATTTTAACATTGAAAGATTTTTTACAGAAAAATTTTAATATCGAAAAATTTTCTATAGAAAAATTTTATCATCGAATAATTTTCTATATAAAAATTTGTTATAGAAAAATTTTCTATAGAAAAATGCTAACATTGAAAAATTTTCTATAGACAATATTAACATCAAAAAATTTTCTATAGAAAAATTAAAAAAAAACATATTTTTGGTTAAAAAGTTTTACTGTAGTGTATTGCACTAAGATCCCAATTTATTATAATTGCAATAAATAGTTTTTTGATAAAACCGAAAAATATTGGTTTGGAAACCTTTATTGACGCGTTTCGATGGTTGGTTAGGCCATCTCTTCAGGAGGATTATCCCTAGTTCTAGTTTTATAAAACTATTTATTGCAATAATAAATTATTGTAGTAAATTGGGATCTTAGTGCAATACACTACAATAAAACTTTTTACGAAAATTTGTATATAAAAAAAATTTTATATTTTAATTTTATATAAACAAAATTTTCATATCATCAAATTTTATATAAAACAAGTAAGAAAGTGCTATAGTCGGTCAAGCCCGACCATACGATACCCTTCACCACTAAGGTCAAAGGTGTTATTTTTCCTGTATAAAGACAAATATTTGCTAAATTTTGCCATCATAAGCTGTTTCGTCATTTGGACTTATATTAGAACTAGGGTGAAATGTGGACCCATTATCACAAAATTAGTCAAATTGATTAAAGATGTCACAAAAATTATTTATGTAAAAAATAAACTTAAAATTCTCATTATCTTTAGATTTACGAGCGTTTTAGTGATTTTTGTCTCATTTAGTGCGTTTTTAAGAAAAAGTTTGTATGGGAAATTTGGTACAGTGATTTAAGTTTACATAAGCAGTATTTGATTTAAGTTTCATGAAAAATATTGATTTTTGTGACCAAAATATAAATTCCGAGAAGCGGGACCTATGGATACTTTTTTGATAAAAAAGTTTTTTAATGTGAAAAAAAAACGAAAAATTTTGCACATTTTTATTTAAAAAAATGTTTATCTGAAAAACTGCTAATAAAAAATTGATCTGGCATCACCTGTTTATCTGTATTTTCATATTATTTATTCCGTTATAACAAGTTAAATCCACTCATAGAAGAAGAGAGTTCCATTAGAAAAGAGTAGAAATTTATTAGAGTGGGAGTATGTAATTTTCACAGTAGAATGTTTCTTATATTATCATTGTTGTTGTTGTTGTTTAACATTTTCACTATATTTTTATGTTTTTGGGGATGTTTTTGTTGTTGTCGTTTTTTGATGTTCCCTAGTTTCTAGTATCTTTCTCCACTATTCACAAAACTTTAGCCAAAAATTTTCTCTATATTGTTTTTCATTACAACAAAAAACTAAACTTTTTCTCTTATATTTTTTGCACAATTTCTGTTATTTATTATTTTATTGTGTTTTTTTTTGTATACAAATTTATCGCATAAAAGGAACAGAAAGAAATAAAATAACAAAAATCATTGTTTAAATATTTTCTTATGAGGGAAGTTAAATGAATTTTGTTCCGAAAACAAAAACATTTTCCAAACTCATTTTGTTTTGTAATAAAATTTTCTTTCAGTTTCATTTTCCTGCCGCTGCTGCCGAATGTTGCAGATTTTTTTGTTGTTCGTTTTTCACTTTTTTTCTTTTGAGTACAACAACTTGTTTTTGTTTTATTCCATTTTGCTATTTTATCCCTTTTTACTATTTTTTTGTTGTTGTTTTCGCCATATTTACGTTGTTGTTCCATGAGAGGTTGTGGAGTACATGACAAGGTCGTTTGAGATTTTTAGACTTTTTCTTGTTCTTCTTATTTTGGTTAGCCTGACTGACTGACTGGAAGGGATTTGATGCAAAACTTGTGTGTATGTTTTTTTTTTTTACCATGAATTTGATTTTTTTCGATATAATTTCATTTTCATTTTAATTGTCAGCTGATTCATATTTGCAAAACAAGTTTTCTTGAGTTTTCATATGGCTCTTGATTAAACGAGGGCAATTTTAGTTAAAAGTTTTTATTAATATAGTTTTCTTAGTTTTGAAATAAAATGCTGGAATTTCGTATTTTAAGAAAACTAAGGTAATTTCCCATAAATTTAATTTCTTTCCCGTTCCCGTTTCCCGTTCTAAGTTCCAAGTTTACAGTAAGTTCTTACATCCGTTTTAAAATATAATTTCTTTGCTCTTTTAATAATATTTAAAAGTCTCGAAAGGCTTAATTTTGTCCAAGTTTGCAGTGTCAGTATTGAAACTGACAGATTGTTTGCACTTTCATGACCGACTACTCTATAACGATTGACACTTACTCAATTAGTTTTATGACATTTTTCTTTTGGCAAGTTCCAGCACTCAGGGGACGATCGGTACTCATGAAATGCATTGTGTTAGAATTCGGAAAGTTTATGGTAGGGAGGATTTGATTTATGGGCATTTAAATTTAAGTATAAAACATAAATATTTGTATAAAATTAAAAAAATTTAAAACAACAATTTTTTATAAAATTTCATAAAAATTTGAATTTGAGTATGTAGTTTAAATATGAAGACCTTATTTTGAAAGTGGATTAAGTCCATTTTTTTTTTAAATTGAGATATAAAGGGTTTTGCGTTTTAGTGTTTTTAAAAATGTAGGTGACTAATTTTTAGTAAATTAATCTTAAGTTTTGATTAGAACCTATTAAATTTATTTTTTCATAAAAATAAATTTATAAAAACCATTTGAAAATGCGTTTTTAGCGGGTTGAATGGACTTATACCACTTTCAAAACAAAAATTTTAAAATATTCATTTTTTGAATTGAAAAACTAAACTGTTTTCAAACAAATAAAATTAAAATTTTTGCTTTTGTATGAACAAATTTTTACTTTTGAATTGAAAAATGTATGGCAAAATTTTGTTTAAAAAAATTTTGTCAATTATTTTTCATAGCAAAATTCTTATAAAAGTAAATTTTTGAAAAATTTCCTATAAATAAGAAATTTTTGAAAAATTTCCTATAAAAAGCAAATTTTTGAAAATTTCCTATAAAAAGTAAATTTTTGAAAAATTTTCTATAAAAAGTAAATTTTTGAAAAATTTCCTATAAAAAGTAAATTTTTAGAAAAATTTCCTATAAATAGTTAATTTTTGAAAAATTTCCTATAAATAGTACAATGTTGAAAAATTTCCTATAAATAGTAAATTTTTGAAAATGTCATATAAAAAGTAAATTTTTGAAAAATTTCCTATAAAAAGTAAATTTTTGAAAAATAACCTATAAAAGTAAATTTTTGAAAAATTTCCTATAAAAGGTAAATTTTTGAAAAATTTCCTATAAAAAGTAAATTTTTGAAAAATTTCCTATAAAAAGTAAATTTTTGAAAAATTTCCTATAAAAAGTAAATTTTTGAAAAATTTCCTATAAAAAGTAAATTTTTGAAAAACTTCCTATAAAAAGTAAATTTTTGAAAAATTTCCTATAAAAAGTAAATTTTTGAAAAATTTCCTATAAAAAGTAAATTTTTGAAAAATTTCCTATAATAAGTAAATTTTTGAAAAATTTCCTATAAAAAGTAAGTTTTTGAAAAATTTCCTATAAAAAGTAAGTTTTTGAAAAATTTCCTATAAAAAGTCAATTTTTGAAAAAATTTCCTATAAAAAGTCAATTTTTGAAAAAATTTCCTATAAAAAGTAAATTTTTGAAAAACTTCCTATGAAAAGTAAATTTTTGAAAAATTTCCTATGAAAAGTAAATTTTTGAAAACTTTCCTATGAAAAGTAAATTTTTGAAAAATTTCCTATAAAAAGTAAATTTTTGAAAAATTTCCTATAAAAAGTAAATTTTTGAAAAATTTCCTATAAAAAGTAAGTTTTTAAAAAATTTCCTATAAAAAGTAAGTTTTTGAAAAATTTCCTATAAAAAGTAAATTTTTGAAAAAATTTCCTATAAAAAGTAAATTTTTGAAAAATTTCCTATAAAAAGTAAATTTTTGAAAAATTTCCTATAAAAAGTAAATTTTTGAAAAATTTCCTCTAAAAAGTAAATTTTTGAAAAATTTCCTATAAAAGTAAATTTTTGAAAAATTTCTTATAAAAAAGGTAAATTTTTGAAAAATTTCTTATAAAAAGTATATTTTTGAAAAATTTCCTATAAACAGTAAATTTTTGAAAAATTTTCTATAAAAAGTAAATTTTTGAAAAATTTTCTATAAAAAGTAAATTTTTAGAAAAATTTCCGATAAAAATAAATTTTAGAAAAATTTCCTATAAAAAGTAAATTTTTGAAAAATTTCCTATAAAATATAAATTTTTTAAAAATACTGAAATTTATTTTTATATTACATATATCAAAATTTAATATTAAAATAAATTTCAGTATAAAATTTAAATTTTTATATAAAATTAAAAGTTTTGTACACAATTTTAATAAAAATTTACATTTTAGAATGAAATTAAAATTTTATTATAAAATTTATCTTTCAGTGTAAATTTATTATTTTATTATAAAATTGATATTGTATTGATATTGATTGATATTGTAAAACATTTAAATTTTGGCACTGAATTATATTTTATAAAATTGAAATTTGTATAAAATTGAAATTTGAGTATAAAATTAGAATTTTATTATAAAATTTAAATTTTACTATAATATTAAATTTTCAGTGTAAAAAAATGTCAGTGTTAAATATAATTCAACTTTTTTGTTTAAAATTAAATTTTTATATAAAATTAAAATTTTTGTATAAAATTAAAAAATTTGTATAAAATTTGAATTTTAGTAAAAAATTAAAATTTTGGTATAAAATTGTAATATTATTATAATATTGAAATTTTAGTCTAAAATTAACATTTTTGTATTAAATTAAAATTTTAATATAAAATTAAAATTTGAGTATAAAATTGAAATTTTAGTAAAAAAAATGAAATTTTAGTATAAAGATAAAATTTTAGTATTAAATTTAAGTTTTAGTATAAAACGATAATTTAATATAAAATTGAAATTTTAATATAAAATTTAAATTTTAGTATAAAATTGAAATTTTAGTAAAAAACTAAAATTTTAGTATAAAATTGAAATTTTAGCAAAAAACTAAAATTTTAGTATAAAAATGAAATTTTAGTATAAAATTTAAATTTTATTGTAATATTTTAATTTAAGTATAAAATTTATTTTTACTATAAAATTTAAATTTTAGTACAAAATTAAAATTTTTTTATCAAATTAAAATTTTAGTATAAAATAGAAATTTTAGTTTAAAATAGAAATTTTTGAATAAAATTGAAATTTTAGTATAAAATTTAAATTTTAGTATGAAATTAAAATTTTAGTATAAAATTAAAATTTTAGTATAAAATTGAAATTTTAGTATAAAATAGAAATTCTAGTATAAAATTGAATTTCTATTTTTAGTTTTAGTATAAAATTTAAATTGTAATTTATAATGTATAAAGTTGAAGTTTTAGTATGAAATTGACATTTAAATTGTACTAAGAAATTGATATATCGGTATCGAAATGAAACGTAAGTATTAATTCGTAAATTTAGTGTAGATTGAGATGGTAACTTAAAATTTAAATTAATTTAGCATTTAATTTAAGTTTTAATATAACATTATAAAAAAATAAAAAATATATTTTTATAAAAAATCCATAAATATTTAAAAATACATACATTTCTGACCTAATCTCTTTTTTTATCACTCAAGCACGAACTTAAAATTGTACGTCATTCAAAGATTAATCTTTTCTATAAATTATAATAATTCTAATACCAGAATATTTCAAAAATATTTGAATATATATCGTTTGTTAATAAAGTAATTAAACGAAAAAATAAAAAATTCGATTAGTAACAGATCGTCTTAAAATAAGCTTTTATATAAGACAGTTTATCTTTTGAAATTCTTGAATATTGTATAAGAAATATTGTACATAAAATAAGTAAAAACTATTAATGTCCGAAGAAAATCTTTAAGTTATTAAACTAACAAATACATAAAGAACATATGTACATACATATGTATGTGTACTCCTATATGAATATTGTATTTATGTAAAAATAACACTTTAAAATGGCTGTCATAAAATAATATTGTATACGGATGTAAGAAGAGTATTTAGACGTCGGTCGTCAGTAGTCCATTAAGAGTAAAATACTTAAAAATAATAACAATAATATTTTTTCAATCTTATATTCGTATGTATGAGATTGTACGTGATTTTGCAACAATTGCATTTTGAATTTTATATAATTTTGTTGGTGATTTATTGTAAAAATATCGCAGAGGGTGAGGGTATATTTTACGAGAATTGCTTCTATTAAAGAGGATTATAGACATTTTGCTTATAAAAGAGATGTATAAAAAATTTTGTATAAATAAAATAAATATTTCTACACATGAATGGATGAATGTGTGTATGTGGGTATCTACATTTACAAGTAATTTCATTCGTAAAGTTACTTACAAGAACAAGAAGAAGAACAAGTAGAGGAAGGAAAAAATAATAATCAAATGTACCTTCCAAGAATTATTTTATGTTGTTTTATTCTTTGCAATTTTAACGTCCGTTTCCATATAAGTTCTTCTTTAACATTTTGTTAGTGTATGCATTTGTGTAATAAAGGCGTATTATGAATTTATGTTTTAATTTAACCCTTTAATATCAAAGACATGAAATGAACGAATTTTATTTATAGGTAAGATACCTATATCATTAGTGTCAAGAAGTCGAAATTATTGCTAAAAATTATGCTTTAAAAACTAACAACTGAAAGTCGTAACTAGCTCAGATGGTTTTTAAGACATTTATAGTCCTTGAATGGGTCAATAGCATCTACAATTTGCAATTGTAAAAAAGTTTTGCTATAAAATTACATCAAAAACGAAAATACATACATATATATAAAACCGGATCCAAAAATGTGAATTTTTTTCCTCTTGAGCTTATATATTTTAATTTCACTTTTATACTACAGTTTCAACTTTATACTAAAATCTTATACTAAAATCTTAATTTTACTTTAAATTTCAACGTCAAACTAAAATTTATATTTATATTTCATACTAAAATTTAAATTTCTATTTATAACCAAAATTTAACAATAATTTCATTGGTTTAAGACTCAATTTAAATTTTATTCTAAAATTCAATTTTATACCAAAATTCGAATTCAACAATAAAATTTAAATTTTATAAACATATTCAAATTTTGTAACAAAATTTAAATTTTATACTAAAATTTCAATTATTATTATACAGAATTTTAATATTTTTTTTTCAAAATTTTAGTTTCGAACCAAAATTTAAATTTTATACTAAAACTTTAATTTTTATTAAAATTTTAATTTAAAACTAAAATTTTAGTTTTATATCATAATTTAAATTTTATAGTAGTCTTTAAGTTTTACATTTAAATTAAAATTTTATACCAAAATTTTAACTTCATACCAAACTTTCAATTTTATATAAAGACATTTTTTAAAAATTACAATTATATTTTAACTCCCAAATTCATAATCCAATTTTAAAAATATTAAAGACTTAATGTAGGAATTTTGTATGGAAAATTTGAATTATAAGCTTGTCATAGTTTCGTTTTTTGTTTATGAATTTGGGGGTAAATATTTATAATTTTAGGTATCGACCCAAATTATTATTAATCATACGCCTTCAACATATATTACTTTTCTAATATCTCTAAATTTAAGGGAATTACGAAAGTAATTTTTAAAATATTTTAAATGTAAAGAACTAATACTTTTTTGAGCAAGTTAACCAAAATTGTACAGTTTGTTTGCATAATGAGCCAAATTTCTGCATTTAAGAAGACAGGGACACGATATATATTTGTCCCACAAAATTTAAATTGCATTTCAAGTTAGACTAACAAATCTGTACACAACAACAAAACTGTCCTTACCTTCAACAATTGTCATGATGAGGATAAAATACTAAAATCGTAAATGCATTAAAATATTTGTGTAGGTTTCGTAAACCATTGCCATTAGTTGAAAAATAAATATTGTAGATACTATCCAAAATGTTTGTGCATGTGTTTTGTTTAGAAGTTAAAAAGTTTGTTCTCTTTTGGTGAATACGAAATTTTGTAACCAAATATCATTATTTCTATCTGGTTTCGACCCAGAGATAGTATTACATGTAACATTTAAATTTTATAGAATTTACCAAAACATTTTGGTTTTCGTTTATGGTTTTACTGTTTAGAAACTATTTAAATAGTTAAAATGAATTTAATCCTCATGCTGGAAATTCATAAAGTGAATTTTCTGAAATATTTTAACATAAGGAATTGGTTATTCAATATCTGTTTGCACTCTAAAAATTATACATATAAAAACTTTCTAAATTTGTATCTTTGTACATGAAACTTTAAGGATATAATATTGTAATTACGTAAATATACGTTTTACAATGTACCAAACACATACACATGTATTTTAATATTTTTGTTATGATAGAAAATTCGGCATCATTTTTGTCTGTACGTCATTCGGTAGAAAATGTTACTACAATTGACTAATAAATGAAATGTATAAATATTGTTACAATGTGATTTGGTACTGGTTGTTTCGAACTGAAGAAAAAGTGGTATAGTTTTTCTTTTGTGGGTTTTTTCAAAACGACAAATCAATGAATGGAAGTGCAACATATTTATATTAAAGAGTCTTTGGCTAAAGTCTGAAATAACTTAATGGCAAATATCGCAAGTGACATTCGGAAATTTTTTTTTGAAGGAAATATAATTTTACGAACCAACTTAGAAATAATATTTAAATTAATGAAGCTACCAGGCATTACCTATAAAAAATATCATCACTTCAAGTTTGAGGACTAGTCAGTAGTTTAAGAATGACTCAAAAGCTTTAATGACAAGTGAGCAGTTTTAAGATGAGTAGGCAGTTTTAGAAAGACTCAAGATTATTTAAGGATAAGACAGCAGCTCTAGGATGACTCAGAAGTTTTAGGATGAGTCAGTAGTTGTAGTATGACTAAGAAGTTTTAGGATGACTAAACAGTTTAAGATTTTCGTAATTTTAGGATGGCTCAGAAGTTTTGGGACAAGTCCGCAGATTTAGGATAAGTTAGCATGTGTTGGATGACTCAACTGGTTTTAAGATTACTTAGCAGTTTAAGGATGACTCAGTAGTTTTAGAATGTCTCAGCAGTTTATGATGACACAGTTGTTCAAAATTGTATTCAAGTTTTTATCTTTAAATGGAAAACCAATTTAATTTCTGCTTCTATTACTTTTAGTTTCAGAGTTATAATCAATTCCTGTATAAACTTAATTCATGTATTGGTCATTAAGTTACTTTTACTTTTAATAGGAAATTTTTCAAAAATTTATATTTTAAAGAAAATTTTTCAAAAATATATTTTTTATAGGAAATTTTTCAAAAATTTACTTTTTATAGGAAATTTTTCAAAAATTTACTTTTTATAGGAAATTTTTCAAAAATATACTTTTTATAGGAAATTTTTCAAAAATTTACTTTTTATAGGAAATTTTTCAAAAATTTACTTTTTATAGGAAATTTTTCAAAAATTTACTTTTTATAGGAAATTTTTCAAAAATTTACTTTTTATAGGAAATTTTTCAAAAATTTACTTTTTATAGGAAATTTTACAAAAATTTACTTTTTATAGGAAATTTTTCAAAAATTTGCTTTTTATAGAAAATTTTTCAAAAATTTACTTTTTATAGGAAATTTTTCAAAAATTTACTTTTTATAGGAAATTTTTCAAAAATTTACTTTTTATAGGAAATTTTTCAAAAATTTACTTTTTATAGGAATTTTTTTCAAAAATTTACTATTTATAGGAAATTTTTCAAAAATTTTACTTTTTATAGGAAATTTTTCAAAAATTTACTTTTGATAGGAAATTTTTTAAAAATTTACATTTTATAGGAAATTTTTCAAAAATTTACTTTTTATAGGAAATTTTTCAAAAATATACTTCTTATAGGAAATTTTTCAAAAATTTACTTTTTATAGGAAATTTTTCAAAAATTTACTTTTTATAGAAAAATTTTCAGAAATTTTTCAAAAACTTTTTCAAAAATTTACTTTTTATAGGAAATTTTTCAAAAATTTAATTTTTATAGGAAATTTTTCAAAAATTTACTTTTTATAGGAAATTTTTCAAAAATTTACTTTTTATAGGAAATTTTTCAAAAATTTAATTTTTATAGGAAATTTTTCAAAAATTTACTTTTTATAGGAAATTTTTCAAAAATTTACATTTTATAGAAAATTTTTCAAAAATTTAATTTTTATAGGAAATTTTTCAAAAATATTTTTTATAGGAAATTTTTCAAAAATTTACTTTTTATAGGTAAATTTTCAAAAATTTACTTTTTATAGGAAATTTTTCAAAAATTTACTTTTTATAGGTAATTTTTCAAAAATTTACTTTTATAGGAAATTTTTCAAAAATTTACTATTTATAGGAAATTTTTCAAAAATTTACTTTTTATAGGAAATTTTTCAAAAATTTACTTTTTATAGGAAATTTTTCAAAAATTTACTTTTTATAGGAAATTTTTCAAAAATTTACTTTTTATAGGAAATTTTACAAAAATTTACTTTTTATAGGAAATTTTTCAAAAATTTACTTTTTATAGGAAATTTTTCAAAAATTTACTTTTTATAGGAAATTTTTCAAAAATTTACTTTTTATAGGAAATTTTTCAAAAATTTAATTTTTATAGGAAATTTTTCAAAAATTTACTTTTTATAGGAAATTTTTCAAAAATTTACTTTTTATAGAAAATTTTTCAAAAATTTAATTTTTATAGGAAATTTTTCAAAAATATTTTTTATAGGAAATTTTTCAAAAATTTACTTTTTATAGGTAAATTTTCAAAAATTTACTTTTTATAGGAAATTTTTCAAAAATTTACTTTTTATAGGTAATTTTTCAAAAATTTACTTTTTATAGGAAATTTTTCAAAAATTTACTTTTTATAGGAAATTTTTCAAAAATTTGCTTTTTATAGGAAATTTTTCAAAAATTTGCTTTTTATAGGAAATTTTTCAAAAATTTACTTTTTATAGGAAATTTTTCAAAAACTTACTTTTTATAGGAAATTTTTCAAAAACTTACTTTTTATAGGGAATTTTTCAAAAATTTACTTTTTATAGGAAATTTTTCAAAAATTTACTTTTTATAGGAAATTTTTCAAAAATTTACTTTTTATAGGAAATTTTTCAAAAATTTACTTTTTATAGGAAATTTTTCAAAAATTTACTTTTTATAGGGAATTTTTCAAAAATTTGCTTTATATAGGAAATTTTTCAAAAATTTACTTTTTATAGGAAATTTTTCAAAAATTTACTTTTTATAGGAAATTTTTCAAAAATTTACTTTTTATAGGAAATTTTTCAAAAATTTACTTTTTATAGGAAATTTTTCAAAAATTTACTTTTTATAGGAAATTTTTCAAAAATTTACTTTTTATAGGAAATTTTTCAAAAATTTACTTTTTATAGGAAATTTTTCAAAAATTTGCTTTTTATAGGAAATTTTTCAAAAATTTGCTTTTTATAGGAAATTTTTCAAAAATTTACTTTTTATAGGAAATTTTTCAAAAACTTACTTTTTATAGGAAATTTTTCAAAAACTTACTTTTTATAGGGAATTTTTCAAAAATTTACTTTTTATAGGAAATTTTTCAAAAATTTACTTTTTATAGGAAATTTTTCAAAAATTTACTTTTTATAGGAAATTTTTCAAAAATTTACTTTTTATAGGAAATTTTTCAAAAATTTACTTTTTATAGGAAATTTTTCAAAAATTTACTTTTTATAGGAAATTTTTCAAAAATTTACTTTTTATAGGAAATTTTTCAAAAATTTGCTTTTTATAGGAAATTTTTCAAAAATTTACTTTTTATAGGAAATTTTTCAAAAATTTACTTTTTATAGGAAATTTTTCAAAAATTTACTTTTTATAGGAAATTTTACAAAAATTTACTTTTTATAGGAAATTTTTCAAAAATTTACTTTTTATAGGAAATTTTTCAAAAATTTACTTTTTATAGGAAATTTTTCAAAAATTAACTTTTTATAGGAAATGTTTCAAAAATTTACTTTTTATAGGAAATTTTTTAAAAATTTACTTTTTAAAGAAAATTTTTCAAAAATTTACTTTTTAAAGAAAATTTTTCAAAAATTTACTTTTTATGGGAAATTTTTCAAAAATTTACTATTTATGGGAAATTTTTCAAAAATTTACTATTTATGGGAAATTTTTCAAAAATTTACTATTTATGGGAAATTTTTCAAAAATTTACTATTTATAGGAAATTTTTCAAAAATACTTTTTATAGGAAATTTTTCAAAAATTTGCTTTTTATAGGAAATTTTTCAAAAATTTACTTTTTATAGGAAATTTTTCAAAAATTTACTTTTTATAGGAAATTTTTCAAAAATTTACTTTTTATAGGAAATTTTTCAAAAATTTACTTTTTATAGGAAATTTTTCAAAAATTTACTTTTTATAGGAAATTTTTCAAAAATTTACTTTTTATAGGAAATTTTTCAAAAATTTACTTTTTATAGGAAATTTTTCAAAAATTTACTTTTTATAGGAAATTTTTCAAAAATTTACTTTTTATAGGAAATTTTTCAAAAATTTAATATTTATAGGAAATGTTTCAAAAATTTATTTTTTATAGGAAATTTTTCAAAAATTTAATTTTTATAAGAAATTTTTCAAAAATTTACTTTCTATATGAAATTTTTAAAAAATTTACTTTTTAAAGGAAATTTTTCAAAAATTTACTTTTTATAGGAAATTTTTTAAAAATTTACTTTTTATAGGAAATTTTTCAAAAATTTACTTTTTATAGGAAATTTTTCAAAAATTTACTTTCTTTAGGAAATTTTTGAAAATTTTTCTTTTTACAGGAAATTTTTCAAAAATTTACTTTTTATAGGAAATTTTTCAAAAATTTACTTTTTATAGGAAATTTTTCAAAAATTTACTTTTTATAGGAAATTTTTCAAAAATTTACTTTTTATAGGAAATTTTACAAAAATATACTTTTTATAGGAAATTTTTTAAAAATTTGCTTTTTATAGAAAATTTTTCAAAAATTTACTTTTTATAGGAAATTTTTCAAAAATTTACTTTTTACAGGAAATTTTTCAAAAATTTACTTTTTATAGGAATTTTTTCAAAAATTTACTTTTTATAGGAAATTTTTCAAAAATTTACTTTTTATAGGAAATTTTTCAAAAATTTACTTTTTATAGGAAATTTTTCAAAAATTTACTTTTTATAGGAAATTTTTCAAAAATTTACTTTTTATAGGAAATTTTTAAAAAATTGACTATTCATAGAAAATTTTTAAAAAATTTAATATTTATAGGAAATGTTTCAAAAATTTACTTTTTATAGGAAATTTTTCAAAAATTTACTTTTTATAGGAAATTTTTCAAAAATTTACTTTTTATAGGAAATTTTTCAAAAATTTACTTTTTATAGGAAATTTTTCAAAAATTTACTTTTTATAGGAAATTTTTCAAAAATTTACTTTTTATAGGAAATTTTTCAAAAATACTTTTTATATTAATTTTTTCGAAAATTTACTTTTTATAGGAATTTTGCTATGAAAAATATTTGGCAAAGTTTTTCGTTTTATTTGTTTTGAAAGTTGATTAAGTCCCATACATTTTTTAATTCAAAAAATGAATATTTAAGAATGTTTGTTTTGAAAGTGGTATAAGTCCATTCAACCCGCTAAAAAATGCATTTCTAAATGGTTTTTATAAATTTATTTTTATGAAAGAATAAATTTGATAGGTTCTGATCTGATTACTGGCTTAAAAGAATATGGGTGTTGACTTTGGAACAAGTTTTTAATAAAAAAATTTACTACCAACATTTTTATTCGAAATAAGACTTAAAACTTTTGTTATTCAGTTTTTAGTGGTTTTTTTCTTTCTAAGACTATTAGGTATATCAAAAATCTCACAAAATTTATTATAACGAAGCTCAGCTGTCTAAGTAATTAAATTTTCTAACACTTTAAAAAGGGGTACTTAAACAAAACTAAAAAAAGTTGACACTATTAAAAATTAATTACACTACAAAAAACTCGCAGTTATGTGAAAAGTTTTTCAACGAATTTGTTATTATTTTCATGATTCTTTAAACTTGTTAAAGTTTTCAAATATTTGAAATGAGTTAATGAAAAAAGGAAGTACAACGAAATAAAAAAATAAGTAAAACAAAAAACTAAGTACAATACATACATATTTACTTAAAATAGAAAAAAATAACAAAACCTTTAAGACATTGAAAAATAATCCTATTCTTTGGCCAAACAACATTTCTGACAAATACAATAAAACCCAGAGAAAGCACCAAGACGAAAAAAAAATAAAAAAATCTAAAGAAGAAAAAGCAGCAGCAGAAGAGCCAAAGGAAAAGGAAGACACAAATATAATGAAATATTAAAGAAGATTCTTGTTAAGATTTTCAAGATTTTCTTGTGGTGTTTGTTGAAAAATTTTGTTGTGGGATTTTTTACTCATTGTTTTAGTTAGAGAAGCAAAAAAAAGCGAAAATTATAATCATAAGGTGAAAAATTATAATAGACAAAAAATAAAGAAAATACTGGGAAATTTCCTTCGTGCTCTCGGGGGAAAAATTGCTCTCTTGTTTTGTTTTTTGCTCCTGTTTACATACATACATTATATATGAAGTTGTGTCTATAAGGGAAATACACAAATACACAACAACGTTTTCTATTAATTCATAGTCTTTAGTAGAGCAGGAGCATTAAAATAAATGAGAGCAAATTGAGGAAAAATCAAATGAAATGAAAATGGAAAACTTAAGTGTTACCATACGTTTGTCCATGAAAACAACGCGCAGTGCTTTGCCTGCGTCCGTCCACAAACATTTAAATTGAAATACCGCTAGACCTGAAAATATTTGAAGAAAGGAAAAAATATATTAAACAAGAAAAAAAAAAGTTTTGGAAAATAGACCAAAATATTTCCTAACAAAAGATGTGAAAAAAAAAACTTACAACAACAACAAAAAAAGTATTAAAATGAAATTTTCCAAGTATCTTAAATTTAAATACAAATTATGTGCAAAAAATGTTTAATAAAAAAGTTTTTGTAAGAAAAATATAAATAAAAATGAAAATATGTTTTTTTCAATATCTCAAGATTTACTTAATGGTTGTCTACCATTAAAGTTAATTATACGTTTAGGTCGTTTTGGTCATATAGATTAACTTCAACAAATTAAAAAAAAAAACACAAAAAGAAAATAAATTTACTAACTACCAAAAATTTAGTTAAAACAAAAATAAAAATAATAAATAAAGTAAAACAAAACAAATAAATAAGAAAATCAAATAAACATTAAAAACCTCAAGCAAAATAAAGTAAAATTATTCTTTAATACCAAAAGTTTATACATACATTCACTTATACTCGTATGTATGTATAAAAGAGTGAGTGTGTCAGTGAGCCAGTTGGTAAGTTGTGTTAGTTTGTAAACAATATTTTCTTTGGTATCCCAGCGTTTCCAAAGTCAGGGACCGTGAAATAGCTTGCGATTATAACATGTGCTTGTTATTGCAAAATATACCATAAACTGCCTGAGGTCATAAAAAATACCTAGTATTCAATGACAAGCTTATTTTATAACCAAATCTCGAAAACTATAGTTTTGAATGTGATTTTTATTTTGGTACTGCTGAGATTATTCATTGTAAAAAAAACATTGAAAAAATTTGTATATACAAAAACCATTTCTATCTTTAATGTGGTTTAATTAAATTGTATAAACACATACATTTCTAGGAAATTATACATATTTTCTAATATATTTTTAATGATCATTCTAAGGGATTTAAAATTTTGATAAAAACAAGTTTTTTTATGATTACCAAGAATTTTAAAGAGATATTACTAACTTGTTTTCTTTTATTTCAACTGGATATTATTCCAATTGTATTTTTTAATAAATAAAGTTATGTTTATCTTTCAAACTTTTTTAGTTTGATTCCAGTTATAAAAACACATCATATATAGTTAAATCGAAATCAAAACTGCTCTAAAGTTTGAATATATGTTCATTTTATAAGGAGAATTATATTTTCACACATTTAAGCAAAATTGGTCAACTTATTAATTATTTCCCTAAAAATTTAAAAAACAAGTGTAACTCAGACTGAATAAGCTTTCCAGCAACATAAATTAGGTATATAAAATAGTTAAATGTAGCTTTCGAACATTTAAACTCCTAAATATATGCTGCAGAAAGTTTTTCGTTTTTAATAAATATTCTTTGTAAGCTTTCTTCAATTCTGAAATTAAAGCAGAATTTATCAGGATTTTTAAAGTACCAATTTCAGATTTTGTAGAATATGTTAAATCAGGGGCCAAATTACCGCATTCGATATCGATCGAAAACTCAGACTTTTAAGCAAATATTGTGAAGCATACTTTATTGATGTTCAAAGTTACTTCAATGCAAAAAGTTTATTGAAATCCATTTTGATTCGTTTTTTAAAACATATAGTTCAATTAAAACTTTTTTACTATTGATCATCTCTTGGTACACAACTTCAACAAAATATATTTTGATTATCCTTAAAGTATGCTATACAAATGTTTTGAAAATATCTTAGATTCCGATCGACACCGAATGCGTTATTTTGGCCGCAGGTTTAGGTCATTCTAAAAGGATGGCAACGAAATTTTATATACAGCAAAATTGCTCTTTTGCTATAGCATCGTCATAATTAGAAAAATCATAGTTCAATAAAATTAATTAATAAAAGCCAGATTTATATAACTTAGTTTTTAAGTGTCAGAATTTAAAATTTAAGCTGTCGAAATAAGATCAGAAAAACAATGAGTTTTTAGCAGTCGAAAATAACGAAAATTTTATAAAATCAATTTTACCCAAATATAAATTGAAACAAGGCACAAAAAGCTGTAAACATAAAAATTTAAATATTACTATGATAAAAAGTTAGATTTTGACTAAAATTCGCAATTAAATGCATAACATTCCGTAATTTTGTCATGAAAAATCCAAATTTTGACTCGATGAAGTAATTTCAAAAACAGTTTACGTATACATTCTTCAAAGACTGAGAAATTCATTACTAGTTTCTGCATCTACAAAAAATAAAATTTTCGCGAAATTCGGCGATTTAAATTGCACGTATAATTAATACGTCTATGAAAATATTTTTAATTTTTAATATTTATTTAATAACATTAAAAAATTAGTTTCAATACCCACCTATGGAAAATGTACCACTTCCCAGTATAAAAAAAAACTGCGAAAACTCGATTATATTTGAACTAAATTGAACTATGTAGTACTTGAAAGTTCTAGAACGATTTATTATGTCAAAGTTTAAAATTTTATTTTCCTAAAGTATATCTTTTTGCTGCATATCCTTAGGCATGTCGCCAAGGATACAAAATTTTCATGATTTTACAAAGTTTAATAAATTTGATATCTAAACATATCTGTTGTTTGTCAAAACATTTAGTTTAAATATAAGTGAACCTTATATGTTAATTATTATTTAGATAATCCTAAAACTATGCTACACAAATGTTTCTGAAATATCTTACAATTCTATCGATATCGAATGCGACGATTTGGCCCCTATATATAACAATTTTATAAAATGGAGTCCGTAATAATGGAATCTATAATCTAAGCCACGTTATATTCGAATATTAAGTTAAAGACTATATCGCAGTTGATCAACAAGAGGGTATTAACTCAAAATTTTAAAATTTTCAGTAGAGTCAAAAAACTATTTTATTTTACTACTACTTTCATATAAAGAAGAGGGGTAAAACTGTAGTTTTTTGGCGAAATTATAGTGAAAATGATGTCAGATTTTTACAATGGGTAGATAAGACCACTACACATCAATTTCTTCTAAAAAGTGAAAATTTAAAAATTTTGAGTTAATACCCTCTTGTTGAACAAGTGCGCTATATACAATTCCTCGACAACATTCCAATTGGAACAAGCGGTACTTCTCTCAGACAATGACCTGCATCCCAGTAAGAAAAAAGGTTTATTCTCAAATTAAGGATGATTTGAAAATAAATCTTTTTTCAAAGGTCAAACGTTTGATACTGATTTGATACAGATTTGAGAATAATAGCGTTCTCAACAAAACGGGGACTTTATTCTCAAATTGAGAATTGCCTTTATTCTCAAATCATTATCAAACCTCATTCTCAAAGGTTTTTCAAATGTGGATATCATCTACATGTGGAACATAGATAAAATGGCGTTGTATGTTTGATATTTTTGAGTTTGTTTATTTTGTTTTTGATCAAACCTAATTCTCAAAGGTTTTTCAAATGTGGATATCGTCTACATGTGGAACATAAATAAAATGGCGTTCTTTTTTTTACATTTTTGAGTTTGTTTATTTTATTTTTGAAAACGGTGCATGTTAACGTTAGGTAAAAAAAAAATGTTAAGAAACAATGAAAATTTACTTATGCATATGAATATTATTGTATTTTTAATCAAATAATTTGATAATCAAATAATTTGAACACAATTAAAATTGGCCATTGTTCCATAATTTCAAATATGGATCAATTTTAAAAAATCCGCAAGAAATAACGAATTTCTTTGAAATGCAATGCCATTCCATTAAAATATCCTAAACATTATTTTTTTTAAAGTTTGAAAAAAACTTTATAGTAAGGTTTGATATCAAATTTATATAACACCATTTTTCAAATTAATCTCAAATCATCTTAGGGTTTGATAATGATTTGAGAATAACCTTTATTCTCAATTTGATAAACTATAAATTTTCAAGCGTTTATTCTCAAATGAACCTTCATTTGAAAATAAATGTGAATCTCAAACATCTGTTCAGGTTTGAAATAAGTTTGAAAAAAACGTTTGATATCAAATGTAAAAGTCATCATATTTCAAACGTTTGACACTGTTCTTACTGGGATCCGATTCTATTTGCAGACTTATTGAAAGGGACGTACGTTTTAACTCCGGCTTCGAACGGCAAATGCATTAGTTGGAGAAGTTTTACATAGCTTAATACTCAATAACCAGTGGCTAGCTGAGTTATGAGGTGAACAGGCTTTTTTTGAAAGTTTATTTTTTCAAGTGGGCCTGGCCGGATATTGAACTTGGGACCTCTGGTATGCTAGGCGGATGACTATACCACGGCGGTTGAAAGTTTAGTAAGTTTAAAATTTCATCTAAGTCGGTGCGTTATTAAGATGAGTTAAAAATTATCTCTTGTGTAAAAAATAGACCGATTCTCAGACGAATGAATTTTTGTGTGTAAATACGGTAGTTACACACAAAAATTCATTAAAATCGATCTAGCTTTTTCGGAGGAGTTTGGCAACAAATACTGCGACAGTTTGTAAAACATACATATTTTATAATATGTATTTTATAATACTTTTGAAAAGTATTCGTTATTCTTGAAGAATTGCGAAATATCGAAATGTCAACTAAAACTAAACCAAAATCAGTGATTATAGTTAGACAAGTTTGTTGAATTTTAGTTTATTGCCCAAGTTTTCTTAACTTTTGTCTGAAAGTTTTTAGTTAGATTTGATAAATAGCTAGTTAAAATAAACTTGTAATTTCCATGACTTAACCACTCCTGCTTGGTTTCATTTTAATTCTTTTAAATTAAAGAAATTGTGATTGGTAGTGCACTTTTCATTAAAGTTGCTGCTGTTAATAATGGTGTTTTTTTAACATTTTCCGCAGTTTAAGCAATTCGAAATCCAACTTCTGAGGTTCGCTTTTCGCATTCATTCAACTAAATTCATTAGAAATGTCTACATGCAATGAATCATTTACACTTTCACACAGCCAGGGCAATCTTTTTTCATTCTTAAAAGATATAGTTTAGTTAAGTACAAAAGAACTGCCATTTACAGAAAAATAAAAATAAAAAAAAAAAGAAAGAAAAAAGTTTTTCTACGAATTTTGCCTGCATTTTGTAGATAAACAAAAATCACTAAACGCTCAAACACACGCACTCATTTTGGCCAAATTACCACGCTACTCACTCGCACACACGGACAAATATTCATACAAACATTTCTGGATACAAACACAAACTTAGTTGGACAGAGTTTTAGTGTAACAAATAAACGGAAAGACGGACGGACTAACCTAGGAACAAAATGCGTTATCAGCATAAAAACCGAAAATGAATAACAAAGAGTAAAAGTGAATTAAATAAAATCACACTAAAACACACTCTACCATTTAGAGTGGGGGAGTAAGGGAATGGGGGTCTTATTGTGGGCTTTATCAAAATATCCACTTTTAATCCTAAAAATGATTAATAAGGACTAGAGTTAATCTCAAAAGAGCTTAAATAAAACCATACAACGCATGATAAATAATTAATTAAGATTTTTTGTTAAACAAGTTAATCTAAATTTTCCTTTTTTTTTATTTTGCTGTTGCTAAAAATGGCCTTAACTCATTTTTTATTGTAGCCTAAGTTTAAAAATGTCTAAACAGAATTTATAACCAAATTACGTTTCTAAAATAAATCATACGTAATATTAGCTTAAATATTTGGCACCTTTACAGGACACCATTCAGTTACAGATGTGGCCAGTCCATATACATGTTTTTAAAATATGTCCAATAAATTACATTTAATTATCCATTAACATTTTACTAAAGAAACTTAAGAAAAGATTAGATCTCTCAGCAGCTATAAATTTCTATTTATGTTAATATTGTTTTGTTTAATGTTTGTTAATGTGTTAAATCATTTGATTTATTAATCTTCAAATAAAATGATTACAAGTTAAAGAAAAAATCAAAAACTTTTAATTAAATTTAATTAATCCCCTTTTTCTGAAATTTGAGATATCTTTTTATAAAAGATTTTTGTTTGAAAATAGTCGGCTTGTCTTTACAACATTTCTTTAACAACAAGAAACTAAAAACAAATAAAAAATGTATGTAAATAATAAATAATTTTGTTTTAAGAGCTAAAAGACTTATAATTGTCATTGTTTATGATGCAAACATTTTTTTTAAGATTTATGTATATTTACTTAATTTTTTGCATATTGGTTGTATAGAAGGTAGGGTCAAATGTGGACCGATGTCTCAAAATTTATAGGACTTTAAATCTCAAAATTTAAAATACAAAAGCCAAAATTTCTCATTCTATATTGATCAAGAATATGAACTTCTTAATGAATATTTTGAACAATATTTTCGAGATGTTCAATATTTTTTCTATGTCCTCTTTTAGCTTCTCGGTTGTCCAATTTTTTATCTCTTCCGAAAAGTATCATTTGTCAAGGTCTTAGAAATATAATTTTTTTTGAAGATCATTAGGTCGTTGGAGTCAAATACCTTTCCGACGAGCCATTTCTCCAGTTTGAAAACAATACATAATCCATCGGGGCTAAAAATGAAATGTAATATGAGTTTTTGTAATGGAAACTTTTTTTCCTAATTCCCTACATTGACTGTTTTCCCTTTTGACTGTTTTCCCTTATGACTTGATTTGATGACAATCACACTTTTGCCCATTTAGGCACCAATTCACCCCAACAAATTCAATTTTTTGTATCCTGCGAGTTGTGGTAGATCCTCGTTTCACCTACAATTACGATACAAAAATTTTTCTATAGACGAAATTTTCGATAAAAAATTTTGTATAAAAATTTTCGATAAAAAATTTTTCTAATTTTTCGATAAAAAACTTTTCTATAGAAAAATTTTCAATAAAAAATTTTTCAATAGTTAAATATTCAATAAAAAAAATTTAGAAAAATTTCGATAAAAAATTTTTCTATAGAAAAATTTTCGACAAAAAAAATTTTTCTATTGAAAAATTTCGATAAAAAATTTTTCTATAGAAAAATTTTAAACGAAAAATTTTCTATAAACAAATTTTTGTAAAACATTTTTCTACAGAAAATGTTTCGATAAAAAAATTTTTCTATAGAAAAATTTTCGTTAAAAAAATTTTTCTATAGAAAAATTTTCGATAAAAAAATTTTTCTATAGAAAAATTTTTCTATAGAAAATTTTTCAATAAAAAAATTTACGACAAAAAAATTTTTCTTAGAAAAGTTTTCGATAAAGATATTTTTCTGAAGAAAAATTTTCGATAAAAATATTTTTCAACAAAAAAATTGTCGATAAAAATATTTTTCTATAGAAAAATTTTCGATAAAAAAATTTTTCTATAGAAAAATTTTCGATAAGAAAATTTTTCTATAGAAAAATTTTCGATAAGAAAATTTTTCTATAGAAAAATTTTCGATAAAAAACTTTTCTATAGAAAAATTTTCGATAAAAAACTTTTCTATAGAAAAATTTTCGATAAAAAAATTTTTCTATAGAAAAATTTTCGATAAAAAAATTTTTCTGTAGAAAAATTTTCCATAAAAAATTTTTCTGTAGAAAAATTTTCCATAAAAAAATTTTTCTATAGAAAAATTTTCGATAAAAAAATTTTTCTATAGAAAAATTTTCGATAAAAAAATTTTTCTATAGAAAAATTTTTAATAAAAAATTTTTTCAAAAAATAACAAATAAGTCGGGATGTAAATATTATTCAAAAAGAAGTGTATTTGCATTTGATCCCAAACCTGTTACATTTATTTATTAATGTAACAGATCAATTTATTGATAAAAAGCCAAAAAATGTTTGCGGAGAAACCAAATTCCTCGACGCGTTTCGATGGTTGGTTAAGCCATCTCTTCAGGAGGATTATCCCCAATTTAGACAGATCGAAAACCTCGCATTATTACTAAATTTACAAACATAACTATTAAGAATTATGTTCATAAACCAAAAGTAAAAGCGTAGATTATCGACTGAACAAAAACAAACATTTTTCAGTTTTCATCTACCTTCACTTCCCAAATTCTTGCTGTAGCCGTCGGCTACTATATGCAGAATGCTGTGAAGAAGGGGGGGGGGGGGGGGGGTAAGATGTTTTAAAATAAACAAGTTTATTTTAAAAAATAAGCTGAATGCATGCAGTTTTATCAAAAAATAACAAATTAGTCGGGATGTAAATATTATTCAAAAAGAAGTGTATTTGCATTTGATCCCAAACCTGTTACATTTATTTATTAATGTAACAGATCAATTTATTGATAAAAAGCCAAAAAATGTTTGCGGAGAAACCAAATTCCTCGACGCGTTTCGATGGTTGGTTAAGCCATCTCTTCAGGAGGATTATCCCCAATTTAGACAGATCGAAAACCTCGCATTATTACTAAATTTACAAACATAACTATTAAGAATTATGTTCATAAACCAAAAGTAAAAGCGTAGATTATCGACTGAACAAAAACCAAACATTTTTCAGTTTTCATCTACCTTCACTTCCCACATTCTTGCTGTAGCCGTCGGCTACTATATGCAGAATGCTGTGAAGAAGGGGGGGGGGGGGTAAGATGTTTTAAAATAAACAAGTTTATTTTAAAAAATAAGCTGAATGCATGCAGTTTTATCAAAAAATAACAAATTAGTCGGGATGTAAATATTATTCAAAAAGAAGTGTATTTGCATTTGATCCCAAACCTGTTACATTTATTTATTAATGTAACAGATCAATTTATTGATAAAAAGCCAAAAAATGTTTGCGGAGAAACCAAATTCCTCGACGCGTTTCGATGGTTGGTTAAGCCATCTCTTCAGGAGGATTATCCCCAATTTAGACAGATCGAAAACCTCGCATTATTACTAAATTTATCAATATTTTTCTTTAGAAAAATTTTTCTATAGAAAATTTTTCGATAAAAAAATTTTTCTATAGAAAAATTTTCGATAAAAAAATGTTTCTATAGAAAAATTTTTCTATATATAAACATTTTTCTATATATAAAAATTTTTCTATATATAAAAAAATTTACGATAAAATATGGAATATAAAACTTTTTTCTTTTTAAAATATCAGACTACACATTAAAATAATAACAGAATTATTTTTTTAAATTATCATTAAAATTTTTTTTTAAATTTTAAAATTTTCATAGGAAGTTTTAGGCAATTTTCCTATGTTTAGGCGCAAATACTATTTGTAAGTTGTGTATAATAAATTACTATTTGTGGTATATTTTTCTAAGAAGTTCATTGCCATTTCTTTTTAAGATAATTAATTAATTGTTTTAGGCCAGTTTTTAGGAAAAAGTAAAAAGTTTTTAAGGAAAGGTAAAAATGCTAGTAATGACTTGTGTTTTTTTTTTGACAAATGTATTTGTTTTGAGAGATTCGTTTTTGTGGCAAAGTCATCATTTGTTAGCCGACAAAACTTATTTGTATAATAGCTAATCCTTTAAGATGCCAAAGGTAGTACTAAGATAAAAGGATTACATTTGTTATACTTTTGGAAAATATTAAATATTTAGGTGTTCAGAAACATAATTAATTTAGAGGTAAATATTTAATGATTTATGAAATCACAACTAAAATCTTAAATTTAAAGAAATAATAAAATAAAATTATTGTATTTAAAGTATTTTTAAAATGGAATATGTTAAGTATTTCCGCTTTAAGAAGTCTATGGTTGCAAATACTTATACAAAGAAATTATACAAATAAACAAAATAAGTAATGGGCGCGTATGCTTAATGTAAAGTAATTTATGTTACACATACGCACCATAAGTGATATAGTGTGAAATATATTATTTAACAATTTGGGCTAAAACTTTTACTTATGCAAAAAAATTTAACAAAGTTTAGCAAAATTCCTTTAAGTATTATCCTAAAACGATTGTTAGCTTAACAAACCGAAGTTAATCTTTTGTTAACGTCAAATAATTTAAAGTAGCTGTCTACATAATTTAAAGCTACGTTAAATGTTTTACTGTTTTGACAAATAATATTTTGTGAAAACTTTTAAAGAAAATATATAAGTTCTCAGACTTTTCTAATAATAAATAATATTTTTGCTAAATTTAGTTATCATATTTTTTCTAATTTGCTATTTTTTTTATCATATAAAAGGTTTCGGGATGGAAAATTTATGAAATATAATTTCCATGATATTTCATACTCTATTTTACATATTTCATACTAAAATCAAACTTTTCAAAGAAATTGATAATACAAATTCAAATTTTTAACAAAAAATTCGTGTTTTTAACAAAAAACAGACATCGGTCAATGATATTTACAAAAAAACATTATAGTGATGTATATATACTCAACATGAGTTAAAAGTACTCGATTTTTAAATAATCGGTTTAAACCCTTAGTAAAAATTTGTCTATTTATTATTTTACTGTATTATAAATGTGTATAGTTTATGCTTTTATATAACATAAACATAATTTTACATTAAGAAAAGAAGGAAAATGTTATTTTATATTAAAAACATACAAAACATTTTTTAGAAATTCGACTACCCGGAGGAAACAATGAATAATTAATTCGTTGTTTTGTATATTTAACTATAAAGAGACAAGAGAGAATGACGATGTTGCCAGCATTAACATGTAAAATTGACTTGACGTATTCATTAGTTGAAGAACTGTTTTTGGATACTATTTTTTAACAATCGTTTGTTAGCCTTAAAGTATTTGGTAACTAACATGTTCTTTAAGCAATATTTAAGATTTTTTTTAGCATAAGACCGTTAAAGTTTAAAACAAAAATGTGGTACAACAAAAATGTATTTTATTAAAAAGTTTTACTGTAGTGTATTGCACTAAAATCTCAATTAATTACAATTATTTATTATTGTAATAAATAGTTTTTTGATAAAACCAAAAAAGAGTAGGGAAAACTTTTCTCGACGCGTTTCGATGGTTGGTTAGGCCATCTCTTCAGGAGGATTATTATTCTATTCTAGACAGAGCGAAAACTACACATTATATCTTATTTTGTCAAAAAACTATTTATTACAATAATAAATAATTGTAAAACTTTAAATAAGATGTTGTCCCAAAATTTTTGAAAAACTCTTTTCAAAAAAATGTTTGTTAAACATTATTTGACAAAGTTTCGTTTAACAACTTACAATTCTAGGAATAATATAGCTTTATGGAAATATTTGGGTTTAGATTTTCCAAAAACTAGTAAAATTTTCATAAAATCCATTTGTTAGTTAATCATCATTCAGTTTCAACAAATATATTTAGCTTTAAAAATTTGATTCGTGATAATTTTTTATTTATTTACGACAGTTTCTTGAGAATTAATTTAAAACTATGAAATATTTTTTAATATTTCATTTCAAATAATTTAACTTTAACAACATAAAAAGCTTTCTTTATCCTTTTTTGTTGCTGTCAAAGATGATATTAACAGGCAAAAATGTAAAAAGGTTTTAAGCAAATGAAAATAATAATAATTTTATTATGTATATGAGTTTATTTCAAGGGAAATTTAAACAACAAATTCATAAAAATATGGCATTCAACCAAAAAGTACAAACAAAAATAAAACAAGCATCAGTAGACATTTGGCAAAATAAAAAAGAAGAGAAAAAGTACCGAAAAAATCTGTGTATTAACAATGAATTGAGTTTTTATACAAAACGGAAGTGCTTTAACAAAGTACGCGCTCGCTAAGCTAAAAAATTATTAAAGCGGGGTGCTTTCGCTTTTTTTCTTGGTTTACAAAAAAGGAAAAACAGATCATTTTCTGTTTATCTTTTTAGTATTTATTTATGAATGTATATGTTTTCTGAGTTATAAATAGGATTTTTTTATTTTATATTCGTGTTACAATACTTTGAAAAATTAAAGAGTTTTTGTTTTAAATGTTTGATTTTTTTTAAGCGGTGGTTTTGTTATTATAAATTAATATAGGATTCATATTAAAAAGAAACATATTTCTATTAAAAAAACATTTAAAATATTCAGCCAGAACGAACGCTTTCAGTACCCCTGTATGATGTGATCCCTTCTATAACAGTGCAGATCTCTTATAGTGCGGCCCCTGTGATAAAATCGATAATAATCGAGAGTAGTAATTGCCGATATCAAAAGCTTTCACTTGCAGTAGGAGCTTGCAAGTGTCTAGATACATGTCAACAGATTCTAGTTCATCTGTCGAAGCTAGTTCAAAGTCTTGCTAACTACAGTTCCCTTGTATGTTACTGAATCCCGGCACTAGAGAATATATTTACAAGCCAATGTGTTAACTCTTTAAAAGATATGAAAGTAATTCAAGGAACAGAGCCTTACAACATTAGGGGTATAACCAAAAAATACCTATCAAGACGGAGTGGCTACATTACTTTCAAAAATTCTATAAAACTAAATTTTTTTTGAAAAATTTCTTATCAAAATATACATTTTTTGAAAAATTTCCAATAAAAATAAGACATTTTTTATAAATATCCTAAAAAATAAGAAATTTTTAAAAATTTCCTATAAAAATAAAAAATTTTTGAAAAATTTCCTATAAAAATAAGAAAGTTTTGAAAATTTTTTATAAAAATAAGAAATTTTTATAAAATTTCCTACAAAATTAAAAAATTTTTAAAAAAATTTTTCTTATAAAAATAAGAATTTTTGAAAAATTTCCTATAAAAATAAGAAATTTTTGAAAAAATTCCTATAAAAATAAGAAATTTTTGAAAATTTTCCTATAAAAAAAAGAAATTTTTGAATAATTTTCTACAAAAATAAGAAATTTTTGAAAAATTTCCTAAAAAATAAAATAAAAAATAAAAATAAGAATATTTGAAAAATTTTTTATAAAAATAGGAAGTTTTGAAAAATTTCCTATAAAAATAAGAAATTTTTGAAAAATTGCCAATAAAAATAAGAAATTTTTGAAAAATATCCTCTAAAAATAAGAAATTTTTGAAAAATTTCCTATAAAAATAAAAATTTTTTGAAAAATTTTCTATAAAAATAAGAATTTTTTTAAAAATTTCCCATAAAAATAAGAAATTTTTGAAAAATTTCCTATAAAAATAAGAAATTTTTGAAAAATTTCCTGTAAAAATAAGAAATTTTTGAAAAATTTCCTGCAAAAATAAGAAATTTTTGAAAAATTACCTATAAAGATAAGAAATTTTTGAAAAATTTTTTATAAAAACAAGAACTTTTGAAAAATTTTCTATAAAAATAAGAAATTTTTAAAAAATTTCCCAATAAAAATAAGAAATTTTTGAAAAATATCCTAAAAAAATGAGAATATTTTTGAAAAATTTCCTATAAAAATAAGAAATTTTTGAAAAATATCCTATAAAAATAAGAAATTTTAGAAAAATTTCCTAAGTAAGAAATTTTTGAAAAATTTCCTATAAAAATAATAAATTTTTGAAAAATTTTCTATAAAAATATGAAATTTTTGAAAAATTTCCTATAAAAATAAGAAATTTTTGAAAAATTTCCGATAAAAATAAGAAATTTTTGAAAAATTTCCTATAAAAATAAGAAATTTTTGAAAATTTTCCTATAAAAATAACAAATTTTTGAAAATTTTTTTTATAAAAATAAGAAATTTTTCAAAAGTTTCCTACCAAAATAAGAAATTTTTGGAAAATTTTTTATAAAAAATATAAAATTTAAGAATAATTTTCAATAAAATTGTAAAATTTCCTATAAAACTTTGTTAACGTCCTCAAAAAAATGACTCCACGTTTCATCATAAATCTTTCATGGTCTTTATGGCATCGATAGGTATATTTTTAATAATTGAAAATTTTTATTCAAAATTTATGCCCCTAATGGACACGCGTTTTATATTAAAAAAATAAAAAAATTTTTAATACAGTTTTTTACAAAATTATGCTATGTGAAAATTTTTTGAAGAAACATTTTTCTTTACAAAATTTTTAAAAGAAACATTTTTGTAGCAAATTTTTCCATACAATTTTTTTTTTATTTTTTCAATAGAAAAATTTTCATAACAAAATTTTTTAAACATAAGAAGTTTTATTTCAAAAATTTTCTTTAACATTTTTTTTGAAAAAGTTTTACAGTTTACCACATTTTTTATTGATTTATTAAACAATTAATTGATAAATGATTGTTAGGTCATTATCACTATCAAGAGCAGAATCGAAAACCAAACATAACTGATATTTTCCAAAATAAATGGTAAAAGTGAAGAATATTGAGTAGCCAGAATTACACACAAACATTTTTCAGTTTTATCTTTCCCGTTCCTGTTGATATTTGACCTCTTTATTTGATTTAAGAACAGAAGCAAAAAATAATCTGAAAAGAACAACTTAGTGAATATAGTAGGGCAGTGTATCCTATTTAAGCTGTTAAAGCTTTTAGCTATTAACATAACGTTCAAGAGTTCTCCATGAGAAATTTACATTCGGTCATATGTAGTTGTTGATCAAATCATCTAGTCTATAAATTTAATCTCTTAATGATCTCTTAGTTGATGGACTGACATTTCTCTATTTTCCGGCTTAAGCATAATTATTACCTTTCTAGAGTAAAATATGACACAAATTTTGCTTATTACTCTCTAAATTTAAAAGGCCATCTTTCAATATATTTAATAATAAGGCATTTTAAGTAGGGTTTAACTAATTAATTGACTCGAAATTTTATGTCCATAGAAAATTTCTTAATCAAAATTTGTATACAAAACTATTTGATATTATTGTTTTTCCTGTAACATGTTTAAGTGCCTATGTTATCCTTTAAACTCCACTGAGTCAATGTTTCACCTTCACAAGATTTTAAAGCCAAAATATATTTTCACCTCATTTTCTTGTTAACAGTTATTTTTAAAATGTTTAAAAATATCTTTTAACAAAACAACCAAAAATACTCTGGCTTAAAAACGAAAATCACACTGTAATCTTCTTAAAAAAATCTTCAAACAACGTTCCTGACACAAAAAATACTTATGTAAATCTAAATATATGCATTCGAAAAAAAGATAACTTGTTATATTTATATCTTTAGCAGGTTTAATTTTTTGGAAATATATTCCGAAAAAATACCCTCAGATTTTTATGACTTCTTTTGCAGTCGCTCTTAGAGATATTAAGTTTTGTTGAAGAAATAAATTTTCGAAACAAATCAAGACAATGAAAATGAATAAATTTTATTCGAATAAACTCAGGGAAGTAAGTATGTTTGTATATGTGAGAGTAAAAGTGTAAATGCGTGTATTTTTCTTTAAGAGTGTGTATGTATATTTGTATTAACGACTACAAATAAATAAATAAAATATTTAATCTGTAAAACGCAAATTCCAAAACCAAAATTCTTTTGTATATTTTCTTACGTTGGCTGGTATCTAATCAAATGATGGGTTGGGTTGTTTTCTTGCCTAATTCGTTGGTACCATTCGTTCTTGCTCTTGAATTTATTTGTTTAAATTTATTTTTATTATTTTGTCTTACGATTATTTTCGCCATAAAACCAAAATCTACACACAAACATATGTACATACACTTTAACTTATATGCTGACCAAATTTTTCCTTAAACTTAAATAAAATTTTGTTTTGGGGAAAATTTCTTTAAAATTTGTTTTGTTTTTTTTACGCTTGAACAAACAAATATATTTAAGTAAAATTATTAATATTGTTGTTATTATAGCTGGTGTTTTATTGTTATTTTTACGTAAACGAATTAGTGGGTCGTCGTACTTGTGTTTAATTTAGTTCCACAAATAACAAAAATAAGCAGAATCTGATGAAGATGGAAAAAAGTAAGATAAACAAATATTCAAATACACCAGACAGACGGACAAAGTGCTTTGAGATTTACACAGCAAATATTAAATGGATACCTGTTTTGTACGAGGTGGGAAATATAATGGTTTGGTAGTTTGTGAGCTAAATGGAAAAAAGATTTTTTGTAAATTTTTTTGTTCCGAACTTTATTTGAAAATTTTTAATTTAAGCTCAAGTTAATTTTATTAAGCTAGACATCTTTAAAATAACTTTGTTTCTTCAAAATTAGTAGAAATTAAAAGTAGCTAACCACTGTATGAAAGCTATGATTTACTGAATCCAAAAATAGATTGAAGTGAACTAGGTTTAAAAATATTATCTTTTTCAGGAAAAAACACCAAAAACTGGATGACGTTGTTTAAACAATATTTTCTTAACCGTTCATTAGTTTTACAGATAATAAGTAATTTAGGAGTTTATTAAAAAAACTGTCTTAAAATAGCCTTAAAACAGCATTTTCAATATGAACTTAAGAAGTTTTCTAAATTTTTTTCATTCTACTAAAGCTTCTTTTCTTTTCCAATTCAAAGTTTTTCTTAGTTTTGAATTAATTTCATTCAAAGCTTTTATTTATTAACATATTTCATATCTCAGTCATTTTATTAACAAAATCTTTATCTTGAACGTTTTTTAAATCACTTATTTTTCTTCTAATATAAGTTCGTTAATTTAAACATTTTTACGAGAAGCTTTTAAAACTTTAAAACTTCTTCTAATATATGCTTAAAGCTCGTTAATTTTAACATTTCTACGAGAAGCTTTTAAAACTTTCACAAAAACCTATTTGACTCAAATGAATTTTCTGTAATATAGTTTGGAAAAGATTTTGAATAAAATGAATTCTTGTTAAGAGCTTTTTTTATAATGTTTGTTTTATCAATATGATTGGATTTTTTAATGACAAAATTGAAATTGGATTTTTTAATGACAAAATTGTATTAAAGATATCTTTTCGACGTAAAAGAAATATTTTACTTTGGAAGAGCTTTTTAAACTGTAAGAATTTTTCGTAACACAATTTTTAAAGATAAATTTCAAAGCTTTTTAAAAGCCAAAGCTATTACTTAAAAATGTAAAATACAATTTTTTAGACTAAAATAATTTTTGTGAAAAGCTTTTGAAACAAACTATTATTTGATTAAAAGTTTTTCAAAAAATGATCTGACTAATTTCTTATTATGATGTTCATTTATTGAAATTATGTTTTAGCGGAGACATATGAAGCTTTTTGATTTTTTTTTTAATTTCCAAACTTTCTGCTATAAAAAGTTTTGTGCTATTTTAAGAGAAGTTATTTTTGAAAAAATTTAATTTTTTCATATAAGTTTTTATGTAAAATTTTAGCTACAAAAATTTAAAATAAAAGCTTTTAGATTATCGTATTTTTGTAAAAAATTTCAAATAAATTGTTATTTTATCAATTTTTTTTTAATAAATTTATCTTTTGTTAAATTATTGAGTGCTTTACATGTAACTTTCTTTTATTGAACTTATGTTCGAGTTAAAGTAAATTTGATTAAAGGAGCTTTTTGAAAACCTTTTTTTTTAATTTCCAAGTCTCTTGGTATTTAATGTTTTTATGCTATTCTTAGATTTTTAGAGATTTTTAAAAATAAAAGCTTATTTATATTAATTTTTTAAAAGCTATGATAAATTATGTTTTTTTTTAGCAAAAAATCAAAGTTTTTTTAATCAATGAATGCAAATGTTAGTTTGAATAAAAGCTTGTAATAAACTTTTTTGTAAAAAGTTCTCCTCACAGAAAAAAATCTTTTTTAAGTGCTGACAAAAAAAATCAAAGCTTTTTTGTATTAAAAACTTATTTAAAACATTTTTAGGACTTCAAAAAAGTATTATCTGTGATGTGACTATATAAGCTTTATGAAAAGCTTTTGTGGTGAGACTAGATGAAGCGTTTGCTGGACTAAATTATGATTTAAAACTTTTATGAACAATTTGCACCAATAAAAAAATTAGTAAAAGCTCTTTGTGCTTTTAAATTAATAAACTTTCAGAAAGTATCGGGCATGTTGCTGTTGCTGTATGTATATCGACGCCAATTTAATAATACCTATCACTACCATAGGTGGTAAGATTATTATAGGTTTATGCTGATGTATGTAACGCATAGAAATATTGGTAATATATTGATAATATTGATAAAATATATAATCAAAGAACAGGTCGCAATTCTAAATGTAATTTGATGGAATTTGGCACAGATAATTTTTTTTTATAGAAGGACTATTGAAATTCGTCAAATTTGATCAATTTTAACATTTTAGTTTTTTGCTTGATATACGCATTATAGCGGGTTTTCAAATGTATGAAAAAAATAAATTTTCCAATTTCAAGGGGTGCATGTCGGATTATAGTGAGATTTGGTGAGAAACTTCCACACACAAAATTTTAGTCGAATTGGACAATGTTAATACGTAGCGCATAGGCCCCAAATCGGAAAAATAGCATTTAAGTCGAAAAAAATTGACAAATTTTCAGTTTTTGCAAAATTAAAGCTATTTATTCCACCTTTTGCAAAAAAGTGGATTTTGGTTCTTAGTGCAAAGGCAATGATTTTTCCAATAAGCTACATGACTTTAAAATCGGTTAAACAGTTTTCGAGTTATTACAATTTTCACTGACCATTACATGTCCTTGAGGACATATATCAAGCAAAAAACTAAAATTTTGTGAAAATGAGCGAATTCACCAAATTGTGAATAAATTCGAAAAAAATCAATCGATTTTTATGGTTGATATCTCATTTTGTTGCTATTATATCTCACTATGCGATAAAATAATAAATCTGGAAGTTTTTTGCCGTTTTCGATTTTTCATGATTTTTTTAAACGAAAATTTTTGCCATTTTTACGTAAAAAATATATTTTTTTCTTAAGTTTTTTTTTATAACTCCGATACTATTGATCCGATTGAAAAGGGATATATAGACGAACTAAAGGCTATGTAAATCCTAATTTTTCTGATTTTATTTTAATAATATCGGACTAGTAGTTTTTGAGTTATCATTATTTATTTGAAGAAACGTCTAAAAAAAATTGCAATTTAAAAAAAAAAAAAATTTTTTTTAAATCTTGCCATAGAATTTAAAAATTTTACCATTTTTGTACTAAGGTAGTCATAATACATCAAATGTATATAGTGGTTACTCGAGCACATTTTTGCTGTTGACCTGTGTTATTTATGATACCTCCCATAGGTCCCACCTTCCGGAACTAATATTTTGGCCACAAATATCAATATTTTTTCATGAAATTTAAAACGGATACTGCTTATGCAAACCAAAACCACTGTACTAAATTTCGTTGATCGGTATACATTTGACCATAGCTCCCATACAAACTCTTTTGTAAAAACTCACTAAAACGCTCGTAAATCTGAAGACAATGACAATGTTAAGTTTATTTAAATTGTATGTTTTGATCATATTAGCTTCATAAAAAGCATTTGTGCTGGATGTAGGTAAACCCATCCAAGTTTTTGTACCAAATTATGATTTAAGACTTAAAAAATTTACATAATAAAAAAAGATTTAGTCCCCTCGTGTTTTAAATATACTAATTTGAGAAAGTACCGGGCGAGCGAAATCCGTTTGATAGTGGAACTACATATAAATTATTAGGTACTCACTTTAAAATAAGAGATTTCAGGTTTTGGACGCATAGCCTGAGCGAAGACGACTCACCGATCAGTCAGTCTACACTTTTTAGTATATAAAATATTTAAATTCTTACATTTAACTTAACAAAAATAGTTTCTAACAAAATTTCTTCAACATTTTGCCCAGACCACTGTGCAAAGCTTATAATCAGAACAGCAAACAAACGGAACAGTTTACTATTCACTAGAGTCGATACGATTCAAATCTGGAAAGAAAAATGAGTGAGTGTATCAGATGCACACTTGAATAAATAAAATATAAATTATTTATGTTAAAACATTTGTTTGCTGCTGCCATTCATTTGTTTATTTAAGCGGTGAGAGTAGGAAAAAAGGCGAAAAATCCCAAGCAAAGAAAGGAGCAGGGGATGGAGAAAAAAAAAATACATAAATAAAATCAATGATTTCCATAATGATATACTGAAGAAGTGAAAAAACCATAAATAAATAAATGTTGATCTTTTTTTATTTATTTCTTTAGATTTATAAGGAAAAAAATAAAATAAAAAAAAACGCGTTGACCGTTGAAATTTTGCTGATGGCTTTAACAGTTTTATTACGAAAAAAGATAAATCTATCACAAAAAATTTAATTTACACTTTAGGTTTATTTATTGAAGATTTTAAAAGCGTTTCGGAAACGTTTTAACAGGCGTTGACATGTAAATTAATTGTGAAGGTATGTATGTATGTGTGTGTGTGTGTAAGTTTATTTTTGTCTCTGTTTGGATAGGCAAGTGCCGATGTGTTGGTATATTAAGAAGAGAGAGGGCGTATGATTAATAAACATTTCAACATTAATCAATCGCAACGTATGAGTGAATAACAACTTTTCAGCAGAAGTGAGAGAAATTTTAAATCTTTAGGAAAAATGATTAAATGATAGACAGAGATAAAAGTAATGTGTCATGAAAAAGATAATGTTTTTATTAATTTAGTTTAGAATAATATTTTATTTTAATAATTTGTGTTTAAATTTTATTCTAAATAAAATATTTATTATTTAGAATAAAATTTAAACACAAATTTTCAGTTTTTACTAATTAAGTTTTTTAGCTTTTTAACCATTAAATAATCTCAAGTAAGAGCATTATATATTTTTTTTCGTTCTCGCATTTAAATAAAACCTAGTTACGAGAGAAAATTTAGTTTTTCCATAAAAAACAACTAATTACGAGTTTGTTTTTGTAGCTGTTGAAATGAAAAACCTTAGAACAAAATAACACTTTTAGTTAATTGTACCACAAAACGAGTGTTAGGTTTTTAGATACTTGTTTCTACTTAAGTTCAGACACATGTGTATGTTTTCTAATACAAACATTTATAATGGCATGCATTAATGTACAATTGACTTTGTTAGTTTCTTTTTTTTTTCTAACGGAAACTCATTTGCCAGCAGTTTGATAGTAAGTTCCGGTCTAACGATGTCATTTAATGTGAGTTTTTTCACTTCCGCCCCAGTGATTCGTTCAAAACCGCTCGGCAACAAAAACTAACAAATTAGGGACAAACATATCTACAAAAAGAAATTAGTTTTGTGTCTTCCCTAAAAATGAAGTTTGAACGATTTTAAATTATCAACTCGAAATATGTTTGTCCTTACTTATAAGGACTTGCGGAAATGAGATATTAAACAATTTTTAAAAACTCTTAACTAAAAGTTAAAATTTTTAAGGTAATTTCACTTAAAACAAACCTCCCACTGAAGAGGACTATTTTTCAGCATCTAGGACTAGTCGGCTAAAATTTATAAAACATTAAATTTTCGAGATGGTGAAAATCTCCATTTAAGGGGATAAAAGCAGTCTTGTATCAAATTTGTCAGGGTTTTATAAAATAGTATCGATATGAGGTTTTTAGAATTGTATGGGAATCAATGTTCAATAACACCTAATATAATATAAAATATGGGCATTTCCTATGGTCCTTAAGCTAGGTTCGTTCTCTTTTGATGTACAAAAAATATAAAAAACAAAACTTTCCCTAGTGTTTTTTCTCGATTCGATAGTATTTTGGTAGCTCTAAGTTTAGTAAAAAGGATGAATTTCTTCGAGTTTAAGTTTTCATAATAATAGTTATAAACATCTGGTTCCGAACGTATGCAAAATAGAAGTCAACTTTGGCAGGCAGAAGTGAAACATAAAACGGAATATTCAAGAGTGAGTCATTTATTTTAAAAGTGTATTAATGTAGGGCTCTATCCAGTATTTAGAAAATAAAATATCACTATTAGTATTTGTTTAATTGGCTAAAGATCGGGTCGCGCAAGTACGTGTAGCGAACGTACGATATTTCCATATGTTTTATTATACCCTTCACCACCATAGGTGGAAAGGGTATTATAAGTTTGTGCTGATGTATGTAACGTACAGAAATATTGGTCTTAGACCAATAGGCTTAGAATCACTTTCTGAGTCGATTTAGCGATGTCCGTCCGTCTGGCTGGCTGGACCCCCATGTAAACCTTGTAATCAAACTACAGGCCGCAATTCTAAAGATAATTTGATGAAATTTGGTGCAGATCATTCCTTTGATAGTAGATTTGATATGGCTATTGAAATTCGTCAAAATCGGTCCATTATTTATGGTACCTCCCATAGGTCCTACTTCCCGGAATTGATATATTGGCCACAAATATCAATATTTTTTCATGAAAATTTAAATAAATATTGCTTATATAAACATAAATCACCGTACCAAATTTTGTTGAAATCGGCCCACATTTGACCATAGCTCCTATACAAATTCTTTAAAAACGCACTAAATGAGACAAAAATCGCTCGTAAATCTGAAGATAATGAGGGTTTTGAGTTTATTTTTTGCGCGCGTAATTCTTGTAAAAACTGTAATCCACTTGCTAAATTTCGAAAAATCGGTCAACATTTGACCCTAGCTCTCATATAATCCAAATGACAAAAACAGAATACAGAAGTTTTGAAAAAATGTTTATGTGATGGCCATATTTAGTAAATATTTGTCTTTATACACAAAAAAAACACCTTTTACCTTTGTGGTGAAGGGTATCGTATAGTCGGGCTTGACCGACTATAGCACTTTCTTACTTGTTATTTTTACCATGCATTTTCCCATAAATATCCGAAAATTTTCTTAACAAAAAACTTAATACTCAATTTGTAGTGTGTCGCTGGGAGTCAAGGATAACAGAAGAAAAAGTGTTTTGCAACACTTTCGAATAATATTAAGAAATAACATGTAAAGTTATCTATAAAATTACACATAAAAATGGCTTTTGAAGTAGCTAAAAAAGAAAATTTTAGGTTTTCCAGCTCAATTTTCTCAAGTACGAAAGCTGAGATATGGTATGAAACCATATTCTATTATAAAAACTTACTTTTTTTTATAATTATAAGCAGTAAAATATGATTTTTATCAACATTTCATTTCTCGATGCTAATTGGCCATCCTCTGGAAATGCCCATATGTAGTCTCTTTAAGTGTTTGGGCAAATTTACTTGTCACCACTAAAAATGTATTTTCGATCGATTTTAGTGAGGACCTTAGAAAAATCGTGATCATATTTTTGTATAGTTTTCAAAAAATAGACATTTTCACAGAAAAAAAAAAAATTTAAATCTGATTTTTGTATGCACTAAAAAGTTTAAATTTTTGCTGCGATTTTCAAAATTTCAATGAAATTATTTTCACCCGAAAAGGAGATATTGTGCCATTTTCCTCCTTATAAAAACGGCTTCACCCTACTAAAGCAAATATCAACTTTGACACAACACATCGCAAAACAAATACAATTAGACCAACTGTCAAAAAGTTGTAGTGTAAAATACAAAAAGCAAGAAGAAATGAAAAAAGTGCCACTAAATGTAAATTAAATACAACTCTGTAAATAAATACTTTCTGCACCGAATTAAAATCAACCAACCGAATGCTTACACATGAAAATGCATGAGAAAGGAAAATAAAATGTTAGAAATGACTTTGGTATTTGAATTAAAATAGTTTGAGAAAAATTAGAGGGTAAATAAATTAATTAAAGCAAGTACATAAAATGTTTAGTACACATGCACATTGGGGAAGGAAAAGAAAACTGAATGTTTTAGGATATTTGAATAATTAATGGTTGTATTTGTTAGTTTTTGTACTTAATGTTGGCACGTGTTATGAAGTTTTTTTGTCATATCTTGAATAAATTTTTGCAAGAAAATAAAGATGTAAGACAATAAATGCTTTCTTATTCAAGATTGAAAAATTACTAAAAAAAATTGTATGGAAATTGTTCATAATCAATTTTAAAGTTTAAATATTGAACCAAATAAAATTTTTGAAAGAAATTTTTGAACACGAAAAATTTTTTTAAGAAAAAAGCTTGCACTAAAAATATGTCTATTAGTAAGATTTGGCACCGATTTTTTTAAATGCCTTTAAGATATTAACAATGAAACATTTTCTATAAGTAGAAATTTTGCTCCGATTTTTCAGAATTAAAATAATTGACATTAAGGATTTTCTCGAAAAATTTCCAGTAAAAAAATTTTTGAGACCAAAAAACTTCTAGAAACAATTTTCGGCTTTTTATCAATAAATTGGTCTGTTACATTAATAAATAAATGTAACAGATTTGGGATCAAATGCGAATAGTCATTCTTTTAGAAAAAATTTTATATAAAAATTTGTATCAAAAACTTCTTTACTAAAAGTTAATATTGAAGTTTTTCTATAAAAATTTTATATTAAAAATTTTTCAATAAAAATTTTGTATCAAAAATTGTTCAATAAAAATTTTGTATCAAAAATTTTTCAAAAATAATGATTATTCGCATTTGATCCCAGATGTTTAAAATAAACAGAGGTTTATTTTAAAAATAAGCTGAATGTGCTTATTATGCATGTTTTATCAAAAAATAACAAAATTGTCGGGATATAAATATTATTCAAAAAGAATGATTATTCGCATTTGATCCCAAATCTGTTATATTAATTTAATAATATAACAGACCAATTTATTGATAAAAAGCCAAAAAATAAATGTAACAGATTTGGGATCAAATGCGAGTAATCATTCCTTTAGAATAATATTACATCCGGACAATTTTGTTATTTTTTGACAAAAATTTTTCTATAAACATTTTTTTACAACAAATTTTTTCATAAAAAATTGTATATCGAAAACTTTTCTATAAAAATTTTATAACGAAAACTCCTAAAAATAATTAAAATTTCAATATTAAAAATTTTTTGATTATGTACAAAAATATCATATCGAAATTTAAGAACAATTTGCTACAAAAATTTGTATATAAAAAAGTTTTTTCTGAAATTGTTATTTGATGAATTTTTTCTAAAAAAATTTGTATCTAACAATTTTTTGAGGAGAGGTTTTGTATCAAAAATATTTATATCGCAATATTTTCTAGAAAATTTTGTTTATTGGAAAAATTTTTATATAAAAATTTGTTAATAGAAACAAATTGTATGTCGAACATTTTGTGCCAAAAAAAAAATCTTTTCCATAAAAAATTCTATATTAAAATTTGTATCGAAAGCTTTTCTATTAAAAGCGAATATTAAAGTTTCTTCTATAAAAACTTTGTATTGAAAATTTAAAAAAAATTAATATCAAAATTTTTGAATAAAAATATTATACAAAAAATGTTTCATTAATAATTTTATATCGAAAAATTTTTAATCAAAAATTTATATCGAAAATTGTTCAATAAATTTTTTTTTGTAAAAATATAATTTCCAAAATTTTATGAACAATTTTTATATTGAAAAATTTTTATATCAAAAAAGGTTTTTTTCAAAAATTTTTAAATTGAAAAATTTGTTATGAAAATTTTTATATCGACAAATCTTTTTTAAAAATTGTATATCAAAATTTTTTTATAGAAGAATTTTCTGTATCGAAAAATTCGCGTAAATTTCGCAAACCTTTTCACAAATTTTTTATTTCGAATAATTTTCTACTAAAATTTTTGTGTCGAAAAATTTCAGATAAAAAGTTTCATATTGAAAAATGTTAAATAAAAAATTTTGTATCGAAAAATTTTCAAATTTTATTTAGGAATTAATTATTCGAACTTTAAATTGAATTAATTGAAAAATTAGGATTAATCAGGCTTGAGTTCATTTTTTTAATTTTCAAGTTATTAATTTGAAAATTTGAAAGTAATAATGTGGAGACACATTATTACTTTCAAATTTTCAAATTAATAATTTGAAAATTAAAAAAATGAACTCAAGCCTGATTAATCCTAATTTTTCAATTAAAAAAATTTTATGTTAAAAAATTTTCAATAAAAAATTTTATATCGAAAAATTTCAATAAAAAATTTTAATCGAAAATTTTTCTATAAAAATTTTTTAATCGAAAAATGTTTGTTTTTTTATTTTCTATAAAAACTTTTATAACAAGTTTTTTTTTTAATTGTTAAATTGAAAATTTTTCAATGAAATATTTTATATAAAAGAATTTCCATTAAAAAAAATTGATATCGAAAAATTTTCAATAACAAATTTTATATCAAAAAATGTTCAATAAAATTTTTTTCGAAAATTTTTTTATAAAAATTTTATATAAATTGTTTTATAATATTTGTGTATCAAGTATTTATAAGTTTGGATAAATAAAATTTCCAAATATATTTAAAAATATAAAATGTGAAGTTTGGGAAAAATAAAAACTAAAATTTTAATGTTTTTCTCATTTTTATCAATTTTCCCAAGTTCGTTTTTAACGTTTAATGGGGTAAATAAAATTTTATCAGAGTCTAACTCATTTCATCTTTTTCTAATTTCTCACATCGAACAGTCAAAATATGCATAAAGCAATGTTAGTTGAAGCGATTAGTTGGCAACACACACTATTTTTATAGCAATTTCACTGTTCGATGTGATAAATAACTCGATGCGAGAAATACAGAAACTAGGCACAGAATCCAATCTTAAACTGGTTTTTGAAACTCTAGGTCCATTTTCTCGGAGAAGGTCAAAAATACTTATTCCTTTCTATAACCAAAATATATATAGACAATTCTTAATACTAATTAACATGTTTTGAATTTATATTAAAATTTCTATCGAAAGTTTTATGTAAAAATTTGATATCGAAAAATTTCTGAAAAATCAATAAATTTTTCTATCGAATATTTTAAAACATAATGTTTTAAATAATGTCGAAATATTTTATATAAAAAAAAACATGTTTTTCGAAAACTTTTGTATAAGTTTTTTCGTATCAAAAATCATCCATAAATATTGTTATCTAAAAAAAAATTAATAATATTTTTTGTATTGAAAACAAACAATTTTCGATATAATGTTCATAAGATATACAAATATTTTCTATTATATGAAAACTTTAATACCGAAAAAGTTTCTTTAAAACTTTATCAATTTTATATCGAAAAATTTTCTTTAAAAATATTAAAATAAAAAATTATGTTTTTAGAAACTAATTTTGCAGCAAATTTAAAAATCCAATTTTTAATTTATTTCTAAGCCTAGAGGGTAAAGAAAAAGAAGTTTTTGGTAATACAAATTAATAATCATTAACGTACAAAAAGTTTATTTATTTTTACCTTCTGGTTGGCTTTTATTAAAAAATACCAGCCATATCATTAATAACAACAAAAAATACATTCCAAACAATTTAGACACACAAATATAAGCACCCACTACTACTCCCTTAATAAAAAGCCCATAGACAAACAGTTTAATTAAACATTTCCTATGAATTATTTCAGTACTTAAGGCAAGATTTTCCAACAGATTCTTTTTTAAAAGGTAACAAATTGTGTTATAATTTGTATTTTGAAAATTCCAAAACCGCTACTTTCGATAGAATCTTAACTCCCTGTATCCGCCACACGCTTTCATAAGTTTCTTGAGAGGTTAAACAAAAAACCTTCAAAATTGTTGTTTTGAAACTAAACGAACGATAAAGTTCGCCTAAAAAGCTGCTAGAGGTTGGTAATGTTTTTATTTATTTTGTTATTTACAAAATAAGTATTAAAAATATGTAGAAGAAAAAAAAACATGACTGCTGCGGCAGCAAAAAACTTTTTATGTTCTTGATATTCGTATTTTGTTGAAAATACAAAAAAAAACTCGAGTTAAAATTGAAAACAGCAACCGATAAATTTCAGAATGCCGCCTTCAAGACGCGACATTATGTTTGTATTTAAGTTATTCACTTTCACTCACTTACTTACTCTCTCTCACACACACACACCCATTCATTCATTCATTCATTCATTCATTCATTCATTCAGTTTAAGTAGTCAAGTAGTTGGTGCTCACAGTAGACCTTCGTCCTTATTTAGAAATTCGTTTTTTAGTCGTTTAAAGCCTTAAAGTTTCAAATTTGATTTTTGTTGCCTAGACAAGACGACGTTCGTTTTTCTCTTCTATTTACGTGTAATTTGTTTGTTTATTGTCATTCTCTACATTACCCTGGGTATATATATACATATACACACTGAGGCACGTACAATCCACCCACTTTACCTATTATAACTAATACAAATATATACAATATTTACGCACTTGTTCTCTAAATGTCCTTTTACTCTATTTGCTTTTATCAAATGACCTAGCAGATTTTTCGCATCTGAAACCTTTTTATACCCTACACTTCTATAATTCGTTTTAATTCTTTTTCAAAAAGAAATTTTTTCATATTGAAAAATTTTCAATAAAAAATTCAAAATTTTCAATAGAAAATTCAAAATTTTCAATAGAAATTTTATATAGAAAAATTTTTAATAGAAAATGTAAAACTTTTTTATATCCGAAATTTTTGAAATGAAAAAATTTTCAATTTTCTATTGAAAATTTTTCTGTATGAAAAATTTTCTATTGAAAATTTTTTTATATGAAACATTTTCTATTCAAATTTTTTTTATATGAATAATTTTATATCGAAAATTTTTTTATATGAAAGATTTCCTATTTCTATTGAAATCTTTTTGTATGATAAATTTTTTATTGAAAATTTTTTTATATGAAAAATTTTTTTATATGAAAAAATTTTTATTGAAATTTTCTTATATAAAATATTTTCTATTGAAAACTTTTTTATACGAAAAATTTTCTATTAAAAATTTGTTTATATGAAAAATTGTCTATTGAAAATTTTTTTATATGAAAAATTTTCTATTGAAATTTTTTTTATGTAAAAAATTTTCTATTGAAATCTTTTTATATGATAAATTTTTTATATTATTGAAAACTTTTTTATTTATATGAAAAATTTTCCATTGAAGTTTTTTTTATGTGAAAAATTTTCTATTTCTATATATATTTCTATTGAAATCTTTTTATATGATAATTTTTTTTATGTTAAAAATTTTCTATTGAAAATTTATTTTTTTATGAACAATTTCTTTTTGAAATTTTTTTTTGAATTTATTGAAAATTCTTTTATATGAAAAATTTTCTTCAAAAGTTGTTTAATATGAAAAATTTTCTAATAAAATTTTTTTATATAAAAAATTTTCTATTGCAATTTTTTTTATTTGAAAAATTTTCTATTGCATTTTTTTTATGAAAAATTTTCTATTGAAAATTTGAATTTATGAAAAATTTTATGTTGAAAATTTTTTTATATAAAAAATTTTCTACTAAAAAGTTTTTTTTATATAAAAAATTATTTTATTGAAAATTTTTTTATATGAAAAATTTTCTATTGAAAATTTTTTTATATGAAAAGTTTTCTATTAAAATTTTTTTTACATGAACAATTTTCTATTGAAAATTTTTTATATGAATAATTTTCTATTGAAAATTTTTTATATGAACAATTTTCTGTTGAAAATTTTTTCTATGAATGATTTTTATGAAAAATTTTTTTAAATAAAAAATGATTTTATTGAAAATTTTTTTATATGAAAAATTTTCTATTGAAAATTTTTTATACGAAAAATTTTCTATTAAAATTTTTTTACATGAAAAATTTTCTGTTAAAATTTTTTTATATGAAAAATTTTCTGTTGAAAAATTTTTTATATGAAAAATTTTCTGTTGAAAATTTTTTATATGAATGATTTTCTATGAAAATTTTTTATTGAAAATTTTTTTATATGAAAAATTTTCTATTAAAAAATTTTTTATATGAAAAATTTTCTATTGAACATTTTTTTTTATATGAAAAATTTCTATTGACAATTTTTTCTTTAAGAAATTTCTAATGACAAATTTTCTGTATGAAAAATTTTTTATTGAAATTTTTCTATATGAAAAATTTTCTACTGAAAATTTTTCTATATGAAAAATTTCTACGGCTTCAAGTTTTTTTGTTAGAATGCTGTTTCTGATGTCCAATTATGACCGAGCTTTTCCAATTACTGGTCGGTTGTCTAATTACTGGCTTGATTTCCGTTTGTGATGTTTGAAAACGATCGAGCTAGGTCGGCTTATCCGACGTTTTACCACAAACATCTTTTCTATTGATCAATTATGACCGATGGTTTTTAATTGCCTGGTCCAATCTGGTCAGTTTCCAACAGTGTAAGGCTAAATTCCAAAATTATTAGTGGACGATAAATTTCAAATCCCGTCATACACACTGAAAACCTTGGTCAACAATCCAAGATTGGTCGTCGTTTCGACCGGGATAGATTCGATGTTATGTTCTAGTGTTTATTAAATTTTTTATAGACAGTTAATCATTTTCAATTGAGCAAGGTACGATCACTTAAATCACGTTTACTGTTCAAGGTACAAAAATGTACAGAGTAAACTCTGTATATTTTTGATGCATTTAAGAATTTCATTTTTTTAAAAAGTATCTCGCATGAAATATTTCTTCGAAAATTTCATTTATATTCTCATGTTTGTAACTTTTAACTTTAAATAATGCGTAGATTATCCAATTCCCCAGTAGGGCATAATTATGTCGACCTTAACCTTGCTGTTTTAGAAAATATTTTAAGAAATTATTGTTCTGTGCTAAGATCTTTAAGTTAAAGAAATTAAAAATACACAGGGACACTTATTAAGTGGAAAGTTACCAAAAAAAAACAGAAGAATATAAAATAAGAAAAGAATATATAAATATACAAAAAAAGAGACACAGTTAATTCTAACAGCCTTTATAAAATATTCAAAACTTTTTCTTTCTTCCTCTTTCTTCTGTGTGTTGTTTCCCTTTTTTTAAAAGGTTTGTAATAAGAGCCTCTTCCTTTAAGTGTTTTGCTACCGACTGCCTTTTTATTCCCTTTGTAGGTACTTGTTGTCTGATTCTTTTTTTCTTTGCGAAAAAGGTAGGATATTCTTAAAAGAATGAAATGATATTAAAGCCAAGTAAACACTTAAACTTATCTATGCGTACGAGGCTGTTTTTCGGAGAAAACTTTTTCAAAACATTATGTTAAAAGAAAGAATTTCTTTTTATTAGGGCTATAAATAAAAATGATAAATGCCTTGTAAACATTACTAAAACCATTTTTAGAAGTAGAAAAAAAAAATAGAATTTACTAAGTTTGTATTTTGCTAACTTTGAGTTAATGTTGTTGGTTTTAAGTGAAGTTATTTTAATATTCTTGGCATTAATATGAAAATATATAATTTTAGCTAAATATTCTTTTAAGATTCATGGTTAGTGATAAGAGTTTGCTATTTGAATTCAAATTATATCCACTTGTGGCCCTTTTATACTAGAATAGATAAACGTTTAAAACGTAAAACATTGGACGCCAAATCGCGGTACTTGATTCGAATTCAAATCTAGGATAATATGATAGGATTGTAGTGTATAATTTAGGGATTTTGAAAAGAATATTTGTTATTTACCGAAGTTGTAAATCTTAATCTGGAACAAGTAAATTAGTTTATTAAAGAGGGTTTACACCAAATATATTGCACGATCAATATCGAGTGCCGGGAATGAAGGCTTAAAAATTCATGCTAAAAACAAGTAAGAAAGTGCTATTGTCGGTCAAGCCCGACCATACGATACCCTTCACCGCTAAGGTCAAAGGTGTTATTTTTCCTGTGTAAAGAGAAATATTTGCTAAATTTTGCCATCATACAAACATTTTCTCAAAACTTATATATTTAAGCTGTTTCCATCATTTGGACTTATATGAGAGCTAGTGTGAAATGTGGAACGATTATCTCGAAATTTGGCAAATTGATTACGGTTGTTACAATGTATGCAAAAAATAAACTTAAAATTCTCATTGTCTTTAGATTTACGAGCGTTTTAGTAATTTTTGTCTCATTTAGTGCGTTTTTAAACAAAAGTTTGTATGGGAGCTATGATCAAATGTGGGCCGATTTTAACGAAATTCGGTACAGCTTACATAAGCAGTATTTGATTTAAATTTCATAAAAAAAATATTGATATTTGAGGTCAATATAGCAATTCCCGGAAGTGGGACCTATGGGAGATACCATAAATAATGGACCGATTTTGATGAATTTCAATAGCCATGGTCCCATTATCAAAAAAATGATTTGTACCAAATTTCATTAAATTATCTTTAGAATTGCGACCTGTAGTTTGATTACAAGGTTTAAATGGGGGTCCAACCAGCCAGCCAGACGGACGGACGGACAGACATCGCTAAATCGACTCAGAAAGTGATTCTGAGCCTATTGGTTTACTAAAAGGTGGGTCTAAGGCAAATATTTCCATGCGTTACATACCTTTATACTACCCTTTCCACCTATGGTGGTTAAGGGTATAAATAATAAACGAAAATCTCTTTTCGATAATGAAAAATCGATTCAGACTATAAATGTAAAGTATTAGATCATTAAACCGCACGTGCTGCTTTTCTGTTAGAAATGTTAGTTGCTCTAATTTTTTGTCTTACCAAAATCCATTAGACATTTGTTTCTTTCTGATCTAGATTTTCTTTTGAAAATAGTTTCTTTTTTATAAAAATCCTTTCTTAACAAAGTAGGATTGAAAATAATGGCTTTAAAAAAATCTATAAAAGTTAATCTGACCAAACAATATTATTTGTAGAACTATGGACAATAGGGCGTCTCGAAAAAATAAAGTTCGCCGTACACCATCGAATATAAAGCATTGCATTGCATTGACGCAGTTTCGAAAATTTTTTTTTAATTTTTTTCGTCGCACATTGGGGTCGCCAAAATACATTTTTCGTTATATCTTCGGCATTTAAAGTCGGATCTCGAAGTGTGATATATCGATGTTTTTGTCTCGTGGAGGCCAACATTTTTTTTAACAGTCATTATTCTCAGGTATCCGGTTCTAGTATTTATCTATCAGACCCCTGTTCCTACCACCCTAATGTACCACCCTAATATCAGAAAATTAAAGCTCTTAAAAAATCGTTAAACTCTTACTAAGGAAGTTTTTCGATTTTTCAAACCGATCTATTACAAACAAGGAATTTCTTATTTTGCCGCACATAGGAATCGCCAAAATACATTTTTCGTTATATCTTCGCCATTTACTGTCGGATCTTAAAGTGTAATATATCGATGTTTTTGTCTAACGAAGGCCAATGTTTTGCGATATTAATCATTGAGCTTAAAAACATTCTTCTACATAAATGTTGGCCTCCTCGAGACAAAATATCGATATATCACACTTCGAGATCCGACTGTAAATGCCGAAGATATAACGAAAAATGTATTTTGGCGACCCCAATGTGCAACGAAAAAAATTTAAAAACAATTTTTCGAAACTGTCTCATAGCAATGCTTTATATTTGATGGTGTACGGCGAACTTTATTTTTCCCCCATATAAGTCGAGACGCTCTAATGGACAAGTTTTGACTGAAACTTGTCCATATAAAACACATATAAAATATTTTTTTTTATGATATTTCTTTTTTAAAGTTTGAACGTTGACATTATGTGTGAAATACTACAATATTTAAATGACCACCACGAGAAATGTTGCAAGCACTGATTCTTTTGTGGTAATTTTCGAGCACTTTTTGACAAATATTGGGCGGTATTTCAGCCATAACTTGATGAATGTTGGTTTTTAAGTGCTCAGAAGTTAAAGGTTTATCTGCATAAACACGGTCTTTCGCGTAGCCCCACAAAAAAGTCTAATGGTGTCAAATCGCATAATCTTGGTGGCCAGTTGATATCGCTACGACGACAACTTACGCGGCTATGAAATGTCTCTTGCAATAAAGCCATATTTGCTAGAGTTGTGTGGCATGTGGCACCGTCTTGATGAAACCACATATTTTCCAAGACATATTCTTCAACAGCAGGCAAAAAAGTCGGTTATCATTTCCTTATTCCTGAGAACGACGAGGAATCAACACATTCGGGTCTTCGGCAACACTTTCACTTACAGCAGCGATATTTTCAGCGGAACGAGGGAAATCATGATGCACAGGCCTTGCAGTATTTGTTACCGCTCCAGTCTCTTAAAATTTCTTTACAACTTTGGCAATTGCTTGCGTAGTTGGACGATTATGTAAACCATTGCCTGGGTGACCGAGCCTTGCTCGGAGTTTTATGATAAGCATTTCGAGGCGAATTTTAATGATTTTATATATTTTATTTCATAAAGTACTAACTAATTAAAATAAATTTAGAGAAAAATACGGTACACAAATATCAAATTAATTTTGAATCGTGTCCAATCAACACATGATCAAATGCGTAGTTTAATATGAATAATTTTGGAAATTGGTCATACCGACTTAAAAACCTCCATCGACTCATGCGCATGAACTTAGCTGAAGATCATAGCCTGATAAAATGTACAGTTTAAGATTTAATTAATTTTGAGTATTTTTAAGTGGCGCCACCTATCGAAAATTATTGATACCAACTAAGATCCCTTCGTCGACTCATGTGCAACAACTTTGTTAAACATCATTGCATAATTAAATGCCCGGTTTACGATTTAATTCAATTTGAGTATTTTTCACTGGTGCCACCTGTTGAAAATTATTCATACCAGTTAAAAAACCTTCGCTGGCTCATTTGAAACACCTTCGTTTAGGATCATATACGACTTCGCTAGGGATCATATACAACTTTGCTAAAGATACAAATGAACAGTTTACGATTAAATTCATTTTGAGAAATTTTCATTGGCGCCACCTATCGGATAGTGATACCAACTTAAAAACCTTCGTCGTCTCATGAGCAACAACTTTAGCTAAAGATCATTGCATGAGCATAAGATGGTTAAATGCATAGTTTACTATTCTATAAAGGACATATAGGCAGAAAAACATTAATTTGTCAAAAAGTTATAACATTACCAATTTTTTCCCCTTTTATCCCCTAATTTCTAAAAAGTTATATATGCATATTTGGTACTTGGTACTAATTGAATTCGGTACTTTTTATATAAACGCAGTTAATATATTGTTCCTATTCATATTACTTCATGAGGTGTTGGGCTATCATGTTATCCCTTTTTTACCCATTTTGTCCCCAGAAATCAAAAAAGTACCAAACACGTGTTCAATATTTTTCTCACATTTATTCATTGCATTACAAAATTCTTTTCTATATTATTTGGTTCAAAAGATAATGTTGGCCTAAAAATGGTACCAAAAAAACTATTTTCACCTTTTTTTGCCCCCTATCGGGCATAGATTGAAAAAAGTACCAAACACCTATCAACTTATTTTAACAGCTATTCGAAACATAATTTAAATTTTGTTTCTATGCTATTACTTTAGTAGATATAGCCTTTTCGATTTTTTTCCCTTTTTACCCGTTTTTACCCTCTTAGACGCAAAGGTTCCAAAATTTCCCTATTACTCGACCTATACATCAAAAAAGGTACCCACTGTCCAAATTTTATATTATTGCTCGTTTAAAAATATAATAATCTCCTCTTAAAGCACGATATGTGGCTGTTGCAGAATCACCACTTTTGTAGTTTTGATGATGTTTTGATTATTTGTATGCGTTGTGTGATACTTAAGCGATCCATTTTCGCCAATGTCAGACTTTTAACAGAAAAGAAAAAAATTGGTTTAACAACTTAGTTTGACAGATGTCGAATTCCAGTCCTATACTTTTGAAACCATGAAATGGATAGCCCTTTATTATATTTGTTTTTACAATAATGTTCATGTTCTTATATAAAAATTTAAAATCAAACAGAAAATATTGTCTAAAATACTTATGAAAATTGATGCTAGAAGCAGCATATGAAAAAACTGAATATTTGTCATACAATATATCATAAATCGTTCCCTGAAATACAAAAAGACGTAATAGAAAAATATTTTTTTTCTGTTTTATTTGGAGTAAGTCCATAATCAATTAAAAAATCAACTTTGATTTTTTTTTACTTAAGCTCTTTTGCTTTCCAGGTTGCGATATGTATGTACATATTTGTTTTATACAAAATTGAATATGGGACTTTATTTTTTGTCTATTTGATTTCCAACAAAACACCTAGACATACTGGTACTGGTGATATTTTTTGGAATCAGTTCTTTAGAAAAACAAGACAAATTGAAACGGTTTTAACAGTTTTTCTTGTTAGTTTTAAATCCTATACACACAAATTGTTCAATTAAATAGGTGAAATTTGTGTTGCATGGTTCAAGGCTTTCCTTTAGAGATATTTCTACATTTTTTTGCTGTGCATCTTATCTGTATAGTATATTTTTTAACTGAAGAGTTTTATTTTTTTCTAGATGCATTTTTTTATTTTTTCCATTTTGTTTGATTCGAAATTAGTTTTTAGTTTTTTAATTAAATTAAAAATCTAAAAATCGAATTAAAAACAACATATTTTTTTGTGTGTCAAATAATTGTTTTGTGCAAGTAGAAATGATGAAATGGTTTTGGGTAATTGAATGGAAATTTATTTTAAACGAAGTTAGATTAAAAAAAATATATATTTAAATTAATAAAACAACAGAAATTAGGTGATTTTGGTAAATGTAATTATTGATAAAGCCAAATTACGGTTTTCACTACCCATAAAAACCTTGACTAATAATTTATCTTGCCTACTTTTAGGAGGTTAAAAAAATGTAGTATAATTCAAATACTTTCCGATACATGTTTGAAATTTCATACACGAAATTTTCTTTTAAAATTTGTTCAATTAAAATTGAACAAATAACACCGAAGATGACTCGGGCACGCTGATTTCAATATAGGTTTTCATTTTTCTATTTTAGCTCAGATAAGGAAGATATTTGAATTTTTTGTTGAGGAAACCCTAATCATATTATTACGATTAAAATAGTCGAAAATTTGAAGATAATTCAATGATGATGGGTAACTCCCATCCCATATATAAAATTTACCTGAATTGAGTTTTTGTGAATATTATGGAGCATACCTTAAGGCTGCAAAAAACGATTTCCTGGAAATCTTTTATATGGGAGGTAACATAGACAAAGGATCCATATAATCCAATTTTCGCATACATTGTTTTTATAACAAAAAGTACATTTATTGAATTATCTCCAAATTAAAGACAATTTCAATCATAATAATTTGGGTAGGATTTCCCATAAAATATCTTCCTTATCTGAGCTAACATCGAAAAATAAATGACATCATTGAAATCAGCGTGTCCTAACTATTTTTGATAGATATATCTCGTCTTTGTTACTAAAAAAGGTTCAAAATTCAAGCACAGTGTAATTTATTCCCAAAAGTACCTTAGCATGTTAATAAATAAGTTTACGTTGAAGATTGTTTATTTTAAAAATCATAGTTTTCTCTGGGGGTTTCAAATTAAGACGTAAGAAATCACAACATGTATATGATATTCTAGGCTTGGAAACTTCTAAAAGTATGCAAACTTTTTTCAACGAAAATTCATAAATTTATACTTTATACAAATACTAGGATGTTATGACCAAATTAAAGCTTTATATATGTTTCGAAATCGGCGATATACTTAAAAAATAGTATTATATACATTAAGGATCTTCTGATAAAAGTTTATTTCAATAAAACTAATTGTATCTATCTAATCTAATTGCAATCTATATAAGAAAATACTTAAACAAATTGTATTCAATTGTCAACCTAATTAAATAAAATTGGTATAACAAATGAACATTTTGTAATAGAAATTTTTCATTAAAATATTAATTATTTCAAATCTTTTAAAGGCATGCAAAACGATTGCAAAAAATAGTTTTGCGTTCCTGCTTTTATAAGTTATGATGACTTAGATGAAGTCGTCGAATACTTAATAATGAATTAATCAATCAACTTCTTAAAGATTTGAAAGAAAATACTATTGCATATTTTAAGGAAACACTTAATTATTAATATATTATTAGGTTTTATTCCAGTTTATTCTAACAAAATGGAAGAGAAAAATTTTCAATAAAATTTTACACAAAAAAAATATTTAATTAATTTGAATTTTAGTTCCAATGAACTTTTCCAGAACTTTCTTGAAGTATGCTTCACAATTTAGTTCAAAAACTCTAAGATATAATTTCAAATGTCGTACAAAAACAGATTTTATTCACTATATTTTTTTCAATTCGACCTTATTTGTTATTGTGACCGCATTCATAATTGAACTTTGAAATTTCATGCGAATTCATATATGAGTGATATGTTTACAAAATTCATAGGAATGTACTTACAAGTGAAGTTCCTAAAAAAAATATTTAATTAAGAAATTTTAATAAATAAATTTTACATACATGCATATGTTTGTAAATTAGAAAGTTTTTGTTTAATAAAATTTTCTTTAAATTTGTGTTTGTAAATGAAATAAGTCTTAGAATTAAAATGTGAAAGTCCCTGTTTTATTATTTAAATAATGTTATACATATCTGAGGCCGAATTCGTGTATTCGATTTGAATCGCTAGCAGTGAAATTTCTGAAAGTATTAGTTAGTATACTTTTAGGAGCTCTCGTATACAGTTTTTAGGATATATTTTGCAAAAAGCATATGTCGCAAAACTGTACTATGAAAATTTTCACAAAATCTTATTAATTTAATTTCTAGTCGATTGCCATAAAAGTCAAATTCCCGCACTGAAAGGATTCGAAACTAATGAGATTGCCAAAGACAATTGCATAAAAAGACTTCATTATATATTATCCGCAACCTCCTAAAGTTATACTACAATTTGTTTTCCAAAATATAAATAATTTTACTTCTAGTCAATTGCGAAAATCTGTATCCAAAAAATTCAAATCCATGCACTCGACTTGGATTGAAATTATTTAGATTGTCATTGATAATTGTGTAGTATATTTTTGTTAAGATGTTTTTTCTTATATTTAGAGAAAACGAAAAATGTCTTCTAAAATTAAATGTTGAGAGCGTTTTTGATTTAACTGTCAATTTTGAAGAACCTCCTAAGAATATGCAATCAAATTTTCGACGAAATATCGTTAATTCATACAAATCTTCTGCAGAAACTTGCCACTTGAAAATTAATAAAATCAGTCATGCGAGGGAGCTACACTAAAGGGAGAACTTCTGTTATTTAGGCAGAAAGAGAACAGAAAAAAATCGTAGACAGAATTGCCGTTTTTTATACTTTTAATCAAAACTGGTATTTTTTCAGTTTGTAGCTCTGATGTTAAAAAAAAGGTTTTCTTTTCCTTTTTTAACATTTTTATTAAAAATTTGTATTTAGAAAATTTGTTCATCAAAAATTTTTCTATAGAAAATTTTTTATCAAACATTTTTTGATCAAAAATTTTTCTTTAGAAAATTTTTTATGAAAAATTTTTCTATAGAAAATTTTTTATCAAAAATGTTTCTATAAAAATTTTTCTTTACAAATTTTTTTTTTTTAAAAAATTTTTTATCAAAAATTTTTGTATAGATTTTTTTTTATCAAAAATTGTGTTTAGAAAATTTTTTTATCAAAAATTTTTCTATAGATAATTTTTTATTGAAAAATTTTCTACAGAAAAATATTTCAATCGAAAATTTGTCTATAGAAAAATATTTTTATCGAAAATTTTTCTATACAAAAATATTTTTATCGAAAATTTTTCTATAGAAAAATATTTTTATCGAAAATTTTTCTATAGAAAAATATTTTTATCGAAAATTTTTCTATACAAAAATATTTTTATCGAAAATTTTTCTATAGAAAAATATTTTTTAACGAAAATTTTGTATTTTTTATCATAAATTTAGTATTTTTATCAAAAATTTTGTGTGGAAAATTATTTTTATCAAAAATTTTCTATAGAAAAATATTTTTATCAAAAATATTTCTATAGAAAAATATTTTTATTAAAAATTTTTCTATACAAAAATATTTTTATCGAAAATTTTTCTATACAAAAATATTTTTATCGAAAATTTTTCTATAGAAAAATATTTTTATCGAAAATTTTTCTATAGAAAAATATTTTTATCGAAAATTTTTCTATACAAAAATATTTTTATCGAAAATTTTTCTATAGAAAATTATTTTTTTCGAAAATTTTTCTATAGAAAAATATTTTTATCGAAAATTTTTGTAAAGAAAAAAATTTTTATCGAAAATTTTTCTATAGAAAAATATTTTTATCGAAAATTTTTCTGTAGAAAAATATTTTTATCGAAAATTTTTCTATAGAAAAATATTTTTATCAAAATTTTTTTTATAGAAAAATATTTTGATTGAAAATTTTTCTATAGAAAAATATTTTTATCGAAAATTTGTTTAAAGAAAAATATTTTTATTAAACATTTTTCTATTGAAAAATATTTTTTCGAAAATTTTTCTATAGAAAAATATTTCTATCGAAAATTTTTCTATAGAAAAATATTTTTATCGAAATTTTTTTTATAGAAAAATATTTTTATCGAAAATTTTTTTTAAATAGAAAAATATTTTTATTAAAAATTTTTCTATAGAAAAATATTTTTATAGAAAATTTTCCTATAGAAAAATATTTTTATCGAAAATTTTCCTATAGAAAAATATTTTTATCAAAAATTTTTCTATAGAAAAATATTTTTGTCGAAAATTTTTCTATAGAAAAATTTTTTTATCAAAAAGTTTTCTATAGAAAAATTTTTTTATCGAAAAAGTTTTTTATTGAAGTTTTTTCTATATTTGTATATAAAATTTTTCTGTAGAAAAATATTTTTATCAAAAATTTTTCTATAGAAAAATATTTCTATCGAAAATTTTTCTATAGAAAAATATTTTTATCGAAAATTTTTCTGTAGAAAAATATTTTTATCGAAAATTTTTCTATAGAAAAATATTTTTATCAAAAATTTTTCTATAGAAAAATATTTTTATCAAAAATTTTCAGTGGAAAAATATTTTTATCAAAAAATTTCTATAGAAAAATATTTTTATCGAAAAATTTTGTATAGAAAAATATTTTTTCGAAAATGTTTCTATAGAAAAATATTTTTATCTAAAATTTTTGTATAAAAAAAATATTAATCGAACAATTTTTTATAATTTTTTTTTGGAAAATTTTTTGAAAAAAATATTTTTATCGAAATTTTTTACAGAAAAATATTTTTATCAAAAAATTTTCTACAAAACATCATTGTTTTTTTTTTTAATTTTTCAGAGAAAAATATTTTTGTCAACAATTTTTGTATAAAAAAATGCTTTTATCGAAAAATTTTGTAAAGAAAATTATTTTTATCTAAAAAAATATTTGTACAGAGACATTGTTTATTATTTGTATTTATTTCTGTTTTGAAAAATATTCCCAATTCGGTTATATTTATTTCAAACAATGTTTACAAATATAATAGTGTCGTAGCAACAATGTTTGAGATATTGTATATCTTTTTTCTGTCGAACCTTATATTTTGTTGTTATAAATTGAATTTTGATTGTGTTTCTTGTATTTTCTTTAACAAAGCGGCATCAAACGACTTTGCTAACATTTAAATCTCAACTGAATGATTTTATGAAATTTATGAAATGATATTTATGAAAATTACAAAAATTCTTCGGCTTCTGGTGGTATGGGCTGCCGACGCCTGCTCATCATACTTTGCAAAAAAAAAAAAAATGTTCGTATTTTTACCTTTATACACAGTTTTAAAGTAATTCATTTTTTATTTCTTTTATTTAAAACTGTTTAAGTGATAAACACTTAAGGAACTTATATTTATTTAAACATTAAAAACACTACATTTCTTAAAAAAAATTGATTAAATCGTACAAAAATCAAAGTATATGTCTTTGACATATAAATTTATCTCCATTAACTTCCCATTACTCCCTTTTCCCCCCAAAATGACAATCATTTTTAGCAAAACACAATAGGTACAACCCCCCCCAAAAAAAAAAGAAAAAGTTATTTTTAACCACAAATTTATTTTGATTGGAAATTTTCAAATTTATTGCTCTCCATTTGTCAATAGCTCAATTATTATATTTTTTTTTTATTTACTTAAACCATAGATTTTTTATTTGTTTATTTTATTAGAAAAAACTTTGCAAAGCTTTTGCGCAAGAATTTGCTAAAAATAGAATAAATTTTGTTTTACTTTTTCATTTCCTGTCAACTTTCGAGTTGAAAAATCAAAAACTAATCGTTTTGTTAAAGTGAAAACATCATCATCATAAAGAATCAGAGACAAATCTACAACAACAAAAAATATATCATTAATTTGAATTGTTGCAATTTAGAAAAAAAAAAAAGAAATAGATAAAATAGATGGAAATGGAAAATGATTTTATTGCGAAATTGTTTAGATAAAGGACCACAAGAGAAAGTTATTCATGCACATGAAATGAACTAGAGATAGAAAAAAGATAAACGTTTTGCTTGTATTTGAAGGATAGGAAAAAGGGTGAGCTGCGAACTTTGAGAATCATTACTAACTTATTCCTTATGTACACGAAAAACGAAAAAAAATTAAATTTTAGGGAAACCCTAAAAGTCCTCAGTGTTCTGAAATATTTATTATACTATTGCACTTTTACACATTTAAAGGTACTTATGTGTGTGTCGGCACCGTCTCCAGTGTATGTGTGTATGCGTGCAGGTTTTGTGTTCAGTTTTTGCAAAAAAAAAAAGAAAACACTTTTTGTTTGCCCTCTGGAAAATAAATAAATTTTCATTTTCCAAACTACACACATTCATACATATGTAGATATTTCACCAAAAAATGCAATGTTCATTTTACTTGTATTGTTTGTTGATTATTAAATACAAAATGTACGTGTGTACACATTCTTCTCAAAACATTTAAAACAATTTTTATACCCTTCACCACCATAGGTGGAAAGGGTATTATAAGTTTGTGCTGATGTTTGTAACGCATAGAAATATTTGTCTTAGACCGTCCGTCCGTCTGGCTGGCTGGACCCCCATGTAAACCTTGTAATCAAACTACAGGTCGCAATTCTAAAGATAATTTGATGAAATTCGGCACAGATCATTTTTTTGATAATGGGACCATGGCTATTGAAATTGGTCAAAATCGGTCCATTATATCTGGTACCTCCCATAGGTCCCACTTCCCGGAATTGCTATATTGGCCACAAATATCAATATTTTTTAATGAAATTTAAAACAAATACTGCTTATGTCAACTTAAATCACTGTACCAAATTTCGTTGAAATCGGTCCACATTTGACCATAGCTCCCATACAAATTCTTCTTTAAAAACGCACTAAATGAGACAAAAAATCACTAAAACGCTCGTAAATCTAAAGATAATCGAAATTTTGAGTCTATTTTTTGCATACATAATTTTTGTAACAACTATAATTAATCTGCCAAATTTCGAGATAATCGGTCCACATTTGACCCTAGCTCTCATATAAGTCCAAATGACGGAAACAGGTTGAATATATAAGTTTTGAGAAAATGTTTGTATGATGGCAAAATTTAGCAAATATTTGTCTTTACACAGGAAAAATAACACCTTTGACCTTAGTGGTGAAGGGTATCGTATGGTCGGCTTGACCGACTATAGCGCTTTCTTACTTGTTTTTCAAACATTTTTGTGCAGCGGAAATAAAAAACCTAAAAGAGTTTATGTTCTTTGCATTTTTTTTTAATCTGAAACAATGGGAATTGGTATTTTTATGGAAAATATGATGGACATGGAAGTTAAATTGAGTACATACAATATATATATGGTTATGCCGGATACAAAACTACAGATATCAAAAGAAGGCCATTTAAATCTAAATTGCTTCAACAATTGTACTATGATTCGCTTGTTGAGCATTTTATGATGCAAAGTTTTATAAGTATGACTTAATATTGGAAAATTGTACAATTAATTACAAACTCAAGTAATTGAATCATTTTTACTTTCTATTGCAGGTGATTGAATTGTTTTTACAAAGATTAGTTGTTATTTGAAACAAAATTGTAGTTAGTTACATTTTGGGTAATTTTATAAAATTTTATAATCACTGACAAAACTACTCCACAAAATGATACATAGCAGAGGTCCCAAGTTTGATCCCCGGCCAGACCCACTTGAAAAAAAAATACATTTTCAAAAAAAGGGGCGGTTCACCTCATAACTAGCCTCATAGCTAGCCACTGGTTATTGAGTATTAAGCTTTGTAAAACTTCTCTAACTAATACATTTGCCGTTCAGAGCCGGAGTTAAAACGTAGGTCTTTTTCAATGAGTCTAAAAACATAATCGGATGAAGCTTGTCTGAGAGAAGCACCCCTTTTTCCAAATGGAATGTTGTCGGGGAATTATTTATACATATATCCATTTATTTTATCATATCTTTAAAACGGACTGTTCGGTTTTGTTGAATATAACAGAATAGAATAACACATACAAATACCTTTAAGTATTTTAAAGATCACTTTTTGATATGCTTAACCTTCGTAGTTATTTGCACTTCATTGTTAATTTTTTTTCTTTAAATTTCAATTTTTTCATATTTTCAAAATTCTTACAAAATCGAAGATGATAAAAATATACTATTTTCATTACATGGTCACAAAACTGTGAATGTTCCAAATAAAACAAATTACATTTTCTGAAAATCCAAATCCACAAAAAAGTAAATGAGGTGGGTAGCAATGCCAAAACTCATTTAAGTATTTTAAAATTGTATCCTTAATTACTTAAAGATTTGGTAACAAAAATTTTGTATTGCAAACTTTTCTGCAAAATAAATTTTATGTCAAAGATATTTCTATGAGAAAAATTTTATATCAAAATTTTTAACACAAAATTATTTATTAAATTTTTTTTCTTTATATCGAAAATATTTTATAAGAAAATTTTCTAAGAGAAAAAATTTATATAGTTATAAAATTTTTTTATAACAAAATTTTGTATCGTCATTTTTTTTTATAAGAAAATTGTATATTAAAAGTTTGTCAATAAAAAAAGTTGTATATTAAAGATTTTAAAATTAAAAATTTTTTTATAAGCAAAATTATTCTGTAATAAAAATATTTTACTGAGAAACATAACAAAAATTTAATATTTTAAATTTTTCTATAAGAAAAATATTATATCGGAAATTTTTCTATAAGAAAAATTATATATCGGAAACTCTTCTACAAGAAATATTTTATATCGAAAAATTTTCTACAAGAAATATTTTATATGGAAAATTTTTCTACAAGAAAAATTTTATATCGAAAAATTTTCTACAAGAAAATTTTATATTGAAAATTTTTCTAGAGAAAAAGTTTTCTATCGAAAATTTTTCTATAAGAAACATTTTATCGAAAATTTTTCTATAAAAAAAATTTTATATTGAAAGTTTTTCTACAAGAAATATTTTATATCGAAAATTTTTCCACAAGAAATATTTTGTATCGAAAATTTTTCTACAAGAAATATTTTATATCGAAAATTTTTCTACAAGAAAAATTTTATATCGAAAATTTTTCTACAAGAAAAATTTTATATCGAAAATTTTTCTACAAGAAAAATTGTATATCGAAAATTTTTCTATAAGAATAATTTTATCGAAAATTTTTCTATAAGAAAAATTTCATCGAAAATTTTTCTATAAGAAAAATTTCATCGAAAATTTTTCTATAAGAAAAATTTCATCGAAAATTTTTCTATAAGAAAAATTTTATATCGGAAATTTTTCTATAAAAAACATTTTATATCGACAATTTTTCTACAAGAAATATTTTATATCGAAAATTTTTCTACAAGAAAAATTTTATATCGAAAATTTTTTTAGAGAAAAAATTTTCTATGGAAAATTTTTCTATAAGAAAAATTTTATCGACAATTTTTTTATAAGAAAAATTTTATATCAAAAATTTTTCTATACAAAAAATATTATATCGGAAATTTTTCTACAAGAAATATTTTATATCGAAAATTTTTCTACAAGAAATATTTTATATCGAAAATATTTCTACAAGAAAAATTTTATATCGGAAATTTTTCTAGAGAAAAAATTTTATATCGAAAATTTTTTTAGAAAAAAATTTTTCTATCGAAAAATTTTATCGAAAATTTTTCTATAAGAAAAATTTTATCGAAAATTTTTCTACAAAAAAATTTTATATCGAAAATTTTTCTATAAAAAACATTTTATATCGACAATTTTTCTACAAGAAATATTTTATATCGAAAATTTTTCTAGAGAAAAAATTTTACATCGAAAATTTTTTTAGAGAAAAAATTTTCTATGGAAAATTTTTCTATAAGAAAAATTTTATCGAAAATTTTTTTATAAGAAACATTTTATATCAAAAATTTTTCTATAAAAAAAATTTTATATCGGAAATTTTTCTATAAAAAACATTTTATATCAACAATTTTTCTACAAGGAATATTTTATATCGAAAATTTTTCTACAAGAAATATTTTATATCGAAATTATTTCTACAAGAAAAATTTTATATCGGAAATTTTTCTAGAGAAAAAATTTTATATCTAAAATTTTTTTAGAAAATAAATTTTCTATCGAAAAATTTTATCGAAAATTTTTATATAAGAAAAATTTTATCGAAAATTTTTCTATAAGAAAAATTGTATATCGGAAATTTTTCTATAAGAAACATTTTATATCGACAATTTTTCTGTGAGAAAAATTCTGTATCGAAAATTTTTCTATAAAAAAATTTTATTTTGAAAAAATGGAAAATTGTTAAGAACAATTTTTCTATAAGAAAAATATTATATCAAAAATTTTTCTATAAGAAAAATTTTTCTATAAAAAAAATTATAACAAAAATTTTATATCAAATATTTTTTATAAGAAAAACTTTTACATCGAAAATTTTTCTTTAAGAAAAATTCTGTATCGAAAATTTTTCTATTAGAAAAATTTTATATCGAAAAAATGGAAAACTGTTAAAAAAATTGTCGTTACAAAATCTTTCTTATATAATTAAAAATTTTCTATAAGAAATATTTTGTATCGAAAATTTTTCTATAATAAAAACTTATCGGTAGAAAGTTTTTCTATAAAAAAAATTTTATATCGAAAATTTTTCTATAAGAAAACATTTTTTTATAAGAAAAAGTTTTACATCGAAAGTTTTTCTATAAGAAAAATTCTGTATAGAAAATTTTTCTATGAGAAATGGAAAGTTGTTAAGAAAAATTGTTGTTACAAAATCTTTTTTATATAACGAAAATTTTTTTACAAGAAAAATTTTATATCGAAATTTTTTCTAGAAGAAAAATTTTATATCGAAATTTTTTCTAGAAGAAAAATTTTATATCGAAATTTTTTCTACAAGAAAAATTTTACATCAAAAATTTTTCCAAAATTTTTAATATGCAATATTTTTATGATTATAGCAAAAAATTAGGTCTCAAAATCATATTATAATTGCAAAAGTAATTCATTATTTTCTTTAATAACAAATTATTTAATTTTTAAACAATTTTTCACAGCTTCTTGAGGCGTAAAAAAGTACAATAAGCCATACTATGGATTTATCTTTGAATCGAAATTCATAAAATTTACATAAGTTTTTGAAAAAAAATATATATAAAAAAATGGTATATTCAAAACTCCCAAAAATATGCAACACTTTTTGCGTAATATTATAAATATTTGTTTGAATCAAATTCCAGGGCCCAAATCGCCGCATTCGATAACGATCGAAAACTCAGACTTTTATGTAAATATTGTGTAACATACCTTAGGGATTTGCAAAATAATTTATTTTGCAAAAAGATTAATAATTATATTGCAAAAGTTCAATAAAATCAAAACATTTAGTTTTAATGAAATTCTTTTACTATCAGGAAACTTTTGACAAATAAGTTACAATGTAGTGAGTGAATCTTCTAAATATATGCTACAGAAATGTTTTCAAAAAATCTAACATTTTGAATTTATATTATTCTGTAGGTATAAGCAATTACCTCATAAGTTGGCTTACGAAGGAATTAGGTCTTACAGAAGAACCTAATAGACTGTTTTTGTAACTGGTTTCTTTCAAGAGTTTCCCAAGAAAAATCATAAAAAATGGAAAATAATAACTATTTTTTACATTAAAATAAAAATTAATATTTATCAATAATAAAAAACTATGTATTTAATTATAGATATTTACATAAATCTACTTCAAACTAAACATTAATTAAGTTGTGATTATATCTAATAAGAAACGAATATCGATAATTTCAGTACAAACTTTCTTACTTGCTTAAATATTGTAAAAAAAAATCGCATCAATTTACTTTATTATTGTATATTTTTATTACCGTTTTATGTCTAATCTTAATGTCGTAATAAACTTAAGATTGAAAACCTATAAAATCTTTGTCATAATGTAATTTTCTATGATATTTTCGCTGTAATATGTAATGGCAGGATTAAGTTTAATCTCATTCGATAAATAAAAAGGCTATAATAATAAAATTATAGTTATAATAACAAAAAAATATTTACATTGATTGAGGATATTAGACGAAGGTCCGTCAAAAAGCCGCCACTATTAAATTTGAGAGAAAGTGAGGAGTTTTAAAAGTTAAGAAATAAATTCTATTTTTAGCAATATTTATGGTTGTTTACCATTTAAATGTGAAAATATTGAGGAAAAGGTAATAATAAATAAAATTAAAAAAAAAATATTTTTTTTTTACGATAAAGCTATTAAAACATGTTAATGCATAATTAAAAATATAAAGAGATATTCAAAAGAGATGGAAATAATTGTTCCTACTGAAATTAAATTTCTGAACTTAATATGATTTCGGCCCAGAATAAAGGATTAGAGAATTTAACTTTACGAACTGTTTTTCTAAATAATAAAAGTATTTTTTGCGAAATATAGACTTCTTTCTTTACCAATATCTGGTGGACCTTTTTTCTTACTGATCTAAATTTTCCTTCAATCTTTAGGTTTTTATTATACTGGTTAACGACGTCTGACACAGTCCCTGTACTAAATTTTTAGATTTTAACTGTTTTTGACAAGTTTAAATAGAGAAATGTAGGCAATGTGGTATATTGGCTTTAAGATTGCCAAATTTTTAGTTTTTGTCTGATTTGAGAAAAATAATAAACCAAAAATTTCAGAGACAATTTCAGCGATCGAAAAAATAATCAGTGAATACTATACACGTCAAATTTACTTTTTATAGAAAATTTTTCAAAAATATACTTTTTATAGGAAATTTTTCAAAAATTTACTCTTATGGGAAATTTTTCAAAAATTTACTTTTCATAGGAAATTTTTCAAAAATTTCCTTTTTATAGGAAATTTTTCAATAAATTACTTTTTATAGGAAATTTTTCAAAAATTTACTTTTATAGAAAATTTTTCAAAAATTTACTTTTTATAGGAAAATTTTCAAAAATTTACATTTTATAAGAAATTTTTCAAAAATTTACCTTTTATAAGAAATTTTTCGAAAATTTACTTTTTATAAGAAATTTTTCAAAAATTTACTTTTTATATGAAATTTTTCAAAAATTTACTTTTTATAGGAAATTTTTCAAAAATTTACTTTTTATATGAAATTTTTCAAAAATTTACTTTTTATAGGAAATTTTTCAAAAATTTACTTTTTATAGGAAATTTTTCAAAAATTTACTTTTTATAGGAAATTTTTCAAAAATTTACTTTTTATAGGAAATTTTTCAAAAATTTACTTTTTATAGGAAATTTTTCAAAAATTTACTTTTAATAGGAAATTTTTCAAAAATTTACTTTTTATAGGAAATTTTTCAAAAATTTACTTTTTATAGGAAATTTTTCAAAAATTTACTTTTTATAAGAAATTTTTCAAAAATTTACTTTTTATAGGAAATTTTTCAAAAATTTACTTTTTATAGGAAATTTTTCAAAAATTTACTTTTTATAAGAAATTTTTCAAAAATTTACTTTTTTATAGGAAATTTTTAAGAAATTTACTTTTTATAAGAAATTTTTCAAAAATTTACTTTTTATAGAAAATTTTTCAAAAATTTACTTTTTATAGGAAATTTTTCAAAAATTTACTTTTTAAAGGAAATTTTACAAAAATTTACTTTTTAAAGGAAATTTTTCAAAAATTCACTTTTTATAGGAAATTTTTCAAAAATTTACTTTTTATAGGAAATTTTTCAAAAATTTACTTTTCATAGGAAATTTTTCAAAAATTTACTTTTTATAGGAAATTTTTAAAAAATTTACTATTCATACAAAATTTTTCAAAAATTTACTTTTTATAGGAAATTTTTCAAAAATTTACTTTTTATAGGAAATTTTTCAAAAATTTACTTTTTATAGGAAATTTTTCAAAAATTTACTTTTTATAGGAAATTTTTCAAAAATTTACTTTTTATAGGAAATTTTTCAAAAATTTACTTTTTATAGGAAATTTTTCAAAAATTTACTTTTTGTAGGAAATTTTTCAAAAATTTACTTTTTATAGGAAATTTTTCAAAAATTTACTTTTTGTAAGAAATTTTTCAAAAATTTACTTTTTATAAGAAATTTTTCAAAAATTTACTTTTTATAGGAAATTTTTCAAAAATTTACATTTTATAGGAAATTTTTCGGAAATTTACTTTTTTTAAGAAATTTTTCAAAAATTTACTTTATAAGAAATTTTTCAAAAATTTACTTTTTATAGGAAATTTTTCAAAAATTTACTTTCTATAGGAAATTTTTCAAAAATTAACTTTTTATAGGAAATTTTTAAAAAATCAACTTTTTATAGGAAATTTTTCAAAAATTAACTTTTTATAGGAAATTTTTCAAAAATTTACATTTTATAGGAAATTTTTCAAAAATTCACTTTTTGTAAGAAATTTTTCAAAAACTTCCTTACTTAACTTATTATTTTAATTTTTCTCTTCAAAACTTTAAAATAAAAAACATATATTAGTATATTTGTCTTAAGAAAAGATTAGAATTCTTTGGATAATAGGTACTTATTTAATTTTTTAATCAAAATCAAACCATATTAATTCGAAAACTTACAATTTTCCAAAAAGTTATCTTTGTTTCCGTCTGATTGTATAAATTTTCTTGTCATTTGCTCAAGAAAAAATAAATTATATCAATAGAGACTTCTTATGTAAATTTTTCCCTTTTACATATTCTTTTGAATAGTTATAAAACCAACTATGTAAATGTTTTAGTTTATATACTCGTATTGTAAATAAGTTTCATTTCTTTGCATATTTATGGCATTTAAATAATAGCCATAGATCTTTTAGAAAAGAAAGCCAAAACGTAATAGAACCTTAAATATAAAGATTTTCTGGAATTGATAGACAGAGATTTAATGATTTAAAATTTATTGCGATTCTTTGCAAATAAGCCTGAGTGGGGATAAGAACTTCAAAAATATGCTCAGGTTTTGCAGATATCAAAACTAAGTTTTTATATTAGAAATAAAAGGCAAAAACAAAGTAAATTTATTAATTTTATGCAATATTGGTAAAAATATTTAAGACAATCATGTATTTATATTTTAGAATAACGACGTTTACTTAAAAGCCTATTACAACGAAAAAAGATACTTTAGCTAAATGCAACTTAAATTTTATAATTTAGAACGAATAAAGTCTAGAATATTGGCTTTAAATGCTCTGGATTTGCGTTTTTATCTCTATAGTCATGAGGAGCCGTAGGCAGCCCATACCACCAGAAGCGGAAAATTTTTTATAATCTTCATAAATATCACGATCATTAATGAAACTCGTGAAAATGAGTATTAAAAGCATTCGGTTGGAATTTGGATCTAAGCAAAGGCGGTTGGTGTCGATTTGTTAAAGAAAATACAAATATACAAGACACAAAATCAAAATATTTTTCTATCAAAAGAAATTTTTAAATTTCTATAAAAATATTTTAAAATTTTTCGATACAAATATTTGAAAAATTTTTGATAAAAATATTTGAAAAATTTTTGATAAAAATATTTGAAAAATTTTTGATAAAAATATTTATATAGAAATGTTCTTGATACAAAAATTTTCTATAGAAAAATTTTTGATAAAAAATTATCTATAGGAAAAATTTTTGATAAAAAAAATTTCTATAGAAATATTTTTAATAAAAAAAATTTTCTAAAGAAATATTTTTGATAAAAAAAATTTCTATAAACAAATTTTCTATAGAAAAATTTTTGATAAAAAAATTTCCTATAGAAAAATTTTTGAAAAAAAAATTTTGTATACAAAAATTTTTGATAAAAATATTTTTGATAAAAAATTTTCTATAGGAAAATTTTTAATAAAAAAATTTTCTATTTGATAAATTTTCTACTTGATAAAAAATTTTTGATAAAAAAAATTTTCTATAGAAAAATTTTTGATTCAAACATTTTTTATAGAAAAATTTTTAATAAAAAAATTTGCTAAAGAAAAATTTTTAATAAAAAAATTTGCTAAATAAAAATTTTTGATAAAAAAATTTTAGATAAAAAAATTTTCTATAGAAACATTTTTAATAAAAAAATGTTTCTGTGGAAAAATTTTTAATAAACAAATTTTCTATAGAAAAATTTTTGATAAAATGTTTTCTATAGAAACATTAAAAAAAAAAATTATATACTAAAATTTTTGTTAAAAAAATTTTCTATAAAAGTTTTGTATAGAAATATTTTTTATAAAAAAATTTCTATAGACAAATTTTTTATAAACAAATTTTCTATAGAAAAGTCTTTGATAAAAAATGTTTGATAAAAAAATTTTGTATAGAAAAATTTTTGATAAAAAAAATTTTCTATTTTTTGATAAAAACATTGTCTATAGAAAAATGTTTGATAAAAAAAAATTTCTAAAAAAAATTTTCTGTAAAAAAATTTTCGTTAAAAACATTTTCTATAGAAAATTTTGTTATAAAATATTTAAAAATAATGGAGGAGAAAATTTTTTAATTATTTTTTTTAATTATTATAGAAAATTTTTTGATAAAAAAAATTATATAACAAAATTTTTGTTAAAAAAAATATAGAAGTTTTGTATAGAAAAATTTTTGATAAAAAATTTTCTATAGAAAAATTTTTGATAAAAAAATTTTCTATAGAAAAATTTTTGATAAAAAAATTTTTGATAAAAAAATTTTCTATAGAAAAATTTTTGATAAAAAATTTTCTATAGAAAAATTTTTGATAAAAAAATTTTCTATAGAAAAATTTTTGATAAAAAAATTTTCTATAGAAAAATTTTTGATAAAAAAATTTTCTATAGAAAAAATTTTGATAAAAAAATTTTCTATAGAAAAATTTTTGATAAAAAAATTTTCTATAGAAAAATTTTTGATAAAAAAATTTTCTATAGAAAAATTTTTGATAAAAAAATTTTCTATAGAAAAATTTTTGATAAAAAAATTTTCTATAGAAAAATTTTTGATAAAAAAATTTTCTATAGAAAAATTTTTGATAAAAAAATTTTCTATAGAAAAATTTTTGATAAAAAAATTTTCTATAGAAAAATTTTTGATAAAAAAATTTTCTATAGAAAAATTTTTGATAAAAAAATTTTCTATAGAAAAATTTTTGATAAAAAAATTTTCTATAGAAAAATTTTTGATAAAAAAATTTTCTATAGAAAAATTTTTGATAAAAAAATTTGCATCGAAGTAATTTTGAACATCCCTAAAGTATACTTCACAATATTTGCTTTAAAGTCTGATTTTTCGATCGATATCGAATGCGGACTGACAGAGTGCCGTTTTTATAATTTTTTTTTATCAAACATTGATACGTAGAAAATGTTTTTATCAAAAAATAGAACATTTTTTTTATCAAAAATTTTTCTATAGAAAATTTTTTTCTATAGAAAAATAGAAAAATTTTTGATAAAAAAATTTTCTATAGAAAAATTTTTGATAAAAAAATGTTCTATAGAAAAATTTTTGATAAAAAAAATGTTCTATTTTTTGATAAAAACATTTTCTACGTATCAATGTTTGATAAAAAAAAATTATAAAAACGGCACTCTGTCAGTCCGCATTCGATATCGATCGAAAAATCAGACTTTAAAGCAAATATTGTGAAGTATACTTTAGGGATGTTCAAAATTACTTCGATGCAAAAAGTTTATTGAAATTTGGTACCCATTTTGATTCGTTTTTAAAAACATGTAGTTCAATTAAAACACTTTTCCTATTGGTCATCTTTTGGCAAAAAACTACAAAAAAATAAAGTAAGCTGAGCATCTTTTAAATAATTTTGATTATCCTTAAAGTATGTTATACAAATTTTTTGAAAATATCTAAGATTTCGATCTCCTCTCAATTGGACCCTAATTGCTGTGGTGTGTGTGTTAATTACGTATAAGCCAAGTCTAGATCTTTTATTATGAGGAAACAGGTAACGCCTACAAGTCATTATAATGTTCCTGCCTAAGACGCTTTTGAAAAAATCAATATCCAATGATGCTTACGATTCATAATTCACATTTTTTGCGGTGCGTTGGCAGCTCTTACAATGCGGAAAATTTGATTATTAACATATCCATTCAACCAGTAAATAAGCTCCAACGCTTAAAACAATTTTCCGATAAAAAAGCATTATAATCTTGATAATAAAATTCAAGAATCTGCAAGCTTTTTTCGTTTGTTAATCGTTGGGAGGAAGAAAAGTTGCTAAAACATTATTCGTTACTATCGATTTTTTAATATTAAACATTAAAGATATAGAAACATGAAAAATGTGAAAATTCTCGAAAGTAAACTAACATAAAAATCCTTCTTTAGCGAAAGAAAATATTGAATTTTATTTTATAATAACCACTTTTGGGACTTGATATTCTTTCATAATTTTAGAACAAGTTTAAAGTATTCTTTACAATAATTTTATTTTTGTCTTTTTTTTTTGTCTATAAATAGAACCCAGCTGGCCATTTATTAAAACTTTATAAATTAAAAAATTGAGAGCTTACCTTAAAATTGGCATCAACAGGAAGTCATGCTAAAATAAATTACCCATAAAGTAACAAATAACAACAATTCAAGTGGGAGGTAACTAAAAATAGAATACAAATTTTTATACATTTTTTAGCTTAAATACATATTTTACGTTTTTATTATGTACAACAAGGGCTATTAAAAAGCCATTTTATATCTATTAAGGAGGTTCAAAAAAAAAATTTTTTTAAGAGTATTTAAAAAAAAAAATAAAATTGGAAATGAAATTGATATAACAAGACAAAGCTGATACCTCACAACTCAAAATTGTGATCTTAATTTAGGGGTTTAAATAGTTTTTTATATATTGGCTTTTATTGTTATTAATTTCAATTTAGTTTTTTCCTAATTAGTACATGTTTGTTAATTAGGTAAAATTAAAGCTCATTTGTTGATTAAAAGCAGCTTATACAATGTCTGTCTCATTAAATATGCTTCAGTTGCATTTTATTATGCTAAACTCAGAATATTTCAATATTTGTCTGATCACCCCTAATAAAATTCATAGTAAGTGAGAGTATGAGTAATAAGTATTTGCATTGTGTAAATAATATTACGTATACGTATATGAACATTCATTCACACAATGAGATTTACAAACAAATTTCAAATGGATTCTTGTCTTTTTTTTTGTGCACAAAACGTGAAATAATACGTCATTTATATTAACAAGAAATTGAAATAAAAAAATAGAATAGAAAAGAAAATCGTGGGAATTGTTATTAATTCTAGGAATAAACTTCAATAATGAAATAGAATTTTCTGCTAGATTTATGGAAAATATATGAAATTTCAAAGGGGTTTTAATACATTTCATATTATTTCAAAATTTTTATGCTTAAAACCATGAAAGCGAAATTTACAGCTATTTATACCTATAACAAGAACTTATATTTCTTTTTTATAAAAATGTTATATATTTATAATGTAAATGGTACATAAGACTATTTTTTCCGCGTTTTAAAAGAGCACATTTGTGCCATATAAATAATTTTATATAAAAACTACGCAAAAGGTTCAAGGATATATATTTTTTTTTTATAAAATAATACACAGAGTAAACAAGGTTAAAGCCAACCATTTATAGAATGGAATAAATTTTAAATTAACAGCAAAATTGTATTAATAATATTAAAAAAATTCTCTACGAAGTTTAGATGTATGTGTATTAGAGTGTCCCAGAAAATATTTGCATGCCCTTCACTAACATAGGTGCTGATCTTTATAACGCATAGAAATACCCATAAGTAATTTTGACTATACCGATCGACTCAGAATCAGTTTCTGAGTCGTTTTTACGGCGGCCGATCTGCTGGCTTGGCTGGTGTCTGGCTGGATATCCAGGTTAGCAAATGGGCAAATTAAGAAAAGTTAAACATTTTTTTTTATAGGAGGGTTAATTTCTAAGTATTCTTGGAAATAAAATGAAATTAATATTGAATGAAGTAAGTTAATAATATCCATATATTATGATAACAAATGTGGTATTTTAAAGTCCAAAGTGTAAACACACACTTTTTTCAATCGCTATATATTAACAATGTCGAATTTATACAAAAATGTTTTGTTTGGCCGGAATCAAATAAAAGAAGGTAACGAGACTCTTCTTTTATTTGATTCCGGCCAACAAGCAAAATAAGCTCCGATGCCGAATATCCATTACTCCAAGGTATTTGGTGAAATCAGAAGGGTCTTTTTGTATTACGGTGAAAATCTATTTGAAAAGCAGTGGATGGGAAATTTTGGCTAAAGCGCTTTATAACCAGAGGTCGGCACAAAGAAAACGGAACAAATAAATCGTTGGCAGAGTTGCCGTTTTTTTACTTTTAACTAAAAAAGGTATTTTTTGATGTGTAGTTCTGATGTTTTAAAAAGGAAAAGTTTTCTACTCCATTTTTTTAACATTTTTATCAAAAATTTTTCATTAGAAAATTTTTTAATCAAAAATTTTACTATAGAAAATTTTTTTATAAAAAATTTTTTTATAAAAAATTTTTCTATAGAAAATTTTTCTATAGAAAATTTTTTTATAAAATTTTTTTATAAAATTTTTTTAAAAAAATTTTCTATAGAAAATTTTTTTATCAAAAATTTTTCTTTAAAATTTTTTTTAGAAAATTATAAAAAATTTTTCTTTAAAATTTTTTTAGAAAATTATAATACAGAAAAATATTTATATCTAAAATATTTTTTATTAAAAAATTTTGTATAAAAAATTAGGAAATGTTTTCTACTCCATTTTTTCAATATTTTAATCAAAAATTTTTCTATAGAAAATTTTTTAATCAAAAATTTTACATAAAAAATTTTTCTATGAAAATTTTTTTTATTAAAAAATTTTGTATAGAAAATTTTTTTTATCAAACATTTTTCTATAGAAAATATTATTAAACATCTTAACCCCCCCTTCTTCACAGCATTCTGCATATGGTATCCGACGGCTGCAGCAAGAATGTGGGAAGTGAAGGAAGATAAAAACTGAAAATTGTTTGTGTCTTGTTCAGTCTATGATCTACGCTTTTACTTATGGCTTATGAACATAATTCTGAAAGGTTTTGTTTGTAAAATAAGTAATAATGCGAGGTTTTCGATCTGTCTAAATTGGGGATAATCCTCCTGAAGAGATGGCCTGACCAACCATAGAAACGCGTCGAGGAATTTTGGTTTTTTCGCAAACAATTTTTGGCTTTTTATCAATAAATTGGTCTGTTACATTAATAAATAAATGTAACAGAATTGGGATCAAATGCAAATAATCATTCTTTTTGAAGAAAATATTTTTAACAAAAATTTTTCTATAGAAAATTTTTCTATAAAAAATGTTTCTTTAAAAATTTGTTAGAAAATAATAATACGGAAAAATTTTTATATCAAAATATTTTTTATTAAAAAATTTTGTATAGAAAATTTTTCTATACAAAACTTTTTTTTATCAAAAATCTTTCTAATAAAAATTCCTTTATCAGAAATTTTTCTATTGACCATTTTTTTATCAAAAATTTTTCCATTGGAAATTTTTTTTATCAAAAATTTTTCTATAGAAAATTTTTTTTATCAAAAATTTTTCTATAGAATATTTTTTTTTTTATCAAATATTTAGCAATAGAAAATTTTTTAACAAACATTTTTGGAAAATTTTTCTACAGAAGAATCTTTCGACAGAAAAAAATTTCTATACAAAATTTTTTAGTAAAAATTTTTGTAGAGAAAAATATTTCTATAGAAAATTTTATAAAAAATTTTTCTTTAGAGAATTTTTTTATCAAAAATTTTTCTATGGAAAATTTTTTATCAAAAATTTTTCTATAGAAAATTTTATTATCAAAAATTTTTGTATTGAAAAATTTTTTAGAATTTTTTTTTTATAAAATTTTTTTTAGAATATTTCTGTAGCAAAATATTTTTATCGAAAATTTTTCTATAGAAAAATATTTTTATCGAAAATTTTTTTTAGAAAAAAAATTTTATCAAAAATTTTTCAATAGAAAAATATTTTTAGCGAAATTTTTCTTTAGAAAAAAATTCATATAAAAAATTTTTCAATAGAACCTTTTTTTGAGAAAATTTTTACAGAAATTTTTATCGAAAAATTTTCTAAAAAAAATAATTTTAATAGAGAAATTTTCCAAAGAAACATATTTTTATCAAAAATTTTCTACAAAAAAAGGTTTGTATCGAAATTACCAAAAAATAGTTTTTTATCTAAAAAATACAAAAATCTAAAATTGTTTAATATCGGGTGGTTAAATTTCAAGGGCCGATGTTGATTTTGAATAAAACACAATCTATTTATGAAATTATTGTAATTCTATTTTATTATGATATATTGGTATTTCTCAATTATGTATGGAACTAAATATCGGTCAAATGGGCGCCGCGACCATGGCGGCACACCTTCATCCGATGGTCCAAATTTTCGATAACCCTGAGGCATAATGGATGTTCTATGCCGTTAATGTGCCGAATTATCTAATCCTTTAGCTCTTGAATTGTTGCTGGCTTATCGACGTACACCTTTTCTTTCAAATAAACCCAAAGAAAAAAGTCCAACGGTGTCAAATCACATGATCTTGGCAGCCAATTGACATCGCCATTACGTGAGATAACACGGCCATTGAATTTGTTGCGCAAAATAGCCATTGTTTCGTTAGCTGTGTGGCAAGTGGCACCGTACTGCTGAAACCACATATCGACTACATCCATATCTTCCAATTCGGGCTATAAAAAATTCGTTATCATCTCACGATAGCGAACACCTTTCACAGTAACTGCCTGACCGGCCTCATAACCATAAACCGCACCAAACAGTCACTCTTTGTGGGTGCATTGGTTTTTCGACAATCACTCTTGGATACTCATTCGCCCCAATGCGGCAATTCTGTTTATTGACGAATCCACTGAACGCCCATTTTCATAATAAAATATTTGGAAAATATTTTTCAATTCGGTTACATTTATTTCAAACAATGTTTTCAAAAATAATAGTGTCGTGGTAACAATGTTTGAGACTATATTTCTTTGTTTTCTGGAACCGTGTATTTTGTTGTTATTTGTTGCATTTGATCTTGTGTTTTGTTTATTTGGTTTTTGTATTTTCTTTAACAAAGCAGCACCAACCGACTTTGCTACATCCAAATTCCAACTGAAAGCTTTTAATACTCATGTTCACGAGTTTAAATAAATATAAATGATAGTGATATTTACGAAAATTACAAAAAATCATCGGCTCCTGGTGGTATAGGCGTCTTCTTTCTAGCGTTTGTTTCGTTCGATGCAGAACACCCTTACTGGTAAAGGCTTCACATAAGAACAGGTTGTTAGAATTTGGGTTGATCCATTCCTTAAGTGAAAACCTAAGCAATTTTCTTGGAAATAAATAAAATTTTCAAGCAAAAACATAATTGTAGACCCAATAATTGTGGGAAGGTCTAACATGAATGAATACATGTTAATATTTTTCAACACATTTAGCTTTTAAACTAAAAGAAACTGATGAATGGCCTTTAATATATTTGGAATAATAAATTATTTCAACAAAGAAAGATAGTGCCAAAATATTGTTGAGTATTTAAATATTTTTTTTTTGTTAATTTCTTAATAGGATTCAGTCTTTAGATTTAAGGGTTAAAGCTTAATGTGTGTTAACACATTTATTTTGTAAAAAAACACATTAATTTTTAAAGCCTAATTTTTATAGCTTTTTAAAATATCTTTTTTCATTATTAAAATGACGTTAGCAACACAAATATTTATGACATGTTTTAAAACAATAGAGTCAAATATATTTATTGAAACAATTAATTAGTCAATCAAAATTAAACTGTTAAAACTCCCTTTTTGTGAAGTTTATTTATAAAATAATATTAATTGCTTGCGTGTGGTTAATCTTTTCCTTAATTGGCGTGTATTAGAGGTATTTTGGATTTATTTATAAATATAAACTTGTGTTGCGTATTTACGAAACACAGAATCAAACGCCACAAAATTAATTTCAAACTAACACAATAAAGTTACTCTAAGATTAACTTTGAAATTTTATGGAAAATGTTTTGTTCAAGGTAAACGTTTTAATTAGACCTCAGTAGAGCGGTTCGATATAAATGTCAATAAACATTTGAATTACCCCCTGATCATATCGGATAAATTGTTTTGAGGTTGAAATAGTTTAAGGATAAGGTTACTTTGTGTATTTTCTTTCAAATGTCCAACATTAAAGGGAGATAATTTGTGATATATGTATATCAAATTTTAAGCAAGGAATTTATATTGAATATTAAGGCATAATACACTAGTTCACCTTTTACCTTTTTGCCCTACATATGATTAAAACTATATTTATACCCTTCACCACCATAGGTGGAAAGGGTATTATAAGTTTGTGCTGATGTATGTAACGGATAGAACATTTGTCTGAGACCCACCTTTTAGTATACCAATAGGCTTAGAATCACTTTCTGAGCCGATTTAGCGATGTCCGTCTGTCCGCCTGGGTGGCTGGACCCCCATGTAAACTTTATAACAGGTCGCAATTCTAAAGATTATTTGATGAAATATGGCACAGATCATTTCTTGAATAATGGGACCATGACTATTGAAATTCGTCAAAATCGGTCTATTTTTTATGGTACCTCCCATAGGTCCCACTTCCCGGAATTGATATATTAGCCACAAATATCAATATTTCATGAAACTTGAAACGAACACTGCTTATGTAAACCAAAATCACTGTACCAAATTTTGTTGAAATCGGTGCACATTTGACCACATCTCCCGTATGAACTCTTCTATCAAAACGCTCTAAATGAGACAGAAATCACTAAAACGATCGTAAATGTAAAGATAATGCGAATTTTGAGTTTATTTTTGCATACATAACTTTTGTAATAACTGTAATCAATTTGGAAAATTTCGATATAATCGGTCCACATTTGACCCTAGCTCTCATATAAGTTCAAATGTCGGAAACAGTTTAAATAAATCAGTTTTGAGAAAATGTTTGTATGATGGCAAAATTCAGCAAATATTTGTCTTTATACAGATAAAAGAACACCTTTGACCTTAGCGGTGAAGGGTATCGTATGGTCGGGTTTGACCGACTATAGCCCTTTCTTACTTGTTTTTTTATAATTTTATATTTTAAAAATTTATAGAAAATCGAAGACTGTAAGAATCTAATATTTTTTCATTGACCGAAAATAACTGTTGTTTTTGAATCTTTGATAAAAAAAAGCAACCTCAAGGAAATGTCGAAGAATAAAACCAAGAATACCATTTTGATAGTCTTGGACCAAATTTTCATAAAATGCGATGCTTTTTAAAAATCTGATTTTTTAAAAAAAAGATGATTTTTTATTTTTATTTTTTCGAGCAAAACTAAAAGTTATTTTTTAACTTTTATTATTTCGAGCAGTTATTTCTGACTTTTGTTGTTTCGAGCATGAATAAAAGTTATTTTTGGACTTTAATTGCTATCATTATTGTGGTTGAAAACACAAATAACTTTTATTTCTGCTCGAAAAAATAAAAGTCAAAAATAACTGTTATTTTTGCTCAAAAAAATAAAAGTAAAAAAATAAGTTATTTTTGGTTGAAAAAATAAACGTCAAAAATAACTGTTATTTTTTATCGACTTTTACGATAAAAGTTTTAACAGTTACGGTCCCTGACTTTTTTAATGGATATAAAACTGTGAATATTTTAAACAGGTTAAGCCTTATTTCCTGAAAATCCATGTATAAGTGTTTATTTGATTAACAATAAAGTAAATATGGAGCCCTTTGATTTAAATAACCGTAAACGACATTCCGTTAAATATCTTTTAAACTATTAGAGATAGCGTAGTATAGAAGGCATATTTTTCTTTCTTTCTTAAGTTGATTTTGAACGTGTAAACATTTTTTCGATAGGTTTATGTTTGCAAAAGTTATACGGACCAATAGGTTTTATATACAAGGTGCTCAACTTTGGCCAACTGTGCTAAAACTAGACATGTTTTTTAAAATTTGTCTAAAACTCTGACTACCCTTTGGTAGATTTCTGCCACAATTCGCTTAATGGTTTAAAAGTTATTGAAGTAAAACTAAAAGCTTCATATACAATACTTTGCACAATAACTTCTATTTGGAAAAAATTTAATTAGTTTGTCGAACTAACAAGTAACAAAAATGTTATGCACCAAAACATTCCCCTTTTTATACCCTTCACCACCATAGGTGGAAAGGGTATAATAAGTTTATGCTGATGTATGTAACGCATAGAAATATTTGTCTTAGACCCACCTTTTAGTATACCAATAGGCTTAGAATCACTTTCTGAGTCGATTAATCGACGTCTGTCCGTCCGTCTGGCTGTAATCAAACTACAAGTCGCAGTTCTAAAGATAATTTGATGAATTCGGTACAGATAATTTTTTGATAATGGAACCATGGCTATTGAAATTCGTCAAAATCGGTCTATTATTTATGGTACCTCCCATAGGTCCCACTTCCCGGAAAATCACTGTACTAAATTTCGTTGAAATCGATCTACATTTGACCATAACTCCCATACAAATTCTTCTTTAAAAACGTACTAAATGAGACAAAAATCACTAAAACGCTCGTAAGTCTAAAGATAATGAGAATTTTGAGCTTATTGTTTGTATACATAATTCTTGTAAAAACTGTAATCAACTTGTCAAATTTCGAGAAAATCGGTCCCTATTTTACCCTAGCTCTCATATAAGTCCAAATCTCGGAAACAGCTTAAGTATATAAATATTTGTCTTTATACACGAAAAAGAACACCTTTGACCATAGTGGTAAAGGGTATCGTATGGTAGGGCTTGACCGACTATAGCACTTCCTTACTTGTTTGTATAATTAAGATTTTTTGTCGCTTACGATCAATATTTTTCCTGTCGCTTGAGATAATTTTAATCTAAGGACTCGATATAGTGAAAATAAAATAAGTCATTTCCGTCATTGGCTTTTACTCGTATGTAAGAGCTAGGGTAGTTTTGGATGTTTTGGAAATAATTTTTTTTGTTTTGCAAAAGAAAATCATTTATTAAATTCGAATTTTTTGTGATTTTTCCAAAAAAAAAGAAAAAAATTTTTTACAAACAAAAAAATTTATTTGTAAAACTACTGCTGAGATCAAAATAATAATAGCTGTGTTCCAGAACTACCAATACTGTACAATATTGTACAAGTTTCAATCAGAAATTACAATTAAGTGTTCCTGTACTTGAAAAAATTGTAATTGAGAACGAATTTGAGAAAATTTTAAAATTTTCTCTTTACAATAACTTACATGTTTTTTGCCAGAACAATTTTTCCTGGCAAACATTTAAAAATTTTCAAAAAAATATTTATCAATTAAAAACAAACAAAAAATTCAAAAAATTGTTATTAAAAATTAAATTCAGGAAAACTAAAATGTGTTTAACGGGTTTAAGAACGTTTGATTCGATATTTTTAATCTTTATCAATTGTGGACTTCAATTTTGGTGTTTTGTGTTCCCGCACTTCTGTGTAAGTTCTGCTGTTTTGGAGAGTAACTGATAAATGACTCTCATTTGCAGGAGCTCACCCAGAAAGTACAAAAACAGACCTAATATTAATTAGTGTTCCTGAAGAATAATTTTGTTGCCGAATTTCGGTTTTTTACTTAGCACAAGAAAATAAACAGTTTTCGAGTTACGTGAATATTAATTGCGCAACCTCCTACATTCTTTATAACGCTATAACTCGAAAACTAGAGCTAACCTAAAACGGTTAGCATCCTCGATTTTTCTTTAACTTATTATGTCTAACTTTTGTCGCTAAAAATTTGTCAAAACCGAGCACAGTGTAGTAGAACCTTATTATTAAATAGTTTTAAAAAATTAACCACAGCTAAGTTTCTTCTTTTAATCTTTAGTATTTTAGCTGACTAAAATAACTCTCAATTGTTTTGTATATTCAGCTTTTTATTGACATTGTTTGTGTTTGTTTACTGTAAGAAAATAATTGGAATTATTGATTTTCTTATGCCTTAATAATAATGAATAAAAATAATTAAATTTTAAATACTAGCCTCATTACTATTATACTCCTAAACGAAATGCATTGAAATTAAAAGAAAATTAAACACTACATTACCACCAAAACATTTCCTCTATTTAAATTTTTTGTTTTTAACTGTTTTTACTATTCAAACATATCGTTCGCTAATATGAAAAGGTATCTAATCAAACCTATAAAAACTGTAACTTTTATTTGGCGAAATTCTCTTAATTCGGAAAAAGCATATAAATTGATATGTATTTAAAATAACTTAAGATCTTAGCTATTGTAATTAAAATCTAGCGAAATTTACAAATCATAAAAATTCTTGAAAATTTTCAGTCTATTCAATAAAGAATTTTCTTAGAAAATCAGCGATATGTATTCTATGTATATATGTATGTATGTATGTAATTTTATTAAAACAGAGCAAAATAAAATTCAAGTTTGTGCATGCATCACAGGATAAATATAATAAAATTAAAAACAACAAATGAACAGTGAACCATAGAAAACCTTAAGCCATTTGAATTAATTTGTGTACTCTACTTTAAAATCGTCAATATCGTTAAATAAACAAATTTTAGATACCTTAAAAATATCTTGTTTCTTCTAACCTAAATTCTTAGAATATTAACTTTTTAAATGTGGACTATCGGACAACTGTACCCTTCTTAAATAAACCTGATTTAAAGCGAAAGACAGACTAAAGTGGGTTAGATTTGGACGGCTGGCGGAGAAGAGATACATATATATTTTTGTACATTTCGGCGAATTTTTAGGTGGATAGACGGTTATTACCTTAAAAATAATATTTGACCTTAAAACTAATATTTCTTAAGTTTCAAACAAAATAATAAACTAAAATTTAAGCTTAAAACCTACAGCTAAAGGGCATAAAAAGTACTATAAGGAACTTAAATGTACTCAAACTTTCGGTTGACATATAAAATAGAAATGACAGATTGTCATACAACCATAAACATGTTTATAAACATAAATTAAGTTTTTGTTTTCTACACAAATATATGCTCATAAATACACACACATACATATGTTTATAAAATATACAAGTTCAAACTTAATGTGTTACCCTGTGGGAAAAAGATGGGCTCTGTTTTTTTAAACATTTTGTAGCAAATGTTATTAAAGCACTAGCAGATTGGAAAACGCATAAAAAGTCATTAGATGGAAAGATTTAGACTCTTTTTTATGAAAAAAAAGAGTACTTCATTGTGAATGATTTTATTCTTATAATTGTGAATATTTTTCTGTTTGCCAATTTAAATGTTGATGATGATTCTCTTTACAACATAATTTATTGTGAATGCAAATTTGTAAAACAAAAATGACTTACGATTGTTATTTTAATAAATTGGGGTTATTGTGAATTCGTTTGTAGATGACAAATTCTATTGTATTACCAACTTAAAGCACATTACACATAAATACCTCTTAAATTATATTTAAGTTATGAATTAAAGTCTTGACTCTAATCTTAATAAGACAAATTCTAATTGTGAATGATTAAATGAATTTCAGGCCATTATGAATGAATAAAATCTATCGTGAATGATACTCCAAATAAACCAGAGCTTATAAAAAATATTTCTTACATATTTATAGATTAATTTTATTTATAATGAAAAAATTTTGCTTATATTATTTAAAATTTGTTTGATATAAAATTCGTTGTGAATTATAGTCTATTGTGAATGCATAAATAATGCTGACTAAATATAAAAAAATTCATAACGAAATTTTAAAAGATTTGTTATGAAAGACCCGTTATGTTTCGTAGAATAAAATAAATATTTCGTATTCCACAAAGTGACAGAGTTTCCGTTTTTATACCCTTCACCACCATAGGTGGAAAGGGTATTATAAGTTTGTGCTGATATATGTAACGCATAGAAATATTTGTCTTAGACTCACCTTTTAGTATACCAATAGGCTTAGAATCACTTTCTGAGTCGATTTAGCGATGTCCGTCCGTCCGTCCGTCTGGCTGGACCCCCATGTAAACCTTGTAATCAAACTACAGGTCGCAATTCTAAAGATAATTCGATGAAATTTGGTACAGATCATTTTTTTTGATAATTGGACCATGGCTATTGAAATTGGTCAAAATCGGTCAATTATTTATGGTACCTCCCATAGGTCCCACTTCCCGAATTTGACATATTGGCAACAAATATCAATATTTTTCATGAAATTTAAAACAAATACTGCTTATGTGAATTAAAATCACTGTACGAAATTTCGTTGAAATCGGTCCTTATTTGATCATAGCTCCCATACAAACTCTTCTTTAAAAACGCACTAAATGAGACAAAAAAATTACTAAAACGCTCGTAAATCTAAAGATATTGAAAATTTTAAATATATAAGTTTTAAGAAAATCTTTGTATGATGGCAAAATTTAGCAAATATTTGTCTTTATACAGGAAAAATAACACCTTTGACCTTAGTGGTGAAGGGTATCGTATGGTCGGGCTCGACCGACTATAGCGCTTTCTTACTTGTTTATACTAAAATAGGTTTTTTTTTATTGTGTAGTTCTCATGCTTTAAAAAGAAAAAAGTTTTCTACTCCATTTGTTTTAAATATTTTTATCAAAATTTTTCTATACAAATTTTTTTTATCAAACTTTTTCTATAGAACATTTTTTTATCAAAAATTTTTCTATAGAAAATTTTTTTATCAAAAATTTTTCTATACAAAATTTTTTATCAAAAATTTTTTATTAAACATTTTTCTATAGAAATTTTTTTTTATCAAATATTTTTCTATACAAAAAAATTTTGTATCAAATTTTTTTTTATAAATAGAAAAGTTTTTATTAAAAATTTTTCTATGAAAACTTTTTTATCGAAAATTTTTATATAAAAAATTTTTTTATTAAACATTTTTCTAAAGAACATTTTTTTTATCCAAAATTTTATAGAAAATTTTTTTATTAAAAAAATAATTTTATCTAAAATTTTTCTTTAGAAAAAATTTTTATCGAAAATTTTTCGATATAAAAAAAAATCAAAATGTTTCGAGGAAAGGTTTCCCCTCCAACATTTTTTGGTTTCATCAAAAAACTATTTGTTACAATAATAAATACTTGTAATAAATTGGGATCTTAGTGCAATACGCTACAGTAGAACTTTTTAATTAAACGTTTGATGTCCTAAAATTTTTAATAAACCTATTTTAAAAAATATTTTTATCGGAAAATTTTCAATAAAAAATAATTTTTAATGAAAAATTTTGCAAAGAAAAATATTTTTATTAAAAATTTTTCTAAAAAAGTGTATTGCAAATATCCAAAAAATATTTTTTTTATCTAAAAAATATAAAAATCTAAAACTGTTAAATATTAGAATTTATTTCCGTTTTGAAAAATATTCCCAAATTCGGTTACATATATTTCAAACAATGTTTAGAAAAATAATATTGTCGTGGCAACAGTGTTCGAGATTATATTTCTTTGTTCTCTCGAACCATGTATTTTGTTGCTATAAATTGGATTTTGATTTTTTTCTTGTATATTTTGTTTTTGTCATTTCTTTAACAAAGCGGCACCAACCGATTCAAATTGAATGATTTTAATACTCATTTTCCCGAGTTTTATTAATGTTCATGGAATTTACGAATATTACAAAAATTCTTCGGCTTCTGGTGATATGGGCTGCCTACGTCTGCTTAAAATATAAAGTTAGATGGTTATTACTCTTATCGATATTTTTGTTGTGTATCGACATAAATTTTGATTTTGTCAAACCCAAAGTGCAGTTTTTAGTTTTTATTGTCATTTTAAATAACCTAATGAACTATTTTTAGAACCATTCCGTAATAAATATCTTTATATGTTTTTGAAATAAAAACTAACAGAATAAACCATTTTTACCCTCAACTGATAATGATGAATTACTTCTTAGTCATTATTATTTTATTTATAAAGATTTTTATGATAAAAACCTTTGTGGGTGCTAAGAAAGAACAGGCCTTCAGATATTTCCAACTGGGTACTATTCACGCACACATTTAGCCGTCTAAATACTAATTTGACCCACAACATTTGTGGGGGAAAATTCAAGTAATGCACAATTCACTCTACAATTTCTGCTCTTGTAGCTGTCAGTATTATGTACTCACATTCATGTAAAAATTCTACAAAATGAAGTTGATTATTAAAATGAAAATTAATAAAGCTTTTTATTTTAATAGCAACTAATAAGAAAAGCATTACAACGCAGCAAAAAATAATGCATAAACATGTGTTGCGGCAAAAGAGAGACTAAAAATACACTAAATATTAAAAACACTAGTTTAATGCAACCTCACAGTAAAAGAGAGAAATAAAGAAATGGAAAGAGACAATTTATAGACACGTCCAATTACATTTAAAGAAACAGTTGTTGAAAGTAGATGTGAAAAAACAAATATTTTATTGCCAATGCACAGTAGGAAATTATGGCCAAAACCCCCAAAAATGTTTTTAATTTTTTTTGAGAAATTTTAGTGCCAGAGTAGAGCTGACATTTCAAAACATGTAATCGTAATTTTTTGTCATACTACATTGCCTACTAAGGCTGTAATAATTCCTCAAAGTTTGAATATTTGTTTATATGTTCGTAATAAAATTATTTATATATTTGAACGCATATATAAAATTCGCTTAATTTCGGAATACGTGTACAATTTTGACTTTTTCTTTTTTGAATTAAAAAGAAGATAGCTTTTACTAATCAACAGCGCTAATTTCAATATCTTTTGACCTATGCTTCATCTAGAATTCTAGCGGTTAAAACAACCATACAAAATTAAAAAAAAAAATTATTACAAAGTTTGATAGACCGCGAATTTTTTTTAGAGATTTTTAGAGGTTGAAGCACAACACTCCCTAATAGCTGAATTCAATAAATAATAAGCCCTATGAATTTCATATCCATTTGCATCCCATTTCAAGAATTATAACGTTTTTAGTAACACCCCTTTTTCACAATTTTTTGCAATTTATCGCTAAAAAATCACTACTTGAAGTGAAATATAGGCGTGATGTAATATTTTTATGAAATTTTCTTTAGTTTCCTTTATAATTCTATGCAAAATTTATATATAAAGATAAAAAACAACCAAATTTTTAATTTTTAATCACCTTTGTATAATTTATTTAAGTATATAGGTAGTGGTCACATAATTGTGGACGCAATAAAAATTGTAGAATCTGCAAATTTTATATTATTCAAGAACTCGTAATTTTTTTTATAAAAATATTCAATGTTTAGAGTTTTTCTGTAGGTTTGTTAGAAGCATACAAAATCTGGTTTTAAGCTCATAGTATGAACCCAATATCTCTGAAAGGAGATATCCGATTTTCATGTATCAGTCATGTATCGTAGGATAGGTATTCTTTTCATATATTATCCTATTTAAGTAAATAATTTTTATAATCGCCAGCAAAGATTTTTTAGCATGTTTAGTAGTCCAGTTTTATGTGACCACAGACTTTATATTTTCTTAAAAAAATTATTTCAGTTTAACTAAGGGTACATTATTTATATACACTAAAAATTTCAAATACAAAAGTCAATAAATGACCAAGTTATTGAGTTTTGGCCGTATTCTCCCACTGTGCAATGGCTTAAAATAACATTACTATTTTTTACAATAAAACAAAAATATTTTTTAAAATTCTGGGGCCAAATTACGGCATTCGATATCGATCGAAATCTTAAATATTTTCAAAACATTTGTATAGCATACTTTAAGGGTAATCAATAATTATTTAAAAGATACACAGTTAACTATATTTTTTTGGAGTTATTTGCCAAAAGATGAACAATATTTAGTAAAATAGTTTTAATTGAACAATTTATATTATTAAAAACGAATTAAAATGGATAAAAAATTTCAATAAAGTTTTTGCATTGAAGTAACTTTGAACATCCCTAAAGTATACTTCGCAATATTCGCTTAAAAGTCTGAGTTTTCGATCGATATCGAATGCGGTAATTTGGCCACTGTTTTGCTTTTATTTGTCTACAAACTATAAAGGCGTTAGATGTCCCAAAAGTAAATTTCAAATGTACTTCATGCAAATAGCTGGAGGTTAGATTTTTATCAAAATTGATGCAGTAGATTTTGTTTACTTTTAAAAAGAAAAAAAATTATTAAAATAGGTGTGAAAATATGAATAAACCTAAAAATATGCAAGAAAAAACTTAAGTAATTTAAATCGATTTTAATGAATAAATTTGTTGTTTATTTTCAGTGATGCCACCAGTTAAATAATTGAATATTAAATTTAAGGTATGTAAAACTATTTTTTAAATCTAACACAAAAGATCAAAACTTTCGTTCAGATTTAATTCCAACTACATTGATTTTTCTCCTAAGAAAATCTAACAAAGTTATAAATTTCCACAGACTTTTTTTAAACGCATAAAATATTTCTTTAAGCTGTAGCATTGCCAAAGCAAACCTTTTATTAAGAAAATAGAAAATCGACTTGTTAATTTTAAATATTCTTTTCTAATCATTATTTAGCTCTTACCTTTAAGTATATCTTTGTCTTGTCTTCGTTATTGAAATCATAATCATGTCTTTCTATTCAATTCCATAAACACTTGAAAGGAAAATGTAAATATGTCTAAGCAAGAGTAAGGGAAATATTTCAAATATATTAAAATCTATAAGAATGAAAAAGGAAAATGTGTCTAGAAAGAATATTGTCGTACTTACGATATCATCTTATAATGGCAAAACAACTCACCCTCAAAACATTACCTTCCATACATGGACTTGTATAAATTATTCACCCACCATTGAATTTTTCCTTTTGCAACGCTTTTATGGTGAATAGTACTTAAACTACTTAAAAGGAATACTTTGAAAATTTATGCACGTACCTACACAGCACACACTCTTAACTTAGTGCATTTTGACATATATACATAAATTTTTTACATTAAGAGAGAATTTTATTGTGAGCTCACGTGTAAGAGCATGAGAGCTACGTTATTACATGCAGTTGGGGTATATTGACAATTTTTTATTGTGAATGCGATTCTTAAAGAGTTATAGTTTGTCCTGAAAATGATCTAAAATTTTCCAAAGATTATTGCGATATGCAAAAGACACCAAAAAGAAATTAATTTAAATGAAGTCGTGTTTATTGTGAATGTTTACGTGCATAGTTCATTGTGAGTTATTTTCCTTGAAAATATAATCTTAATTGACACTTTTATTAAATAAGAATTATTCTCTTAGTTAATTGAATTTTACTGTGAATATTACTTATTTAAATGGCCTATATTTACAACATGTTAAGGTCAAAAGTCGAGCATAGTTTAGAATTCCATACGCTTCGATCTTGTGCGCATATTCTCCAATTTGGTAGGCCAAGCTTTGAAAGATTTTCTTCTACATGGCCTTTCCATCGTAATTTTGGTCGTCCTCTTTTAACATTAATAGGGACCGTTAAAATAGTCAGCATTTACATTATTGCGCGCAGAATTTTTAACGCCAAATTTTCATTGTGAATGATATTTCGAAATAAAATTATATTGAAAACCACAAAAGCTGAAAATTCTGGAATTAATGGTGATTTTGTTAACAGTAAAACAAGTTAAGGAAAAATAGCCAGTTTGAAAACCGTAAAATTTTAGATACAGCAACAAATGTTTTAAATGATAAGTTTTTTTCGAATTTTATTAACTATTTTCTTTCTCCTGTAAGGTAACAAAAAATCGAGTTAGACCTTCTTTATATTAAGCCATCGATATATATAAAGATAGGCAATCGATACCACCAGGAACCGAAGACTATTTATAAGTTTTGTAAATATCAAGATTATTAATGAAACTCGTAGATTTTCTATAGAAAAATATTATTCTCTGGAAAATTTTTCGATAAAAATTATTTTCGATAGAACTTATTCCGTAAAAAATATTTTTCTGTGAAAACATTCCATAAAAATATTTTTCTGTAGAAAAATGTTCGATAAATATATTTTTTTGGAGAAAAGTTTTCGAGTAATATACTTCTCAACAGAAAAATTGTTGATACAAATTTTCTATAGAAAAATTTTTGACAAAAATATTTTCTATAGAAAAATTTTTAATAAAAAAATTTTTGAAAAAAAAAATTTTGATAAACTGTTTTGATAAAAAAATTTTCTATAGAACAATTTTTGATAAAAATATTTTCTATAGAAAAATTTTTAATAAACAAATTTTTGAAAAAAAAAAAATTTGAAAAAAAAATTTTGATAAAAAAATTTTCTATAGAAAAATTTTTGATAAAAAATTATCTATAGAAAAATTTTTGATAAAATATTTTCTACAAAAAAATTTTTGGTAAAAAAATTTTTGATAAAAAAATTTTCTATAAAAAAAGTTTTGATAAAAAATTTTCTATAGAAAAAGTTTTGATAAAAAAATTGTCTTCAAAAAGAATGATTATTCGCATTTGATCCCAAATCTGTTACATTAATTTATTAATGTAACAACCAATTTTTTGATAAAAAGCCAAAAATTGTTTGCGGAGAAACCAAAATTCCTCTACGCGTTTCTATGGTTGGTTAGGCCATCTCTTCAGGAGGATTATCCCCAATTTAGACAAATCGAAAACCTCGCATTATTACTTATTTTACAAACAAAACCTTCAAGAATTATGTTCATAAACCATAAGTAAAAGCGTAGATCATCGACTGAACAAAACACAAACAATTTTCAGTTTTCATCTTCCTTCATTTCCCACATTTTTCTATAGAAAAAGTTTTGATAAAAAAATTTTCTATAGAAAAATTTTTGATAAAAAATTGTCTGTAAAAAAATTTTTGATAAAAAAATATTCTATAGAAAAATTTTTGATAAAAAAAAATTTTATAGAAAATTTTTGGATAAAATAGAATATTCTAAAGAAAAATTTTTGATAAAAAAATTTTCTAGGGAAAAATTTTTGATAAAAATATTTTGTATACAAAATATTTGATAAAAAAATATTTCTATAGAAAATTTTTGAAAAATTTTCATAAATAAATTTTAATTGAAAACTTTTTGATAAGAAATAATTTTTTGGTTAAAAAAAATTTTCTGTAGAAAAAATTTTTGGTAAAAAAAATTCCATAGAAAAATTTTTGATTAAATATTGTCTATAGAAAATGTTTTGATAAAAAAATATTTCTATAGAAAATTTTTGAAAAATTTTTAATAAACAAATTTTAATAGAAAACTTTTTGATAAGAAAAAATTTTTTATCAAAAATTTTTCTATAGAAAAATTTTTTATCAAAAATTTTTCTATAGAAAAATTTTTGAAAAAAAATTCCATGGAAAAACTTTTAATGAAAAAATTTTCTATGGAAACATTTTTCATTAAAAATTTTCTAAAAAAAAGTTTTGATAAAAAAATTGCTAAGAAAAAATTTTATAGAAAATGTTTTGATAAAAACATTTTTTAAAGAAAAATTTTTGATAAAAAAATTTTCTATAGAAAATTAAAAAAAAAATTTCTTCAAAAAAATTGATAAATAAATTTTCTATAAAAAAAATTTTAATAAAAAATTTTCTATAAAAAAATGTTTAATAAAAAATTTTCTATAGAAAAATTTTTGATAATAAAATTTTATATAGAAAAATGTACTGAAGTGCCACATCCTTGAATTATATATGTAGTTTATGGCTTAACTTCAGCCAAGTTTTACTTTGACAGGTTAAGTTGTAAGCCATAATACGAAATAGAAAAATTTAAACTGAAATAGAGTTGTTCTGTATGCTATTCTAGGGATATAAGTTTGTTGGCAATTGGTCCACATTAGACATATGTAGTGAAGTGACGCAAATAGTCGGACTTGACCTTCTATAAAAGTTTCATACTTTCTGATTTAAAGAAGTGTATCCTTTCATAAGTCCCAGTACTCAAATAATTTTCACTTTCTTTAAAATGTGAAAATTTCATGAGTACTTTTTTGCTCAAGCTCACACATTTCTGCACATGTTTATCCTTATATCTTTTGCACTAAATCCCCTAAAAAATTATGTATATGTATAAAGTGAAAAAGTCAGTTAAGCAAAAAAATATTTGACTTTAAATGAAAAACCACCAAAAATACACATGCTTGTTTTTAAACCAAAAACAGAAAAAATGAAAAAAACCCACAGGAAGTCAACGCGTTAAAATAAATGTGCTGCCAGTTGCAATAACGGAAAAGGTGAAAATAATAATTTAACATTTCAACTAAATAAGAAAAGACACATGGAGTTTTCAAATAAAAAAGAAAAACTGTATATATATACTAACATAAACATAAAGAAAAGGGAATAATTTAATGAAAATGTGTAGGGAAATGTTAAATTTTATATATTTCCAACAAAATTAAATAAAGGAATTTTAAATTAAAATATTTTTTAAAAAGGAGTTTTTGCTAGAGTCTTACATTTAACTTAATATCACCCAAGAAATGGTTATCTCTTTTTTTTATTGTAATTTTAAACAGTTTTTGTATATCCAGTTTAATAGTTATTGCAAGCTATTCTGCTTAAAGCTAAAATATTGTCTTTTTAAGCAGAACGACAGACTTTCTATGGTATGTTCAAGCTCCTTTTTTGATTACACATAATACTTACATACATACACTTTTTTTTTGTTAAAAGTTAGAAATAACATAACAAATCGACAAATGTCTCCCAGTAGTAAAATAAACTACGATACAATAGAAAAATATTACTTGCAGCCATAGAAAAAAAATTTACAGGAAGTTGAAGCAAAAGAAAAAAAATCACAGCACTTGAAAATACGAAAATGACTTGAGATGTGTCGTAATCAGACTATTTACACAAGAAATTTACACATACTTTTATATCTACCTTGAATATATATGTATGTGTATATTATAAATATATATTAGGGTGTCACCTATTTTCATAATATTTGATTTCAAAATAAAACTTAAAAAACAAAATTGAGAAAACCTGGCAAGCAATCCAAAGTTCAATCCCGACGTAAAGCGGAGACTAGATTTGAAATGTTAATAACAAAATACTATTTTAATCTATATCGATCAAGACCTAGGGCCAAATCGCTGCATTCGATATCGATCGAAATGTAAGGTATAACATTTGTGTAGCATACTTTTAGGATAATCTAAATAATATATGTATAACATACAGTTTAACTTATTTGTCAGTTCCCTGATTGTAAAATAATGTTTACACAAACAAACGTATATGTTTAGATATCAAATTTTTTAAACTTTTTGCAATATACACAATATTTGCTTTAAAGTCTCAGTTTTCGATCGATATCGAATGCTGCGATTTGGCCCCTGTATGGCTTGTGGGAAAGGTTTATTTTGCTTTGGTTCATTTCACTTCGAATTAAAAGGTATTCCCAAAAGAAAACAGAATGTATTATTGTAAAGCGGAGCTGACAGCTCTACAGCACAATGTGTAAACTTTTACAAAAGAGATTTTGAGCTTTCATATTGACACACTATGTATGAGCGAGGCGTAACTATGTTTGACCCTCTCACATTTACGTAAAATTTCTTTGAAAAATCAGTGGTCTTTTCAAAGTCCGAAGAATTTGTTGATTGATTATATGAAAAAAATGTAAATCTGGCAACACTGACCGTAAGAGCTTTGAAAGCTCTTAATCACAAATAAAAATATTTATGTAACTTGGCCAACTTAAGGTTGCGAGCTTCTAAAGTCAACCTAAGTCAATCCTACATAATACGAGACTACTACAATGACTACTGTAGGAGTTGGATTAGAAAGAAACGGTCACTAACTCTTATTCGATTTAACTGAGCTCTTCACTATTAATGCTAGTAAATTTTAAAATTTAATTTATTGTAGCATCTGGAACGAATCAAGCTTTATTGCTTTGGTAGTTAAGAGTCTCCGCTCTTCTATCCCTTACAGGTAACAAAAAGGGCACAATTAAAGTAGTTTTTTATGAGTTATCATCATTAAAAATCTATAAAGTAGTTTCGGAGTTATTGCAGTTTTTCCCCGAAAATTCGTCTGCTTGACGACACGCCTAAGGATATGCAGCAAAAAATTTTACTTAAGGATAAGTAAATTTCAAAGTAATCAGGGGTGTCATAGAAACCAAGTCAGTTTTTAAATTTCTCTTTTTTGAAAACCAATACTGGTTATATTTGGTGTCATGAAACCAAGTCGGTTTTGTTATTATTGGTTTTAAATCAAACAAAATGTTCGAATCAATTGTTTATTATTTCATTTGAAATTTTTTTGAAACATCAAAAATCAAATAAAAAAATAAAATAAAAATTATTAAAGAAAATTTTTTGAAGAAAAACTGATGATGGACAAATGATGCTTGTATACCCAAACATCATGAAATGACCGAATTGCGGACTGGAAAAAATGTAATCTACCTACACCAAGAAACAAACCACAGCCAAAGGACGATTGTCACTTACATGAGATATTCATTAAATTGCAAACAAATATGTTGATATGCATTTGCTTCGCCAGTACCTCCACACAAAGAATATTCTAGCCATACAATTTTCCCCATTTTTGGTATTTTTTATGTTTGTCGATACGGTTTATGATTCCAAAGACAAAAAGTACCAAAACTTGTTTTTATCTTATTACATGATAAAAAATGCTATGTAAGCTTTTCACCCATCTCCTTTTATTTGAAAGTTAAAGCTAAAAAGTACCAAAAATATTTTTTCTCTTTTTCTCCCCTTTTTTCGAAAAGTACTTACCACTTGTACTGTTATTTTTTATTATTTTTGTAACTGATCCAAATTCGATTTCAATTTTGGTTCTATTGTTTTTAATTTGGGAATTATAGCGTTATTGAATTTTCCCTTTTTTATCCCCCACAGGGCCAAATTTTCAAAAATCTGTTCTTAGTGGATCTTTAAATCGAAAAAGGCACCAGTTGTTAACTGTAAGTTGATTGGTTTATTTCCAATACTAAACCAATAATATTATTTTCTGTGACACATAAAACCAATAGAAAATGTAGCTCGAACATTAATATTGGAATTCATGACACCAATTCCATTTTTTTGTCGTTTTCAAAGCCAATACCAATGAAATTGGTTTCTATGACACCCCTGAATACATGATTTACAATTCTTAATCGTTCAGTTTCGTTATTATACATTTTTCTCAGGCCGGTTTCAAAAATATTTTTTTAATTTTTTGAAAATTTTGTTCAACAAATATTACAAATAATAAATTTGAAACAAACAAATAGAAGAATAAAATACACAAAAAACAAGTCGATATATTAAACGGTTTCGCCGAACCTGCGATTTGAAATCGTAAAATTTAGCAAAAATGTGAATATTGTGCTTGTTAAATTGTACCAATATTAATAAATGAAATAATGAATATTCTTCCTTAGGCTATATAAATTGCACATGGCATTGTTTTTTAAAATTGGAAAAGTTTGAGTCTTCACCTGGGTCAAAAGTCAGAATTTGGAGTTTTTTTTTATTTTCTATAAGAAAGTGACAGAATATCAATAATTTATTACCAAATTTTGTTCAAAATGCAAAAATATATTAATTTTTTATTAACATTGAGACTTTTGAATAAAGAGATATTTTTTAACCCTAAACAGACATGGCGACTAAAATGACACCAAAATGGGAAAAAACGAAACAAATTAAATATCAGTAGAAAAACAAAATTTGGGTCATTTTAGTCCCTATGTCTGTATAGGGTTAATATATACTTTTTAACAAAAAGACTTAATGTTAATAAAAATTGATATATTTTTGCACTTTGAAGAAATAAATTCCATACAAAGCGTTTAACACTTTGTGGGCGGATGCGGCACGTGTCCCCTTATGGAATTTAGAAAAAAAATTGCACGGAATGTTTTTATGTTACACAGAACATTTCTAGCGAGGAGTTACGATTCAGTTTCGCACTTTCGTAATATAAAGTGCACCCTAATATACATACATATCGTTACTTTAATATAGAAAGGCCCTAAGTCGTTTTTCATTCAAATCGCTTTTTACTGCTTTATCTTACATAATTTTATTAAAATCTTTTAATTTTGAAAAACATTATTAAATTCTTTAGGGAATTTAGTAAAAAACTGCGTTTAAGAAATTTCTATATCTTCAAAACATAAGATTTTATGTAGTTTTTTCTCACTCTCCTGCAATGTAAGAAAAATATTAGTTAGGGCTTTTCTATATTAAAGTAACGATATACATTATGTATTAACAAATTTAGTGTCTCATTTTTTCATACATATACCAAAAATTAAATATATTTTGTTATTTTTTATAAAAAAGGTTATTTTCGTATATAGTATTTTGGTACTTTTTTCAAACCTAAACATACAGATAAAGATTGATGTCGTGCTAATTCCCAAAAAAAATAATTTTCCTAAACCTTTCTGGAAAGTTTTTGTGGGTCTTTTTTTAGTTTAAATAATTATTCATCAAATAAGAGTCACCCTAATCCTTATGTTTATATATGAATTGACTTGATAGAAGTCTATTTATAATCTTTTTTATGTACCTATGTACATTTGTATATACTTTTAAGCATTAGTTAACCGAAACAACCATTCAAGTAAAAAGTGTTTTTCAATTTCTAAGTTTTCTTTTTTCCTTCGAAAGGATATAATTCTGGTATTAATGGAGAGAAAAAAGAAAAATGATTTCAAAAAACTATTATAAATACAAAGAGGGAAAATATAGGAGTTAAATACAAAGAAATACTACCAAACTTTCTAAAATGAACAATGACATTTTTTGCGAATTATATATCGCTTATTTATTTATTTATAGTGGCATAAGTCAAAAAATCATACTTTAAGAAAAAACGGTAAAATTATTTTGTCTTATTTTATTGATTTTGTCTTAATTTAATTTTTCAAGATCATGTAACTTATTGCTTTGTTTGGGCTAAATATGCAAAATTATGCACATGATTTATATAACGTTATAAAGCCTAGACTTAAGTCTTTATATTGAGTTCAAACTTGTCTTGTAGTTTTTTAACAAAAAAAGTTATATCATATCTAAACTCAAAGATAGATTTATTTTAACATTTTCCTCCAAATTTTAAGCATCCACTTGACCTTCTTAGTAAACTATCATTTTAACCATTTCAAACTTTAAACTCTAAAATATTCATAACCAAATCTCTCTAAAAACTGAATTTTTTTCTATGAAACAGATTTACTTTAAGTGCTTCCCTCATCAGTCATACAATCACGGCTTTCAGCACAAGTTTCTTTTTTTTTGAGAACTATTACATAAAATTTCTGTCATTTATTGTTATAAAAATCTAACGAACTCTATGTGATGCTAAAGCTAAGGAAACTAGAACTAAAAATTCTTCACAAGAAAAACTGTTATTTAAGTTAATGTTTGGAAGCTGCAACGTCAAAGAGCCATTAAATAAATTGCCAGAAATGTGCGTATAAAAGTAAAAAAAAAAGAATTTCTTTATTATGGAAAAGTTTTAGTTACATAAATAAAAAATATATGAAATAAACGAGCATGTAGGGGTATATAAGTGTGCATGTATTTGTCATAGTACTTGGAAATTTATGAGGTTGTTAAATAATATGAAAACGAAAAAAAAAAAAATCATAGCTCTCTACCTTTTATATTTTACGGTATTATTTCATAATATTTAGGAAAATATGAAAAAATGTAATATATTTTTTGTAAAGCAAAAATTATGTAAGCTTCTTATGCAAGCGCAAATACGAGGGTTTTCTGAAAAGATTTTATTTTAAATTAAAACAAGCTATTTATGAAATTCTTTGTTTATTATTGTTATTTTTGCTATATACAAAATCTTGCAATTCTAAAATATGAAATAATTTTCTAGATTACCCTCGTTTCTAAGAAAGATTTAGGAAAAAGTTGTGTTGTTTGTAATATAAGTTTGACTAAGTATGTGTATGTGTTCTCAAGTGCCGGGGGAAACGTGAAAACAATAAAAAACGCTTACTCGTGAGATTTGTTATGAAATGAACAACACCAATCTAATGCTTACATACATACTAATATACATACATACATATGAGTGTAATACACACACACGTATGTATGTATGTATGTAGTAAACCCTGCAATTCCGAAAGGAACAACTTTTTTAAAATTATTAAAGTAAGTCTAGTCAGCATTCGATAGTTAATTGTAGACTTAATGAAATATATTTGCATTACATCTCCCATTACAAAATGGACTTGAAATAAATTCAACTTTTTTAAATTTTGGAGAAGTTTTTTAATTATTTGGGATCTTTTGGGTAAACATATATCATTTTATGTGAATTTATTAGTATTTGTATACACGTCTACATAATATGTTATTTAGACTTTTAAACAAAAACACGCTAAAATTAAATCTTACCCAGTGAGAAAAAAGGTTTATTTTCAAATTGAAAATGATTTGAAATTAAACCGGTTTTCAAAGGTCAAATGCTTGAATTAATTTGAAACAAGTAAGAGTGTTATATTCGGCTGTGCCGAATCTTATATACCCACCATCAAGTTGTGTTAAATTCAGAAACAGGGTGAAGCTAATTCAAAATCTGGACCAAAACTGAAAAAATCGCTAAGCTAATGCGGTAGCTTTATATTTCAACATTTAAAAATATTTAAGTGGTTCCCCAGTATTTACTTTGATCAAAATTCGGTCTAATAACCGGGTATAGTTTTAAATTAATAAGTTGTTAAATAGTTTTCGTTGTGCTTAATTTGTAGTTAGGCTAAACATGTTAATAGTAATACAGCAGGTCCATATATTTCGCTAGGAGTTCCTAATGCATTCATCATATATAAAGTCTGGGCTGAACATTGATTGATGTCTATCTAATTTCATAGGTGCAATCTTAATATAATGAATGTACCTCCAAATCTTTTTGATTGTAGATATAAAAAAGGGGATGTTATATATATAAGAATTATAGCCAAATGTAGACCGATTGTAACAAAATTTTACACACTGGCTGGTATATATATAGAGCTTATTCTTGCAAAATTTAGTGGCCATAGCTATCAAAGTTTCTAATTTAATAGCTTTTAACTGGCCTTTGGTAAAATTTTTGGTTTCCGTGAGTGTTTTTTATATGAAAGCTAAAGTCAAATATGGACTAATTCCTATAAAATTTGATAAGCTGATCAAAAATTGCATAAAACTTCCCTATTTTAAATTTAATCGTCATAGTTATTACAATTGTATTCAATTTATCAGCATTAATGTGTTTCCCGGGGCGGGGTTATATAGGAGCTCTAACTAAATTTGAACCGATTTTGTCCATTTTCAATACACATCTTTTTCAGGATATCCAAAATACTTTTGTAAAATTTTGTCCCTCTATCTCTTTTCGTTAAGGCGCTATCGTGCTTTTATTTGACGGACAGACGGACATAAACAACCTTTTCTTTATGTATTTTCGTGTTTTCATAAGTTTTTTATATGGGAGCTATGGTCAAATGGTTACCGATTGTGACAAAATTTTGCACACTGGCTGACATTGACATAAGACTTTCTTGTGCTTAATTTAGTCTTACTAGCTTTTGTAATCAAGGAGCTATCACGATTTTATCTGACGGACAGACGGACATAAATCCCCTTTTCTTTTTGAATTTTTGTGTTTTCGTAAGTTTTTTATATGGGAGCTAGGTCAAATGGTGACCGATTGCGACAAAATTTTGCACATTGGCTGGCATTGATATAAGACTTTTTTATGCCAAATTTAGTGGTTATATCTGTTATACTTTTAGATTTATTGGCATTTAAGTGTATTTTAGGTGAAATGTAGGCTGTTTTCGTAAGTTTTTTGTATGGGAGCTATGGCTAAATGTGAACCGATTTTGATGAAATTTTACACGCTGCCTAAGGCTAATATACCAAATTAAAACTTCTAATATACCAAATTTTTATATACCAAATTTTATCATCATAGCTGCTATAATTTGTCATTTATTAACAAATAAGCGACTAGCCTAGACGAGATTATACGGGTGCTATGGTCAAATGTGAACCGATTTTGCCCAATTTCAATACCAAAATTTTCTCAAAGATGAAGAATATTTTTACTAAGTTTCAGTGAGCTAGCTCCTTTCGTTTAAGCGTTATCGACAGACAGGCGGACAGACAGACGGACATCGCTCAATCGTCTTAGAATTTCACAAGGATGCAGAATATATATCGTTTTTGGTTTTTGAGCCAATATTAAGGAAATTACAAACGGAATGACAATCTCAATATACCCCACATTCTTTTTGATGGTGGGTATAAAAATAGCGTTCTCAACAAAAGGGGGTTTGTCCTTAAGTTGAGAAATATCTCTATTCTCGAATCGGAATGAAGTATCAATCTTCATTTTGATTACAACATAAGTTTTTGTTTTAAGGTGTATTCAAAAGTTTTAAACTCAAATATAAAAATAATTTTGGACAAAATTTGGTAATAAGTTCTTAATATTCCGTAATTTACCTACAGAAAATTAAAAAACTCCTAATTCTGACCTTGACCCCGGGAAGAAAGAGTTCAACTTTCCCAGTGTTAAACCAATGCCATGTACATTCTATAAAGTCTGAAGAAATATATGCACTATTACTCCTATTAATGTAAAATATTGGTACAATTTTACAAGCAAAAACACAATTTATTACAAAATCTTCACATTTTCGCGAAATTCTACGATTTTAAATCGCATATACGGCGAAACGGTTAAAGATATCGACCTCATTTTCTTGGATTTTATTCTTCTATTTGTTTGTTTTGTGATACTGGAAAACAAATTCATACTTTGTAATATTTGTTGAACAAAATTTTCAAAAAATTGAAAAATGGTTTCTGAAACCGGCCTATGAAAAAAGTTTAATTTTCTAATACAAAAAAAAAAACTAAGTAAATTCGGTTTTATTTTAACAAAACTCGAATATTTAGTACTTACAGGTCATATAATTGTAAATCATTTTTTACTTTGAAATTTATTCATTCTGTCGTCAAGAACACGAATTTTCGGGGAAAAATCGAAATAACTCTGAAAATACTTCACAGATTTTTAATACTGTCAACTTTAAATAAAGCTACTTGAGTTTTCTTTTATATTCCATTAAACTTTTTTTAATAATTTAGTTCTAAGTGGTTAAAATTTGGGAAAAACGAAAATACTCTAATTTTTCCCATACAAAAAAGTTTAACACTTTGTGGGCGGATGCGGCACTTGTTCCCCGTAAGCAATTTTCGAAAAAAAAAATTGCACGTTATGTTTTTGTGTTTCGCAAAACATTTCTGGTAGAGTTACTGTTCAATTTCGCGCTTTCGTAAAATTAGGTGCACCCTTATCTACAAAGTATCCATATGGATACACTCAACTTTGGAGGTAACTGTTAATATACAAGCCAAAGAAATGCTTTAGAAATCGCCTTATTATTTTCCTTTAAAATTTTAGGGAGGCCCTGTGCTCCACTTGGAGTCAAGGATAACAGAAGAAGAAGAAAAATCTTATGAATCTTTTTTAATAAAAGACCTTTGCAATATTAGAAAAATAAGAGTTTAAAGTAGGGGTGGCCACGAACAAGGTTAATATTTTAATAATTTGAGAGCATGTTAAAAATATATTCCTGAAATGCAAATGAAAGTCTCAACAAAATATTAATTATATGCATATATTTGCATATTTTAATATATCTGTGGCAATATGGAAGAATAGCTTAAGTCGAAAATTTAAGTTTTGATATATCATCAATTTTGTATAATTTTTCTTCTCCTTAATTTTTGCGAATAATTTATGAATTAATATATTGGTAATAGGTTTATAAGAGAAGAAGGATGAATATTAAAAAAAAAATGTTGTTTAATTCAATTCCGTTTTTTCTACTTAAGTTCTTTTTCGAAACTGAAATTTGCGTTGAACTGGACCTTAAGAGACTTTAAGCGGTTCTATTTAAATAAAAAGTATATATTGTTAAGCCGTTTGCGAAGAATGACTTTATTTTTTCAAGGTCAAGGTCAAGTGAAATTAAGCGAAATCGTTATATGATGAAAGAAAAATATGAATATGTACACAAAAACATGTGTACATAAGTTGTTTTGATCAATGCATTATAAATTCAAAAAACTTAAGCTAAAAAGTAAACGTACACCCAATAAGAAAAAAGGTTTATTCTCAAATTGAGGACGATTTGAAAATAAATCTTTTTTCAAAGGTCAAACGTTTGATACTGATTTGATATTGATTTAAGAATAATAGCGTTCTCAACAAAAAGGGGACTTTATTCTTAAATTGAGAAATGCCTTTATTCTCAAATCATTATCAAACCTCATTCTCAAAGGTTTTTCAAATGTGGATATCATCTACATGTGAAACATAAATAAAATGGCGTTGTATTTTTGATATTTTTGAGTTTGCTTTTTTGTTTTTGAAAACGGTGCATCATATTTGAATTCTTTTGCTTAAAATATAATTTTTTTATTGTTAGGTAAGAAAAATTTTAAGAAACAAAGAAAATTTACTTATGCATATAAATATTATTGAACTTTTTAATCTTGACATTTTTTAAGCAAGGTTTTATGGTCAAATATGGATCAATTTTAAAAAATCCGAATGAAATAACGAATTTCTTTGAATTGCAATGCCATTCCATTAAAATATCTTAAACATTAATTTTTTTTAACATAAATAATTTTTTTAATGTTTGAAAAAAATTTGAAATAAGGTTTGATAACAAATTTATATAACCCCATTTTTCAAATTATTCTCAAATCATCTTAGGGTTTGATAATGATTTGAGAATAACCTTTATTCTCAATTTGAGAAACTATAATTTTTCAAACGTTTATTCTCAAATGAACCCTCATTTGAAAATGAATGTAAATCTCAAACATCTGTTGGTTTGAAAAAAGTTTGAAAAAAAAACGTTTGATATCAAATTTAAAAGTCATCATATTTCAAACGTTTGACACTGTTCTTATTGGTTATAACATTGACAAAAACCCGAATTTTTCAAAATGGACTAAATACATTTAAGCGCCTTTGGTTCTGTAATACAATAAACGCCTTAACTCAATTCTCTCTTATTTCGGCTTAAGGCACTCTTCCAAAATGCCACAGTGAGTGGCATTATGCCGAATATTTTTGTCGGCTCTGCTTTTCACAAATTTTCTTAAACTAAAAGAAGCAGGTCTACAAACATCTTTGGAAATGTTAAAGTTCATTACATTTTAATGAAAAAGTTGTTTTTACATAATAGATGCAGGGAAAACTCAAACACTCAAACAAATATCAGCTTAAGCTTAAAGTAACTGAAAATAATGAAATAAATTTCTATCTAAGCACATTCTTTTACACTTTCCATAGTTTTCGAACAGTTTTGTCCGCTTGCTTTTCCTTTTGTAGTTATTGATTCATATATATTTTCCTCAATAGATATTTTACAAATTCTTAACTATGCTTCAGTGTCTGTTTGATGGTAACGTGAAAAATTGCTCATAGATGTGGGAGTAGTAATCGAAAGTTTTCAAGATACACATACTTAGAAAAGAAAACTTTACTTTACTTTTGTCTTCTCTAGTTTTTTATTAGTTTTTTTTCGTTTCTTCTATTTTTATACCAAAGTATGCAAGTGAGTAAATTTTTTATATTAATTTTTTTTCTTCTTATCTTTAGATATTTGTCTTGGCAGATTCAATTCAATTGAAATTGTAATGTTTAACGTTGGCAAATCAAATTTAAACTTCTTTAATGTAAATCCTCCCGAATTAAGTTAAATACTTGACTAGGCGTTTTTTTTTTCTCGGGTTAGTAAAAATCGTTGAAATGAGATTTTGATAATGTGTCATTATCAAAATGATATTTAAGATTTCTGTAAAGTGTGTAACAGCTGCAAGGGGAAAGTTCTTTCTTTCTTTTAATTTTGCCAAACTAAATACATTTAGCTAAACTCTTTCCTACACATGCACACACATAGACATTTGCTTGACAGCGTATTTTTCAAAAATGTCCTTGAATTTCTTCAAAAAATATGTTAAATTTAATTAAAAGTTTCTGCCAAGTAATCATTTATTTAAAAGTGCAAAACTATACTAATACTTAAATATTTTTTTCTATTTAGATAAATTTTTGTAAGAAAAATTTTAATTAAGTGATTTTTTGCTTAAGTAAAATCTAGAACAACTTAAAAGAAAACAAACATCCTTAAAAAAGAGAATTTAATCTAATTTAGTAAATTAGATTTAATGCAAATATCACTTTCATAGTGTTAGGAAAATTGTTTTTTATATTTCTATTAATTTTTTTAAATTTATTTAAGTTGCACTTAATTGTCCTTGTTGATATTATTATTTTAACTATGTCAGTATCTTTTATAACTTTTTAAGAAAAATTGTAATACAAATTTTATCTTCCAGCTTTAACTATCTTGTTAGTTTTAATAAATTCTTTTCTTGTTGACAATTTAATTTATTTTAATAAAACTTAATTTGAGTTTAAAATTTTGTATCTTAATCTTGTCACAAGTATTCTGTCATGTAACTTTTTTTAAGATCCTACATAAGATTGAGTTAGTTTCTGATTTAATTTATGTCATTTCAAATATGTATTTTTGTTTTATGTTTTATCTTAGTATAAAGCATTGTTAGCAGAGATTAGAGCGAAATAGAAAAGTAGTTAAATATTTTTAATTTAAATATCAGGAATATCAAAAAATTTGGGGTTAATTGATATATTAAAAACAAGTAAGAAAGTGCTATAGTCGGTCAAGCCCGACCATACAATACCCTTCACTACTAAATTTTGCCATCATACAAAGATTTTCTCAAAACTTATATATTTAAGCTGTTTTCGTCATTTGGACTTATATAAGAGCTAGGGTCAAATGTGGACCGATTATCTCGATTACAGCTTTCACAAAAATTATGTATGCAGAAAATAAACTTACAATTCCCATTATCTTCAGCTTTACGAGCGTTTTAGTGATTTTGGTCTCATTTAGTGCGTTTTAACAGAAGAGTTTGTATAGGAGCTATGGTCAAATGTGGACCTATTTCAATGAAATTTGGTACAGTGATTTAAGTTTTATACAGGAAAAATAACACCTTTGACCTTAGTGGTGAAGGGTATCGTATGGTCCGCCTTGACCGACTATAGAACTTTCTTACTTGTTTTACATTATTTTTCTTAATTCTTATTGTATGAGCTGAGATATCATGGGTAAATACTAGAAGAGTGTACTTGAGGTCAATGATTATTAACACAAAATACTAGCCTTTTTAGACAAAAACATCGAGAAATGTATTTTGGCGACCCCAATGTGCGGTAGAAACAAAAATTTCTTGTTTTCAATAGTTTGGTTGGAATTATCGAAAAGCTTCCTTAGGAAAAGTTTAACGATTTTTTAAGAGCTTTCATTTTCTGATATTAGAGAGGTACATTAGGGTGGTGGGAACTGAGGTTTGATGGATATATACTATAACTGGATATCTGAGATTAATGACTATTGAAGCTAAATATTGGGCCCCCATGAGACAAAAACATCGATATATCACACTTTAAGATCCGACTGTAAATGCCGAAGATATAACGAAAAATATATTTTGGCGACCCCAATGTGCGGCGAAAAAAATTAAAAAAAAATTTTTCGAAACTGTCTTACAACAATACTTTATATTCTGTGGTGTACGGCAAACTTTTTTTTCAAGGCGCCCTAATATGCATGTTAAAGTGTACCAATGTTTAGCATCAATGAAAGTAATAGTGAATATTATTCCTTAGACTATATATAATGTACACGGCATTATTTTTTAAAAATTAGAAAAGTTTAACCCTATCTTCGCCGGGGTCAAATGTCAGAATTTGGAGTTTTTTATACCCTTCACCACCATAGGTGGAAAGGGTATTATAAGTTAGTGCTGATGTATGTAACGCATAGAAATATTTGTCTTAGACCCACCTTTTAGTATTCCAATAGGATTAGAATCACTTTCTAAATCGATTTAGCGATGTCACTCCGTCCGTCCGTTTGGCTGGACCCCCATATAAACCATGTAATCAAAGTACAGGTTGCAATTCAAAAGATAATTTGATGAAATTTGGGACAGATATTTTATTTGATAGTGGGACCATGGCTATTGAAATTCGTCAAAATCGGTCCATTCTTTATGGTACCTACCATAGGTAGGTACTCAGAAAGTGATTCTAAACCTATTGTTATACTAAAAGATGGGTCTAAGACAAATATTTCTATGCGTTACATACATCAGCACAAACTTATAATAATCTTTCCACCTATGGTGGTGAAGGGTATAATTAACTCAAATGGAATTAAATTTACCGATAATGTTAGTACTTGAAAGCATGATAAAAGAAATTAGTAAGGTATAACCGTTCTCTCTTTTGTCAGCCATATTAACTTTCTGACGTTTGATCGAATTATTATTTTCTTTTCTCAAATTATGCTACCATACTACTTTTAAAAATCCCAGTTTCGGTTTGCTGTTATACTATAAACACAATCACGACTGCAGGCTACAACCTGTTAAAATTAGAATACATTCATTCAAATAGAAATCATATTTTTAAGCGTCGACATAGCCACACGACTACCATTGCAGATATAGCCAAAAAAAAAAAAAAAATAAAATATATATAAATTTTATATAAAATTTTACGTTTTTCCTTTAAAAACGTGGAAGGAATTCTTTTTGCCAACAACCGTAATCAAATTAATTAAAACACTTTCTGTAGTTTTTCAAAGTAAACGTTTTATTAACTTTATTTAGAATCACTTAAACACACTTTCACAAAAACTGTAAACAAACTTCACAAAACTGCTTTACTAATATTCTTAGTCACACTGTTTCTCTTATACGCGTTTGAAATAAAACTGTTCCCACAATACTCGCCCATCGGCTTTATATAGTAGAGAAGAGAGTTTCTAGCAATTTCTGCAGACATAAACAAAGAGCAGCTGTAGTTGATTACACTAACAATGTGACTTACGAAAGTTCATGTGTGTTCCACTACATTCTCACATGATCAAGAACATTCTCACACATATGTTGTACAAACAGATTATCTGAAGTTAACAGTAACAGAGAGAGAGAGAGAGAATGTAGATAAAAGAGAAACATGTTGCTACACTCTTTACTGTACATAAGAGAAACATGTTGCTCTGCTTATTGACATAAACAGAATAACAACAACACCAACAGAAACATCTAGAAAGCGAGGGGAAGAATTATAAGCAGTGAACTTTGCACAATGGGACGGATAAGTTTAAAATTCGTCACAATAATATAAAAATGTATATTTAATAAATAAAATTTTACTTCTATTGAGTTAGAGTTATATAAATTTTATTTATATAACTCTAACTCAATAAAAGTAAAATTTTACGCTGTCATAACTAATTCGCTACATATGCTAGAGCTAAGTAGTTTATGTTATATTAAAGCCCAGTATATCCTCTATAAAATTCATTATATAAAAGACCATACTTATATCTATATTATTTTAAGATATGCTCATTTTTATAAACAAAGTCGGTTGTAAAAATAAGTTTTGAGTATATGAGCTCTTTATCTTTATAAATCGGAAGAATGTATAATATATCATTTGAATGATACTTTCAGTAGCTTTTGTTTGATATACCAGTTTATATCGGATATAAACTTCTAAAGTTATGCCGTATAATTTTTGAAATTTAAAAAGCCCAATTCTCATACTATAAAAGATCACACCAAAATCTATCTATAAGAACATTTTTGAAGATACGTTTTTTAAATAAAATTTTGGTGAAAATAAAATTTTCAATCCCAAAAAGAAGCTGAAGAAACTGTAACATAAATTATAAAAAAATATGTTACACAAAAATACTTTAAATATATTATGACAAAATTGAATTGTCTCAAGTCTTTTTTTTCTTGTGCAGGATCCGCTAAACTTTATAAAATAAGTTTTAACGAAATGTTTACAACACATTACACATTATACGTTCAAAATTTCCTGATAATAATATTCCCATTTCTCACATGTGGCAACGACTTTTATAATTGTTTACAAAAAACAAATTTCAAATATTTCGCATTTACTTCAAAAATTTTTTTGTAAGAGAGAACGGTTATACCTTACAATTTTTTTGCCATGCTTGAAAGTATTAAAATTACTAATTATTTATGTATGTCTATGTCTGCAATTTTCTTCTTTCTAAAGTTAAATTTTCTGTTGCATATTCTTAGGCATATTGTAAAGTACACGAAATTTTGGTAGAAAATTGTAATAACTCTATAACAATTGTCGCTGTAAAATTAAGTATTTAGATCATCGATTTTAAATTCAGGAGTAAAAAATAGTTTAAAACTTTTTAATCGTAAAAAAAAAAATTCCGCATAATCGTAAAAAAAAATTTCCGCATAACTTCCAAATGAAAATTGTAAACTTCATGATGTTGCAGTAATTTTAAAACATAATTTCTCAAGGACTTTATATATAGCGTGTATTGAGACAATAACTTTCAAACAAATCACATTTTGCCAATGTCGATTGATGATATCTGATTTTTCTCTTAAATTATTGACTTAATTTCGTTTTTCTTTTGTAACTAAATATTTACTAAATGTTTATTATTAAGGGAATTTTGCACAATCCTCAAACCTTCAAGTTAACTAATGAAAAACATTTAAAGATTTTTATTAATTTTTTTTTAAACACCTTAAAAAGTTATAGTCTATTTTGTATTAGTAACAGTTGGTACTATTCGTAGCTAGTTTTACATGATGTGCGTGTTTATGAAAAATAGCGCAACATGACTATTCACTCATCTACTCAAGCTGTGAAATGGTAAATTATCAAGCCACACTTATGCAATAAAAAAAAACCAGTGAAGAATACACGAGAATATTAAGGTGTCTCATACAAGTAGAAAATTAATGAGATGTTTTAGATTTTAATATAAAACTCTAACTAAATGTTTGGTATATTTTACTTGTGCTCAGTTTTAATAAAATTAATAATGAATATTATTGCTCAGTCTATTAAGAAATGTTACTGAAACTTTTTTCAAAATTGTGTTAGCTTAACCTTTTCTTCCTCGGGGTCAAAGGTCAAGATTTGTATTTTTTTCATGACAAAGTTAAAGAATGTTATGAATTTAGTATAAAACTTTAATTTTTAACAAAAATTAAATTTTTTAGTAAATTTTTTACCAAATTTCGATTATCGGATTATAATTTCAAAATACTTGTCAGTGCAAAGATTTGTCAAATAATCATTCCGTTCGGAATGTAACAAATCCGATTGGAGTGTGTATAATTTATTTCGATCCGCCTTAAAGAATGCTACACAATTTTAACAAAATTTGAAAATTGTTTAAAGTGCAATTTTAGGGTTTTGACTTTTTATGAATAAAGCAAGATTTGTAACAGAAATTTAGATTTAAAAAAAAAAATACCTTTAACTAAAAGTTTTTTTTCCAAAAATTTTACTTTTGGACAAAATTTCGGATTTTAAATCTAATTTTAAATAGAAAGAACAAGCAAAAATTATCGTTAATAGGAATTATTCGTTGTGTTAAAATATGGTAGCTGCTGTACATTACATGAACATGTTATGAACATTATAATCAGGCTTAGGCAGCCCATTCCACCAGAAGCCGATGACGTTTTGCAATTTTAGTAAATATCACGATCATTAATGAAACTAGTGGAAATGAGTATTAAACGTTGGAGTACAATAATAAAATACACAAGAAACAATAACAAAATATACAAGAAACAAAACCAAAATCCATTTAAAGCAACAAAATACATGGTTCGAGAGAACAAAGAAATATAATCTCGAACATTATTGCCATGACACTATTATTTTTGTAAATATTGTTTGAAATAATTGTAACAAAATTGGGAATATTTTTCGAAATAGAATGAAACTCTAATACATATTTAGCAATTTTAGATTTTGAAATAAAAACCTTTTTTACACATTTTCCATAGAAAAATTTATAGAAAAATTTTTAATAAAAATATTTGTCTTTTTTTTTCTGCAAAATTTTTCGATTAAAAATTATTTTAAATTGAAAATTTTTGAGTAAAAATTTCTGTGAAAATTTTATCAAAAATATCTATTTATAGAAAAATTTTCTGTAAAATTAAAAAAAAATTCTATCGAAAAATTTGGATAAAAAATTTTTTTATGGAAAAAATTTTTGATAAGAAAGTTTTTAAAAAGAAAATGTATTCTATAGAAAAATTGTTAATGAAAATTTTTGATAACATTATTTTTCATGGAAAATTTTTCGATAAAAATTTCTGTGAAAATTTTATCAAAAATATTTTGCTATATCAAAATTTTCTATAAAATTTTTGAAAACAAATTTTTCTATCGAAATATTTTGGATAAAAAAAATTTCAATTAAAAATTTTCTAAAGAAAAATTTTTGATATCAAAGTTTTCAAAAAGAAAATGTTATCTATAGAAAAATTTTTGATAACCAAATCTTCAATAAAAAAAATTTTCTATCGAAAAATTTTGGATAAAATTTTCTATAGAACAATTTTTGATAAAAAAATTTTCTATAGAAAAAATTTTGTATAAAAAATTTTCTATAGAAAAATTGTTAACAAAAAAAAAAATTTCAATAGAAAAATTTTTGATAAAACAATTTTCAATAGAAAATTTTTGGATCAAATTTTTATAGAAAAATTTTTGATAAAAAAAAATTTTCTTTAGAAAAATTTTTGATAAAAAAAATTTTGTTATAGAAAAATTTTAAATAAAAAAGAATTTCTAGAGAAAAATTTTTGATAAAAAAATTTTCTATAGAAAAATTCTTTTTGGCAAAAAAAAAAAATTCTACAGAAAATTTTTTATAAAAAAAATTTTCTATTTTATTAAAAGATTTAAAGAAATGGAGAAAAAACTTTTTTTTTTTAAAACATCAGAACTATACATTGAATAAACTATCTATTTTATTTAAAAGTATAAAAAGCGGCAACTCTGCCGTTACTCTTTCTGCCGACCTTTGATTATAATAATCATATAATTCTCACTCCATTGAAAAATTCTGCAGGTCACCAAAAGATGATCCTTAATGTAAAAAAAAAAGTTTTAACAATTATTTAAAAATTCATAACAAATCCTTTTTAAAAATCCATTTTAATTATTAATGCACTGTTAAAGTACTTCGTGGACATTAATTTTAACTTAACTTTACTCTCATATTTCAATATTTTATTACTTTTGCTTCAACAAAATTCTTAAATGTTTACAAAACACTTACTCAGACGGAAAAGGACAAATATTAAATCAAGTACATATTGCAAAGGGAAAGGAAATTTGAAATTGGGGAAGGGGAACCGACTTGTAAGCTAAGTGTTTGTTCTGAAATTCATATCAGACAAACTCCCACAGCAACTTACATAAAATACAAATAAAACATGTCTTTAGCTTAAACTTGAAATGGACAGAGAAATATCTCAAAGAGACACAAAAAAAGGAATCTTAAATAAACTAACGAAAGGAAGTGAAAATGTATGAGTGAGTGAAGTGAAGTCTGTCTGTGTTTGTTTTGTTTATCAGTATTGGTGGTTTGGCAGGACCAAAATTCAAAAGTGTATAAAACGGCAAAGAATGAAATGAATGAACTACAACTGAACATTTTATGTTGGTTGACGTTTAATGATAAAAACCATCTGCTGACGTCAAACATTAAACTAATGTCTTTTAGCAAAAAAAAAAAAAACACCACCATCAAAAACGAGAGCAGCAACAAAAATAACATAAAAATCAAAATATCAAATGGGAGAAAAATGTTGCTTAAAAGCCTCTAGAAAAAATATTTCAAATGCTAGTAATGAAATGACAAACCCTGTTTGTACAAAAGATAGGACAAAAATATTTTTACACTTTAAGGTTTTTAAGGCAGAAAATAAATATACTCGTACTTATACTTATTAAAGTTTTAACAAAAGGCATCTAAGACATAAAACGTGAAAAAAGTATTAAAACGTACGAAAAATATTTCTTCGTAGAATAAGAAATTTTGAATAAAAAGAAAGGAATGAAATGAAAAATAGAAGTCCTTACAAATGACAATTCCTGCGAATGTATAGACGATATTGAAAAATCTTAGTACGTGTCTACCTTTTACTTTGCATTGGGGCACAGTGGGGAAAAACTGCTTTCGGATAAAATGTATTAAATGTATAAATTACACTACTTCACAAAATGAAACTTTTTGCGTTACAATTGACCACCACTATATTTGTTTGTATTTGTTGTGGTTTCAATCTTATAAAAAACTGTCGAGATTTAAAATTCTATAGATACTTTATTATACCCTTCACCACCATAGGTGGAAAGGGTATTATAAGTTTGTGCTGATGTTTGTAACGCATAGAAATATTTGTCTTAGACCCACCTTTTAGTATACCAATAGACTTAGAATCACTTTCTGAGTCGATTTAGCGATGTCCGTCCGTCCGTCCGTCCGTCTGGCTGGCTGGACCCCCATGTAAACCTTGTAATCAAACTACAGGTCGCAATTCTAAAGATAATTTGATGAAATTTGGCACAGATAATTTTTTTGATAATGGGACCATGGCTATTGAAATTGGTCAAAATCGGTCCATTATTTATGGTACCTCCCATAGGTCCCCCTTCCCGGAATTGCTATATTGGCCACAAATATCAATATTTTTTCATGAAATTTAAAACGGATACTGCTTATGTAAACCTAAATCACTGTACCAAATTTCGTTGAAATCGGTCCACATTTGACCATAGCTCCCATACAAACTCTTCTTCAAAAACGCACTAAATGAGACAAAAAATCACTAAAACGCTCGTAAATCTAAAGATAATGAAAATTTTGAGTTTATTTTTTGCATACATAATTTTTGTAACAACTGTAATCAATTTGCCAAATTTCGAGATAATCGGTCCACATTTGACCCTAGCTCTCATATAAGTTCAAATGACGGAAACAGGTTGAATATATACGTTTTGAGAAAATGTTTGTATGATGGCAAAATTTAGCAAATATTTGTCTTTATACAGGAAAAATAACACCTTTGACCTTAGTGGTGAAGGGTATCGTATGGTCGGCTTGACCGACTATAGCGCTTTCTTACTTGTTTTTTGTTTTTTTTTTTTTTTAAATTTGTCATTTTTAATTTTTTAATTTTATTAAAGCTATAAAATGGATTGTTCGGTTTTGTTGAAAATTACAGAATATAATAATAAATACAAATATCTTTCAAGTGCTTTTTGATAATAATTTTTTGATATGCATTCGGAGTTATTTGCACTTCATTGTACCTTTTTTAAACCCACCATCAAAAAGAATGGGGGGTTTATTGAGATTGTCATTCCGTTTGTAATTTCCTTAATATTGGCTTATATACCAAAAGGGGATATATCTTCTGAATTCTAATGAAATTCTAAGACGATTGTTTTTCTGTCTGTCTGTCTGTCTGTCTGTCTGTCTGTCTGTCTGTCTGTCTGTCTGTCTGTCTGTCTGTCTGTCTGCCTGTCTGTCTGTCTGTCTGTCTGTCTGTCTGTCTGTCTGTCTGTCTGTTTGTCTGTCTGTCTATCTGTCTGTCTATCAGTTTGTTGAAATCACGATAACTCCTAAACGAAAAGAGCTGGATCACTGAAACAAAGATATTTTTCGTTTTTGGGAAATTTTTGTATTGGGCAAAATCGGTTCACATTTGATCATAGCTCCCGTATAACCTCGTCTAGGCTAATAGCTTTTTTACTAATAAATGACAAGTTATAATAGCTAAGATGATAAAATTTGGTATATAGAAGTTTCACATAAGTACTAGGCAGCATATAAAATTTCATTGAAATCTGTTTATATTTAACCATTGCTCCCATACAAAAAACTTACAGAAACAGCCTAAATTTAACCTAAACTACACTTAAATGCCAATAAATGATAAACTGTAATAGCTTTGGGTACTAAATTTAGCACAAGGAAGTCTTATGTCAATGCCAGCCAATGTACAAAATTTTGTCACAATCGGTCACCATTTGACCATAGCTCCCATATTAAAAACTTACAAAAATACAAAAAGAAAAGGAGTCCGTCAGATAAAAACATAATAGCGCCTTAACGAAAAGAGCTAAAGGTACAACATTTTACAAGAGTATTTTCGATATCTTGAGAAAGTTGTGCATTGAAAATGGACGAAATAGGTTCACATTTAGTTAGAGCTCCCATATAACCCCGCCCCGGAAAACACATTAATGCTGATAAATTGAGTACAATTGTAATAGCAATGACGACTAAATTTATAATAGGGAAGTTTTATGCAACTCTTGGTCAGTATATCAAATTTTATAAGAATCGGTCCATATTTAACTATAGCTTTCATATAAAAAACACTTCCGGAAACAAAAGAAAAATGTAGCAAAGTGCACAGCCGAATATAACACTCTTACTTGTTTTTCTTAAAATTTAATTTTTTTTTTTAATTTTTTAAAAATTCATAAAAAATTGAAGATGATAAAAATATACCATTTTCATTACATGATCACAAAACTATGAATGTTTTAAATGAAAATCCATTCATAAATAGTGATTTTGTTAACAAAAAAGTAATTGAAGTGAGCAGCACTGTCAAGTCTCATTAAAGTATTTTGAAAAATGTAACCGTTACTTAATTTTTTAAATATTTTATTTAATTTTTCATATGAAAAATGTTTGCTAAGTTTTTAATTTATTGTGAATAAAATCACTTTTCATCAAGGGATTTTCATAAATTGGGCTTATATTGTTAAGAACTTTCATATGATCGTCAAGTAAAGATGGTAAGATTTTGCATTTTTTGATTTTTTGAGATTTTTTAAAAAAATATAAATTTTTTTATTTTTGCTTAATTGGGTATTTTCACTTTATTGTCAATAAAACCAACATTTATTCATGAATTTTTATGAAATAAGACTTCGTTTATTTGTAATATTTACAGTTTCAAGACTGTAATGGTAAGTTTTTGAAATCTTCTATTTTTAATAAATTGTTAAAAAATAAAAATTTTTCGATTTTTTTTCGAAAAAAAAAATAAAATAAAACTCCACAACCGTTGACAATAAGAAAAAATTGTCTTGTCAAGGCTTAAAGAAAAATTTGTGGTGAATCCGCCGGTGTTTTAACGAATTCCCAAGATATGATCAAATCAATGTAACGACCTCTGTGAAAATCCGTTATTAAGAAAAAATTAAAAAAATCATATCCATAGAATTTTAAATTTTGGGTGTTTCTGAACTCAGGGGGGCATAATACATCGAAATTAAATACATAGTTGGACTTCAAAGTAATTTCTCTTGTTGAACAGTTTTATAAATACATAAAAACTTTTAGAAAGTTCATTTGCTTAAAACTCAAAATTCAAATTAAAAAAGCTTTTGAAAAGATAATGAAAGATTTTCGGACTAGAAAGCTTTTTAAAAAATTTGTTTGTTAAATGTATTCTTGAAAAGCTTTTTAAAAAGCTTCTTTAAAAATACTTTTCGTATTAAATTTAGAATTGAAATAAAGTGAATAGAAATTGTTTTGTTCGTACTACTGTTGCTTATGATGCTATGACGTAGCTACTGCGTATCCCTTCAGGTTACATGAAAATAATAAAATTGTATATGAAGGAGTGTTAGCATGAATGACTGAGTGTGAATGCATTAAAAATACCATACACGTCAACAATATAACAGAATTACCTCAAACAGACAAAAAACAGACAAAAAATACAAAAAAAAAAAACAAACTACATTTAACGTTTATGACGGAAAAAATATCATAGCAAATAATACATTATTTAAGGTTTGGGTAATTTTGGTGAAAATTGTAGTTGTTTAAATTTTCTTTTTGAACAAAATACTTGGTATATAAAAGAAGAATATTACATAAAAGGATAAAATCTCAGCTCTATTATGGTATATCAATATTTTGCATATATTTGCATATTTTGCATATATTTAGACTTACATCAATAATAGGTGTCAGGATTAACAATATTTAAATATTTTTTTTTAATATGCCTTAAGGGAACAGATACATGAAACCCTCTATGCTTAGATTTATTTCCTTTGTACGAACAATGAATGCTATTGCTAAATTTCAATGAAATATACAGCCCAGTTATGATTAAAAATTCCCCGTGAGTTTTTACACTTTTCCCATATTACAAATTAATTCCCAAGTGGAAATTTTTCATTTATCCCTTCTCCCTTATTATAAACAAACTTCGAAAATACAAAAAAAAAAAAATAATGTTCAATTGAAATTGCCTTTTACATAAAAAAAATTACTTTATCGTGAAAAATAAGCTCACGGGGTATTGAACTCACTGGGAATGTTTAGTATTGTTCTAATAATCAGATTTGTTGGTGTGGACCCTTCACACCAACACTCACTTTCGTTGAATAATCTAATAAAAGATTTTAGTAACGATTGATCGCTTTTGCGAATTCTCGAATTTATTTAAAACTTTGCAAATTGTTTGCTGGGTTACAGATTTATCTGAATGTATAATGGATTACTTGCGGCGGTATATGTATATGAGTGTATCGTGTGTAAAGAATTTCCAGCTACCTACTGTTTGACTTTTTCCATCTCTCTGTCTCTTCCTTTTCGCTATTTTTGCGTGTTTTGCCTAAAGGATTCACACGAAACGCATGAATGCAAAATTGATATGACAATGTTTTCTTCATGCTGCTTTTAACTTTGTTAAGGGAACAGATAAATTCTGCATAAGCAAATTTGCCACAACAATTTGTGTGGGGAAAACAATTGAGATATCAGTCAAGTCCGAATATATGATACACTCTACAATGAGGTAATATGTGAATCGGAAAGGGTATTATAAGTTTGTGCTGATGTATGTAACGCATAGAAATATTTGTCTTAGACCCACCTTTTAGTATACCACTAGGCTTAGAATCACTTTCTGAGTTGATTTAGCGATATCCGTCCGTCCGTCCGTCCGTCTGGCTGGCTGGCTGGACCCCCATGTAAACCTTGTAATCAAACTACAGGTCGCAATTCTAAAGATAAGTTGATGAAATTTGGCACAGATAATTTTTTTGATAATGGGACCATGGCTATTGAAATTGGTCAAAATCGGTCCATTATTTATGGTACCTCCCATAGGTCCCATTTCCCGGAATTGATATATTGGCCACAAATATCAATATTTTTTCATGAAATTTAAAACAAATACTGCTTATATGAACCAAAATCACTGTACCAAAAGCTCCCATACAAACTCTTCTTTAAAAACGCACTAAATGTGACAAAAAAGAAATAACTAAAACGCTCGTAAATCTAAAGATAATGAAAATTTTATTTTTTGCACACATATTTTTTGTAATAACTGTAATCAATTTGCCAAATTTCGAGAAAATCGGTCCACATTTGACCCTAGCTCTCATATAAGTCCAAATGACGGAAACAGGTTGAATATAGAAAATTTGAGAAAATGTTTGTATGATGGCAAAATTTAGCAAATATTTAGAGATTTTGTCCAAAAAGAATATTGATCTGACCAAAATATGAGCCTGTGCCAAATTTCATCGACCTGTAGAATGATAACAAGCTTACATGGATAACCGGCCAGCCTGCCAGCCAGCCGGACGGACATCGTTAAAAAAAACTCAGGGAGTGATTCTAAGTCGATTGGTATACTAAAAAGGGGGATCTCAGACCAATATTTCTGTGCGTTACAAACATCAGCACAAACCCAATATACCCTTTCCACCTATGGTTGTGAAGGGTATAAAAATTGTGGTCATTTTTTAAATAATAGATTGTATCTGTGGCGTTTTGCTAAAAGGGCCAATGTCAAAGAAAAAAATAATAATTTTGAGAAAATTTGATTTAAAGTTTTTCTCTTTCACATAAGCTCATAAAAACATTTTCCGGAAAATCTCTTATAAATCTATTCTGAGTTAAGTTAGAGATTAGCTGTCAGAATAAAAGTGGATTAAGAAGGGAATCTAATGAAATGAAATTGACATTGGCCCTTTCAGCACCAAACCACAGATATATCGTCTGCTTAAAATCTGCCTAATCCGTTTTTCAGTTAATTAAGATTTTAATTTATTTTTGCAGAAAAAGATACGCTTCGTCATCGAACATCTAGTTTTACTCAATTTGAGTCTCAAAGTGCGTAAAAAGGTTTGACAAGCAGGATGTTGTGGCTTATAAATATTTTGTTTTAATTTAATGTCTAAAACTTTGACTTTTTTGATATCTGCTGGACTACACGTCAGTCTCCAAGGGTTAAGAAACCAAACACATAAACAAAGACTAAAATAACTAGTGTAATCACAGACAAATGACAAAATGAAGAAAAAATTGAAAAAGCTCATGAATGATAACAAACGGTCCTAGACAAAAATTCACATAGACAAAATTTAATTTTCGGGCAGAAATTTTCTTATAATAGATTCCGAGTCGAGCGGTATAATTAAACATGTATTAAGATTTCTTTGATTTTCATGGTATAGGGTGAAAAGAACATATTGCCCAATAAACGTAGATTGAGAAAACAAATTTTAAATTAATTTTAAGTGATAGTTAAGTTGTCAGTTAAGTTCAGCAGAAGTTAATGAATTATTTTCTTGGTTATTTAAACAGCGAGAGATTTAATAAAAAAAATGTTTTTATTTTAAGCCTTAAATATAAGCATTCAGCCTAACCAAAGAACATTTAAAGTCGACTTTAAAACGAAAAAGTCGACTTTATTAAAAAAAAATGTACCACAAAACAAATTTTAAATAAAATTTAAAAACTTAATTTTAAATACTAAAATGAGCTTTTTTTGAGTTGAATGTTTTCAATTTTGTGACCCGTTGGAAAAAAATGTTAAGTTGAAATTTAAAACTTTTTATAATTTTTAGTCATTAGATACATTTTAAAGTTAATTTCGTTAATTGGGATCATTTTACAGTTGATATTTGTTATTATTATTGAATAAGTATTTAACTTTATTTTAACGTAAATGATCTTTTTAACAATTTTTAAAAATATTATAAAAAAAAATAAAAATAGTAAGATAAGCTGTTTTGTTTAATGTGCACAAAATTTTTTTTAATAATATGTTTTTGGAAATTTCTGAAATTTTATTTTATTATTTTTATTAATTTAAGAAAGCTTTGAATGTATGTAAATATTTGAATGTATTTGTTTAAAAACATTTATAAAGCCTTATTTTAAAAAATCTCTTATGGTACGAAAAATTGAAAAAGTCGACTTTAAATTAAAGTCGATTTTATATAAAATCGACTTAAAAATTTGTTCTGTGGTTAGGCTGATTGAGTGATAAAGTTAACTATAGAAATACTCCCTCTTATTCATAAGCTTAAACTAAAGTTATGACAAGCTTATCAGGGGTGTCATAGAAACCATAAACCAGAACTAGACTGTGGACGAAACTGCCAAGTACATTTAAGAGACGTCAAAAGTACATTTAAAAGACGTCATCTTCATATAAGAAATGTCATTATACATTTTTTTGTTATTTTTGCTATTTTTTTGTGCTTAGTAAAACATATGATCGCACTCTATGCGGTACTCTATGATAGAAACCAAGTCAGTTTTTAAATTTCTCGATTTTGAAAACCAATACTGGTTATATTTGGTGTCATGAAACCAAGTCGGTTTTGTTATTATTGGTTTTAAATCAAACAAAATGTTCGAATCAATTGTTTATTATTTTATTTGAAATTTTTTTGAAACATCAAAAATCAAATAAAAAAATATAATAAAAATTATTAAAGAAAATTATTTGAAGAAAAACTTTCAGTTTTTTTGTGATGTTTGAGGTATAGGTATAAAGAAAACGCTGCTATTTGGACAAATGAAGCTTGTATACCCCAACATCATGAAATGACCGAATTGCGGACTGGAAAAAATGTAATCTACCTACACCAAGAAACAAACCACAGCAAATCATAGGACGATTGTGACTTACATGCGATATTTATTAAATTGCAAACAAATATGTTTATATGCATTTGCTTCGCCAGTACCTCCACACAAAGAATATTCAATTCTTACAATTTTCCCCATTTTTGATATTTTTTATGTCCAGTAACGCCTTTGTTTTAAATTGATGGACCAATTTTGAAATGAAATCTGTTAACTGTAAGTTGCTTGGTTTATTTCCAATACTAAAGCAATAATATTATTTTCTGTGACACATAAAACCAATAGAAAATGTAGTTCGAACATTAATATTGGAATTCATGACACCAATTTAATTTTTTTGTCGTTTTCAAAACCAATACCAATGAAATTGGTTTCTATGACACCCCTGTATAATTCCAATTTCCATACAAAATTCACACAATAAACCTTCGATAAATTTATAAATCGTTTATTTAAAGAAGGTTTTTATTTAAAATTTGTTAAAATAATAAGAAAAACTTGAAATAGTTTCTAAAATAAAGTAAAATTTAGAAATACTTATGTTGCTAGAATATATTTTTAAATTATTATAAATATCTTAAAAACTATTCAATACTTTACAGCAGCATCAATATATTCGTGTTCTTTTTCCATTACAAATTCCAATTAAATTTCAATTTCTAAAACAATTACATTTTCAACAAGCAATTATTATCCTTAACAATTTTCAAAATATAAACCAATTTTAATCCAAATTTAGCAAGACTTGAGAGTAAAGCATCTCATGTATTATCACATCAACTGGTCTTTATCTTTTTTAATAAGAAAAAATAACACAAACACTCAAGTAAATACAATATAGTATAAAAATTAAAACACCCACATGATTGTATGTATAAGTATTTACATAAAAACAATATCCTTTTAACCTCTTTTTGTGCTTGTAATTGCTGCTGTTGTTGTTGATGTGTACAACAATTGATTTACAAAAAAAAAAAAAAAAAGAAAAATATATAAAATAAAAATAAAGCTGAAAAAAAGACCTTACAGTTATATATAATAGAGATGATGAGACCCCTTTTGTTAGAGAAAAGAATCTACAAAAACTGTCTTAAATACTTTAGTTTAGATTTAAAATCCTTTATAAATATTTCAGTCTACTACGAGTATAGTGTAAATCTATGGGTATGACAGAGTCTAGATCACATACTTTTGCATACATACATATGTATGTATATATGCATATTTAGAGAGACATGAAAATTGTGATGCATACATGAATACGTATGTATGTATGAATAATGAATAAAATATTTAATACTTTTGTTAATACATACATCTTTATAATCTTTTACTTTTTAACTTAATTATGTACAAAAGTGCCATAAAACAAACATTATGACAGACAGAGTTTAACAACCACAGGGACACATAAGTAAAGTACTTTTGTGGTTTTCCGAGAAGTACATGCTTAGAGATACAGTGGAATTGTGCACGAAGTGTGTCCAGTTTTCAAATAATTAATATGTTAAAAGGGTTTAAGAAGTTTATTCTTATTTTTAAATCTTCTTCCATTCGTAAATGAAAATTTATGAATATCTTTGGGTCAACTTAAAAAAATAGATTTTCTAAATTCTTCCAAACAAAGCTTGATGTACTTTGTTTTTTTTTTTTGTTATAAATTATTTCTTTTATATCTTGAATTATTCGTTTTTGTTTTGTTGCTCTCCATAACGCTCCATTTGATATAACGTTAGGCCAGAATATCCTCATAACCAGGCTTAGGCATCCCATACCACCAGAAGCCGAAGATTTTTTTTAATTTTCGTAAATATCACGATCATTAATGAAACTCGTGAAAATTAGTATTAAAAGCATTTAGTTGGAATTTGTTAAAAAAAATACAAAAACAAAATAAACAAGAAACAAAATGGTTCCAAATTGGGAATAAAAATATTTTTCTATAGAAAAATTTTGGATAAAAATATTTTTCTGTAGAAAAATTTATAAAAAATTGTTGAATAAAAAATTTTTGACAAAAAAAAAATTTTGTATAAAATAATGTTTGATAAAAAATAAAATTCTATAGAAACATTTTGGATTAAAAAATTTTTTATAGACAAATTTTCGATGACAAAATTTTCTATAGAAAAATTTTTGATTACAAAATTTTCTATGTAAAAATTTTTGACAAAAAATTTTCTATAGAAAAATTTTGGTTGAAAAATTTTCTACAGAAAAATTTTGGATAAAAAATGTATTTATTAATGTAACAGACCAATTTATTGATAAAAAGCCAAAAAATGTTTGCGGAGAAACCAAAGTCCTCGACGCGTTTCGATGGTTGCTTAAGCCATCTCTTCAGGAGGATTATCCCCACTTTAGACAGATCGAAAAACTCGCATTATTACTATATTTACAAACACAACTTTTGTAAATATAGTAATAATGCGAGGTTTTCGATCTGTCTAAATTGGGGATAATCCTCCTGAAGAGGCTTAATCAACCATCGAAACGCGTCGAGGACTTTGGTTTCTCTGCAAACATTTTTTGGCTTTTTATCAACAAATTGGTCTGTTACATTAATAAATAAATGTAACAGATTAGGGATCAAATGCGAATACTCTTCTTTTTGAATAATATTTACATCCCGACTATTTTGTTATTTTTTGATAAAAAATGTTCTATAGAAACATTTTGGATTAAAAAATTTTTTATAGAAAAATTTTCGATTACAATATTTTCTATAGAAAAATTTTTGATTACAAAATTTTACATGTAAAAATTTTGGACAAACAATTTTCTATAGAAAAATATTGGTTAAAAAATTTTCTACAGAAAAATTTTGGATAAAAAATTTTCTATAGAAAAATTATTGATAAAAATTTTTCTAAAAGAAGTTTTTGAGAAAAAAATTTTCTATAGAAAAGTTTTTGATAAAAAAATTTTCTACAGAAAAATTTTGAATTGAAAATTTGCTATAGAAATATTTTGGATAACGAAATTTTCTATAAAAAATTTTGTGATAAAAAAATTTCTATAGAAAAATTTTGAACAAACTCATTTTCTATAGAAAAGTTTTTGATAAAATTTTTTCTATAGAAAAATTTTGGATAGAAAAATCTACTATAGAAAAATTTTTGATAAAAAAATTTTCTATAGAAAAATTTTGGATAAAAAACTTTTATACAGAAAAATTTTGGATAAAATATTTGCTATACAAATGTTTCTGAATTATCTTCAATTGCTATCGATATCATACAGCGATTTGTCCCCTGCTTATGAATAATTTCTCAGTCAAATTAATGGACTGTTAATTTATAATAAATAAAAGCATAAAGGGTTCGCTACTACGTTGATCAGATATTTGGATACAAATCACTTTTTCTTTTCAAAAAAGTTAAAAGATATTTTTGAGAACTTTTATATAAATAGCGCATTTTTGCAATTTACAAATAACTGGGATTTATATATATTTTCGAGCTCTAAAAGTTTGTAATATTCAAACCAAAAAGCTTCTGGCCCATAGAAAAGCTTTCAGATGAAGTACAATATTAAATAAACGAAAAAAACTTAAAATTATTTTTTTTTAGATTGTTGCAATTTTTCAACAAAACGGTTTTACTCTGGATTCATCGAGTGAAAGAAAAAAATAAACACCTGAAGGGTTTATAAGCAAACAAAAAAATATTTCTTTAAAATTCAGGGTTTGACTTTTTCATTACGATATTTATTTTTTCGAACTTCCCATACAAAAACGTTTTCTTTAAAATTCGACAGCAGAAATCTCACTAGAATTGAAAATATTCAGGGATTAATTTACAGACTAGATATTAATAAACATTTAAAGAAAAAGTTGTAGTATGCTTTTAGGATTATATCGTTATTTTCAAAACAAATTTATTTTAATGCTCCTAAAAGTATGCAACAGAATTTTGTTTAAAAACCCATGAATTATGTTTCGAATCTATAAATTTGTCCTTAAACTTGTTATAAAAATGAGATTTTTGACTTGTGTCATTATTCATGTTGATGAGCGATATCCTATTTAACCTTAAAGTCATCTATTTAAGAAAACCTCTTACATTAATAAATATGCGTTGTACATATACAAAAAAAGTACCTAATAAAAAATTCTTCAGTAGTTCATCATCATTCAATAATTATTCAGAAACAGAAAAAAAAAATAAAACAAATGCCATTAGGAATACAAAAATAGGTTGTTCATTACGGCAAAAGCAGCTTTCACATACAAAATTCATTTATTTATGTACATATATTGATATACGAGAATAGGACGAACTGGGGGGAAAAAGGACATAAAACAACAACAACTACAAATATGAAATAAAAACAAAACTAAAATCATTCATACGGTTACGGGTAATACATAATGGATGAAATAATAGTGATATCGTTGTAGTAGTTGTTGTCGATAGTGTTGTTGTTTTGTAGTTATCATAGACGTTTGTATGTACAATATTATGATGAAGCTTTCAAAGATAACCTTCAAGTTGCCTTGTGAGCTCATTATGCCTTTGTCTTGTATACAAAAAAGCAACAACAATACAAATAATACACAGGGAATATAACAACAAGATTCTTAACAACAATCACTTGGCTTCGAACGTTAAATCAAATTACAACAACATTGGAGTGAAACGAAACAGAATAGAATGTTAAATTTTCTTTTTGTGCAAATAATCACGATTGTATAATCAAAGGATCCCTATCAAATACACATACACACGTCTACTTACTAAGGCATGAACATACTCACTCACTGACACACAAAAATAACGTTACCCAGTAAGAAAAATAAGGTTTATTCTTAAATTGAGGATGATTTAAAAATATACCTTTTTCAATGGTCAAACATTTGACAAAAACAAATTTCGTAAGAATAAAAGTAAATTTCAAACATCGTCCATTTAAACAATATTTAACAATGTTTACTAAATGTAAAAATTGTTTTCTTTCAAACATTTGAAATCATTCTTATTGGGTATACATTTTCAGTAATGCCTATAAATATGCAATACTCTTCGCACATACACATACCTCAAAATTTAGTAGATGTTTTACTATTTAAGATTTAGGATTAGGGTAAAATGTATTTTTGTATGTATTTCCACCATATCAAAAAACCCAAAAAGGTTGTTTTTTTCTCCATTTTTCTTCTCTATCTTTAGTCGTTAATAAAAACCTACAAGACTAGAATGATATTTGCCGGCAAACTAATGTTATGTCACAAAAAGGGGCAGTAGAGAAGTAGTAAAAAAGTAGGAGTATTATGATAAGGGATCAAAAAAGAACATAATTTAAGAACAAGCAAAATAAATTGACTTTTGTTTTATCGCTACCATGTATTTCGCTTTAACAATTGAAATTTATTTTAAAGCCTAATCCTAAAAAAGGTTAAAAGGACTAAAATTGTAAGAGAAATTATTTTAGGGATTCCTAGATAAAAGTAATTTCTTTTTGTAATACAAAAAAAAAGTTAGGTAATTTCTAAGTTTTTATTAGTAGTTAGGAATAATGAGAATGAATTAAGTTACTTCTGTGTGTATATGAATTGATGAAATTAGAGTTTTTATAATATATAGAAACATTTTGATATATTTATAAATACATACAAATATTTTGTGGTAAAATTATTTAAATTTTTATAAAAATTGTTTAGTATAGAGAGAGTTTATTTACTAAAAAATTTCCGATACTAAAATTATTTTCAAAAAAATTTCAAAAAAAAAAAAAAAATGAAAAAAAAAACGAACTTTAAACCGTCATAAAATCTGAACCAAAGCGAAATTTTTAAATTTTAAAGAACTAAAAATTGTAAAAGGTAGAAGAATATATTCACAAAAATCGGAGATGGTGAGGTTTAAAATTTGTATTTTTCATTCAATTTCAAATTGATTAAAAAAAAATGCATCTTTCAAATGGCGATAACTCTAAAATTACGTTTGAAAAATTTGTTACTTTTTTTTAAAGTTCTTCTTGGGTTTGACAATCTTCGTTATGTTATGCTTCCAATTCCCCATTTTCAATTTTTTTCAACTGATCAGGCCCCTCCTTGTCTTCTGTGTCGAAATCCCCACATTTAAATATCGTAACCGAATGTTTGAAGTTTTTTGAGTAGATGCAAACAATCGATAAGAAGAAAGGTAATCAGACTTCCCCGCAAAACATCCTTTTTTGGCACAAAATTCTACAGTATTATAGCGATTGAAAAACATGTGCTTACAGTTTAGGGTTTATCAAAATTCCCTTTAAAATACAATATTTTTTATTATTGACACAAACCATTTGTAATAGTTATGACCAGAGGTCGGCACAAAGAGAACAAACAAAAAAATCGTAGGCAGAGTTGCCGTTTTTATAATTTTAACTTAAATAGGTATTTTTTCAAAATACCGAAATTTTCCTATAGACAAGTAATAGGAGAATACACAATCAATTAAACGTAGTGATGTTCGATCAAACTCAGTGAGTTAAATTGATGATTATCTCTGCAATTTGACAACTCGACTGTGGTCGAGGGCGCTAAGTGCTGATGACGTCCTGTGGCGGGACAGAAATTGCAATCCACTAGCCGCGTCCAAAAATAATTTTTTTAGTTTTTCTCCATAATTTACTTTCCAATTTTCAAAATTAATAATTTGAAAATTAAAATGAACTCAAGCCTGATGAAACCTAATTTTTCAATTAATTCTAAAGTTCGAATAATTAATTCCCAAATAATTAAAAGCAAAGGGCACGTTGCATTTACATACATTCATGTAATTTACTTACATACATATGTTGTTAACATTGTTACTATTCTAAAAATAGCATCAAACCAAAAAGTCTTGTTCTTCTCTACATGCCAACGGCAAGTGAAAAGATCGAGCAAAACAAGTAATAGGAGAATACACAATCAATTAAACGTAGTGATGTTCGATCAAACTCAATGAGTTAAATTGATGATTATCTCTGCAATTTGACAACTCGACTGTGGTCGAGGGCGCTAAGTGCTGATGACGTCCTGTGGCGGGACAGAAATTGCAATCCACTAGCCGCGTCCAAAAATAATTTTTTCAGTTTTTCTCCATAATTTACTTTCCAATTTTCAAAATTAATAATTTGAAAATTAAAATGAACTCAAGCCTGATGAAACCTAATTTTTCAATTAATTCTAAAGTTCGAATAATTAATTCCCAGACAATTTTTTTATCAAAAATTTTTCTATAAAAATTTTTTTATCAAAAATTGCTTATAGAAAATTTTTGTTCAAAAATTTTTTCATAGAATTTTTTTTTATAATATTTGTATTTTATAGAAAATTTTTTTATTAACAATTTTTCTAGAAAAAAAATTTGTATCAAAAATCCTTCTATAGAAATTTTTTTTATCAAAAATTCTTCTATTGAAAATTTGTTTATCAAAAATTTTTCAATAAAAAATTTTTTTTATCAAAAATTGTTCTATAAAAAAATTTTTTTATACACAATTTTTTTATTAAAAATTTTTCTAAAAAAAATTTTATTAAAAATGTTTCTATAGAAAATTTTTGTATCAAGAATTCTTCTATAGAAAATTTTTTTATCAAAAATTCTTTAAATTTTTCTATAAAAAATTTTTTTATCAAAAATTTTTCTATAAAAAATTTTTTTTATCAAAAATTTTTCTATGAAAAATTTTTTTATTAAAAATTTTTCTATAAAAATTTTTTTTATCAAACATTTTTCTATAAAAAATCTTCTGTAGAAAATTTTCTATCAAAAATTTTTTTATCCAAAATTTTTCTATAAAAAATTTTTTTTATTCAAAATTTTTCTATAAAAAATTTTTTTATCAAAAATTTTTTTTTTGAAAATTTTTGTATCAAAAATTTTTCTATAGAAATTTTTTTTATTTAAAAATCTTTAGAAAATTTTCTATCAAAAATTTTTTTATCAAAAATTTTTCTATAAAAAATTTTTTTTATCCAAAATTTTTCTATAAATTTTTTTTTTATCAAAAATTTTTCTATAGAAAATTTTTGTATCAAAAATTTTTCTATAGAAGTTTTTTTTTTTATTTAAAAATCTTCTATAGAAAATTTTCTATCCCAAATTTTTCTATAAAAAATTTATTTATCAAAAATTTTGCCATAAAAAGTTTTTAATAAGTTTTTTGATAGAAAATTATTTTATCAAAAATTTTCGATGCAAAATTATTTTATCAAAAATTGTTCTATAGAAAATTTTTTTAGCAAAAATTTTTCTTTATAAAATTTTTTAGTTAAAAAATTTTTCAGAAAATTGTATTATTAAAAATTCTTCTATAGAAAATTTTTTTCTAAAAATTCTAAAAATAGCAAATTTTTTTATTGAAAATATAGAAATAATATTTTTTCGAAAAATTTTTGATGCAAAAATTTTTCTTGAAAAATATTTTCGATAGCAAAATATTTTTATCAAAAATTTTCACAGAAAAATGTTTTTATCGAAAAATTTTTTTATTAAAAATAATTTTTATAGAAAAATTTTCTAAAGAAAAATAATTTTTTCAAAAATTTTTCTATAAAAAATGTTTTTTCGAAAATATCTAATATTGTTTAATATTAAAATTTATATCTGTTTCGAAAAATATTCCCAAATCGGTTACATTTATTTCAAAAAATGTTTACAAAACTAATAGTGTCGTGGCACAATGAGATTATATTTTTGAGATTATATTTTTTTGTTCTCTCGAATCATATATTTTGTTGCTAAAAATCGGATTTTGATTTTGTTTCTTGTATATTTTGTTTTTGTATTTTCTTAAAAAAAAGCAGCACGAACCGACTTTGCTAACATCCAAATCCCAACTGAATGCTTTTCGTACTCATTTTCACCAGTTTCATTAATGATCTTGATATTTACGAAAGTTATAAAAAGTTTTCGGCTTCTGGTGGTACGTGCTGCCTACGCTTAGTTATGACATATGTTGTTAACATGAATACAAAAAAAAAAAATATTTTTAGCATTAAAATGTTTTTTATAAACTAATCTTTTTTATTTAACTAATCTTTTGTTACAAATTTTTTAATGTGGAATTTATTTATAGAAAATTTTTTAAAAACTTTTATAAACAACTTTCGATTTTAATTTTGCAATAAACTAATAAATTTGTATGACAAAAATCCTTGATGTTTATCTTTTTTTTTAAACTTTTTACTAAAAAATTCCTAATAAAATAACAACGTAGTCGGATTTTACAGAACAAAAAACTAAACAATTTAATAAAGAACATTTTTATTTATTTTCACATTTATCTTCTTTTCATGTTCTCTTGGTAAAAAATAGAAGCTGTTGCATATTTATACCAAAAAACCAACAATACCTTAAAAATTTCATTTGAAAACATTGACAAGATGTTGCCTGGCTCCTTGCATTTTTACCTAGAACAACTCAAGTGAACACTGCCAGCTAATAAAATTTCTTTTTAAATAATTAAAATATGTACGAGTAACTGTACGTTTGAAAAAGAACAAATTTAATGAAAACATGTTGCAATTACTTACTTCCAAAGAAAAACTTTTGAAATTTATTTTTTTTTGTTGTCAAAATGTATCTTATATTATACATATGTATATGTACGTATGTATGTGTATGGTATAATAAAAACAGAAGTTGTTTTTATTACTTATTCAAGCATTTCATTTGTAAAACATTTTATACTATCGAATCATACAGTGCCACAAATGAAGCAGCAAAGAATTAAAGCAAAAAACACGTGCAACATGCTTGAAAAAGGAAATTGTAACATTAAATACTTTTCCTGCAGAAATAATTAGACTTCCGCAGAGTTAGAAAAATAAAAAGCAGAAAAAAACAATAATAAACTATATAAACAAATAGTAGTTACATATACATGCACATACCTAACAAACATACCCACAGAAAATATTTAAGTAAATGTAAATATCCTTATACAAAATATGAGATTTGCATACATATCGTCCTTTAACAAAAATATTGTTCTATGTATTTCTAAAGAACTTTTCTGATATAACCAGACATATAACATTTGGTTTTCTGTATAAAAGCCAATTATTTCCAAAGAAAATATTTCATTTTATACGACAGCCGACGATATATTTTATATGAGACACATGCAAAGAAGCGTGTGAAATAAAATCAACATTTAGAAATGAAACTTTATAATAATGAAACCAATTTGTATGAAGCTCAACAAAAAAAAAATTAAAAGTAAAAGAATATCACGAAATTAAAGCATACAACTTGAATATAAATAAAATAAATAATTGCAGGAGAAAGAACATGATATAATTAAAAGTTTTGATAGGTTACTCCACAGTAATGTTCTTTCTGCCCTTCAGTAAATGCCGTCAGAGAAACAATACTGTTTTGCTATTGACAATGTCTCCAGTACTACTTGCCTATTTTGCCCCATCCAATGTTATCTACTATTGACATTTAACATTTAGAGTTCCTACGAAATCTACCACTAGACATTACCACTATTTACTTAGTATTGACCTTGTAGTTCTTTTGGTCCAAATGAAGACAATGGGATCAAATCGGGGCCTATTGATATACATATATGTTGACACATTCGTTGACAATGTCACCAGATATATACTAGAATAGTTGTCTCTATATATTCACTATTTCAGTACTGAACTAAAATTGGGGACATTTGAATTGATATTACACAAAGTGTTGACATGGAGACACATGATCCCAGTTTTACTACAGAGTGGTAATATATCATAAAGATGTACAAAAGATTTAATAGTAGGTAAATATAATTTCAATATACTTTAGAAACGCTACAGTCAAACTTTGCATTGCGGAAACCACATATTATATCTTGTTTGCGGGACAGAATAAATAAGAATTATTGTGTCTAATAATTATCAACATAAAGCGAAGATTATCATCTGAACAGAAACACACAAACAATTTTCTCTTTTATCTTTACTTTATTTCAAACAAAAGTTTATTTTAAAACTCGGCACAGGTGCAGCCGTATTTATTAAAAAGGGTTTTTAAAAAATTTTGCGACATCAAACATTTAATAAAATAGTTTTACTGTAGTGTATTGCACTAAGAATTCACTTTATAGCACTTTTGTCTTAGTCGCCAAAAAAGCAACAACAAAAGTGTGGGAAATGAAGAAAAGATAAAACTGAAAATTTTGTGTGTTTCTGTTCGGTTGATAATCTTTACTTTATGTTGACATTTGTTGGACACAATAATTCGTATTTATTCTATTGCGCAAATAAGATATAATGTGTGGCTTTCGCTCTGTCTAGGATAAGGAATAATCCTCCTGAAGAGATGGTTTAACCAACCATCGAGACATGTCGAGGAAAGGTTTCCCCACCAAATTTTTTTTGGTTTTATTAAAAACCTATTTATTACAGTAATAAATAATTGTAATAAATTGAGATCTTAGTGAAATACACTACAGAAAAACTTTTTAAATATTTTAGTTTGCAAAAAAAAAAAATTTTTTTGATTTGTGATTTTTCAAAAAAAAAAAATTTTTTTTAAACAAAAAAATTTATTTAAAAAGTTTTACTGTAGTGTATTGCACTAAGAATCCCAATTTATTACAATTATTTATTATTGTAATAAATAGTTTTTTGATAAAACCAAAAAATGTTGGTGGGGAAACCTTTCTTCGACGCGTTTCGATGGTTGGTTAGACCATCTCATCAGGAGGATTATCCCTAATTCTAGACAGAGCGAAAACCTCACATTATGTATAATTTGAGGGACTGAATAAATACGAATTATTATTATTGTGTCCAACAAATATCAACATAAAGCGCAGATTATCATCCGAACAGAAACACACAAACATTTTTCAGTTTTATCATTTCTTTATTTCCCACACTTTTGTTGTTGCTTTGTTGGCGACTAAGACAAAAGTGCTATAAAGGGGGTTCAAAGAAAGATTTAAATAAACAAAAGTTTATTTTAAAGCTTGGCACATGTGCAGCCGTATATTTATTAAAAAGGTTTATCAAAATTTGGGACATCAAACATTTAATTAAAAAGTTTTACTGTAGTGTATTGCAAAAAAAAATTTATTTCCAAAACGACTGCTAGGATTTAAAAAAATAATTAGTGTTTCTAAAAAATGCTGTTGCCGAATTTCGGTTTCTTTACCTAGTTTAAGAATATAAAGAGTTTTCGAGTTACGTGAATATTTACTGCGCAACCTTTTCCATTTTTTAAATTTTTTTATCTCGAAAACTAGAACTAACCTAAATAACGGTAAGCACCTTTGAATTCAGCGTACTTGAATTATCGTTAGCCACTAGGTCTCGCTTTTGTCGGTTTTTTCAACTAGCACAGTGTAATTATCGGTAAATTTCAATCAGATTAAGGTTTGAACTCGACTATAAGAGATTTCAGAGAAAATTTGGCAACAAAAATTCTAATATTAAGAAGAGAAATTTCTTAAGCGACTATAGGGAGAACATTTTAGGACTTAAGAAAAAGTATACAATTTGAATTAAAAGCAGTATGGGGCGTTACGTAGCTACAACTGCCATAAAATTTTCATGACAAAGCGGCATATTTTTCCAAAAATATCGCTATTATCGATAATTTGTTTTCGAAATCGGCAAAAAATCGGTTGCTTTAATGTTTATCGGATTTGCCCATATGTGAAAAAATTTAATATTGAAAATATGACCATTGGAAAAATTTTACCTCTAATATTTTTCAAAAGCAAAAATTATATTTTCTCTTTAGCGTTCCATGTTAATTACTAAGATTATATGAATCAATGCCGAACAGAAAGAACTCCTCGAAAATTTAAGAGAATTCAAAAGTTTAAGTATATTTAAGAAAAATGTAGTCAGAAGATAATTCTACCATAATAGAGATCAATAGGTAAATACAGGCTATAACTCGAACAATTATAAAAAAAAATGACCATAAATTCACACAAGATTTCCCTTAATAACCGATTCACGTTTATGATATCTATAAAATAAGAATAACTAAAATCGTTTTTTCACAAATAAATAGGATTCAAGCAGATGAAATAACATTTTATTTAAATTGGTTTGTTACGTTTTATTTTCATCTTAATTTGACAAGGCATTAATAAAAAGCCATAGGCTGTAAATAGCCTTAAATTTATTGAAATTGTTAGGAGAAAAAGGTAAAAAGCTAATATAAATTCTACTACTAATTCCTAGGAAAAGTGCAAAAAGAGAAGGGGTTAAATGCTTAAGAAAGGGTTGCTTTTCTTTAAGGACCTAGAAAATGGGTAAACAGTTACATGTGAAATACAAATATTATGGGTTTATTATAAATACAACAAATTTCCTAATAACCATATAAATTCTTCAAAGGAATCAATGAATTGCTATAATCATTTGCCTGAATAACTTAACAAATTATTAATGTGATAGAGTTGGATGGGAGTAAAGTTTACCATTTATTTTTATTTTTTAAAGAATTTTTATAGCTAAATTTATTTTAATGTCCATAATTTTAACTTTGTTTTGAAAAGTTTTTGTATTTTAAATTTAGTTTATCACTTTCTATCAAAAAGTAAGACATTTGGTCTAATGGAAGTAACAAAAGTTTATTTTTTTATTCTTATTTGCATTTCAATTTGTTTGAAAGTTAAACTTTTGGCTACTTTCTTTGTCATAAAAGTCCAGCATTTAGCTAAACAAATATTTTTAATTCAACGCTTGAGTAGTTCTTAGAGCAATATTTTTTTAGTTTCCTAAGTATTTTCTATTTTTTTTTTTTGAAAATTGTACCATTTTCATATGGGGTAAAAAGGGTTAAAACCCCAAAAAAATGATCTGCACCAAATTTCAAATTATTTTTAGAATTGCGACCTGTAGTTTGATTACAAGGTTTGCATGGGGGTCCAGCTAGCCAGACGGACGGACGGACGGACGGACTAAATCGACTCAGAAAGTGATTCTAAGCCCTTTGGTATACATACATCAGCACAAACTTATAATACCCTTTCCACCTATGGTGGTGAAGGGTATAACAAGTAAGAAAAGCTATAATCGGTCAAGCCCGACTACAATATACCCTTCACTACTAAGGTCAAATGTGGACCAACAATTAAACAAGTTTTTCTTAAGTCATATTAGAGGCATACATACATATACTATGTGCAATTTTTTCAAAATTTAGAGATTTATTTCATTTCCGGCTAAGGGCCTGATATGGAAGCTAGGGTCAATTGTGGACCTATTGTTACCAAATTTTGGTTATTGCTTAATATTTATAAAATATTTATCTGTGCAAAGTTTAAGTAATTAAATGAATTTATCTTTAGAGTTATTAACGTTTTTGTGCTTTTGTGTGTATATAAACGCCTTTTGAGAATTTGTATTGTATGGGAGGTATAGTCAAATATGGGCCGATTTCTACAAAATTAGGAACACTGATTAAGGTTATGATAGGCAATATTTGTGCTGAATATTATTAAAATACAACTAAATTTGTGGTTGTAAAGGACCAAAAACTCTATTCCGGGAAGGCATCCCTATGGGAGGTACCCGAAATAGAAATCCGATTTCACCCAAAAAGTATAGGGATCGTCCTTGGACCTCTTGAATGATAACAATCTCACATGGATTACCGGCCAGCCAGCAAGACAGCCGTACGGATATCGTTAAAACAACTCAGGGTGTGATTCTAAGTCGATTGGCATACTAAAAGATGGGTTTTAGACCAATATTTCTATGCGTTGCAAACTTCAGCATAAACCCAATAGGGTATATATTCCACCTATGGTAATAATTGAATAATAAATAGTAAATAATAAATAGAATTGAAAATCGAAACATATCGGCTTTAAAAAATGCGTTATTTGACTCATATTAAATTTGAAACTAAAGTATACAACGGCTCTTATTATATTTATTATACCCTGAACTACCATAGCTATGGTACCCTTTAAACCCTTGCATTGGTGGAAAGGGTACCTTAGGTTTATGCTGATGTTTTTTACTCATATATCGCACTTGATCATCAAGAGGGTATTAACTCAAAATTTTAAAATTTTCAGTAGAGTCAATTTTACTAATACTTTCATATAAAGAAGAGGGGTAAAACTGTAATTTTTTGGCGAAATTATAGTGAAAATGATGTCAGATTTTTACAATGGGTAGATAAGACCATCAATTTCTTCTAAAAAGTGAAAATTTAAAAATTTTGAGTTAATACCCTTTTGTTGAACAAGTGCGATATGTACGTCAATATTAGTCTGACACCAATCTTTAAGTGTACCTATCCACTCAGAATCACTTTCTTAGTCGATTTAATAAAGTCCATCTGGCTGGTCCACTGGCTAGTAGGATGTTGATGTTAGCTTGTTAGAAATAACAGGTCACACTTTTAAAGTTAAGTGAACGAATCTAAGAAATTAATGAAGTTTCTGATTTATAGATATTAAGAAAGCCATAACAATTTCAGAATTCTACGAACTCCAAAAAATATTTTTCGTGTAGCAGAGTGTAAGTTATGAAGGAATTCTGGGATATTATTTAACAGGATATGCTAAAATATATAAATGGGTATTTATAAATGTGTGTTTTATTTAAGGACGTATCCTTTTCTTGAACGTTCCCTGCATTAAGTCCTTATTTCCTTACTTACTTTATTTTATAAAGAATTGAGAGACAAGGAGAAAAACTGTTACCATGGGCCACAGAAAGGAAGGCAAATGTAATTGTTTGGATTAGAATTTTAGAATCGTTTTATTGACAAGTGTTATTAATCCGATTGTCAAATAGCACACATTTTGCCAGAATAACAACAAATCCTATGGACACACAAGGCACAACTTGTCAAATACAAATATTTAGCTTTTTCTCATTTTCATTAAATGCTCATAAATACCTTAAGGGTTTTAGAAAGATAAACATAAAATAGATGGCAATCGAAGGTCGAGAAAAGGGATAGCAAATAATATTCTATTTAAACTTTAAGCCATAAAGAAGAAATTGAAATGTTAGAAAAAACTTTTAAGCTTTCCTAATACAAAACTAACAAATTAGGCAAGTTTAACAAATTTTTGTCAAAGAAAAACTAATTAACAAAAACTTTTTTTTTTATAATTTTATCAATTACAGCATTTGCAACTGTCCCTCAACTTGAAGAACATTAATCCAGAATAAACCAAAGAGCTCGAAAAAAGAAGGAAAAAAAACTTTGATAAAAAAACCTCAATTAGTTTTCATGGAATTTGGTGATTTGAAATAAAATTTTTTGGGTAATGACACATAATGGCTGGTAGCCTTCAAGGGCCACTCTTCAAAAATATTTATCCTACACATAAATGCAGCTTAACATCTAAATATAAATCAATAATAATAAAAAACGAAAAATTGCGTTTATTACGTATAAAAGGGAAACATTTTAACAAAAAGAAAACTTTGAGTATTAGCAGAGGCGGCAGCACCAGCGGTAGTGGACAGGAAAAGCCACAGCAATTATATCAACTGCTAAAACAAGTGAAATATTGTCAAAGTTTGTCTTGGAATAAGTTGCTCTTGTTGTTGGCCTCGTCGTTGTCATCATTCACAAATGACAGTAGTTGGACGGCAGCAACTAAAAACGTTAGCAGAAATTGTTATAAAAATTTAACTGCAACAACTCGGACAGTAATAAACTATGTGCAACAACAGCAACAAAGACAACAATACCAACAGCAGCAGCAACATTTTCAACTACAAAACCAACAGCAACAATTGCAACTACAACTATTACAAATTTTCAACAAAGTTTTTAAATCATCAAAGTTTTGCAAAAATTTGCTAAATCGCAAAAAATTGCAACAATTGCAATTACGTCAAATACAAAAACTCTTTAGCAGAAATCAATTGTATGAGAAAACATTTTGATTTATCACTATCTCTCTCCCACTCTCTTTCTCACGCATACATTAAAACTTTCTTAACTATCGTCCTTTACAACTTCTAACCCAGCAAATCATAGCATAGACAAATGATTATTAATAATTGAAATAGTCCTGCTGATGGTCTTTTGTTGGAACCAGCTGAGAAATTTGAGCTTAAATCAGACAATTTTGGTCTGAATTAAAAAGAAATGTGAACAATTACAACGATCTTAGCTGTTTTTATTTATACACAAGACAAATAAGCAAAATTATTTACTAAGAAGAAGTGATTTGAAAACTTTTACTTTAAACGGGAAGATCATCTATAAGTTTTGATTATAAATTTGAAGAGGAAGGAGAAAATGAAACATTGTAAGTAAGAGCTTTATTTTAACTACTTAGAAATAGTTACATTTTTTAATAACAAAAGTTTGACTATTTAGTTATCCACGATCTTTAGGAAATTCTGACCACGTACAATTTTACTGTTACTAATAAATTCTGACAAAATGGATTTCCACAATCAATAAAGACTTTTGACTTTAAAATTGCAAAACAATTGATGACAATTTTAAGTTGTTTAGACTTTAAATAAATAAATGAGACAATAAAAACATCAGCGACTGATAAAAAAATTTGGACTATTAATAGATCCACTATAAAAAAATAAGATCACGGGGAATTAAACTCACCGGAAATGTTAACAATTGGGCTGCATGAATGAATCTCTAGTAAATTCCAGTCCTAACTCCCTAGGAGCTTTCTCTCAGTATGTCGTAACCCCATTCAGGTCTGTTTGAAATGGCCCCTACAGAGCTTCAAAGTCCTTATTTCTTTATATGTCATATTCCACATGCTGTCAAATTTTTCTGGAGAAACAACTGCATATACTGATTACAGTTTAAGAATCAACTCCCCTAGGGATTTCATTTAGTATTTCGCAAGCCCATTCAGATCTGTCCGAAATGGCCTCTACATAGCTTCAAAGAGTTGTCCAAGTTACTTTAATGAACTTCTACGACTGTAATGGTTTCAACCATTGTCAATTTCTTAGAAACTACTGCACCCAGTATGTCGCAACCCCATTCAGGTTTGTCCAAAATGGCTTCAAAGTCCTTATGACTTGTGATTTTCTTCTACATACCACATGCTCTTAAACATTTTTTTAGAAACAACTGTATATACTAGGTACAGTTTTAGAATCTGCTTCCCTAGGGCCTTCACCCAGTTTATCTCAACCCCATTCAGGTCTGTCCGAAATGGAGCATACAGAGCTTTAAAGTCTTTATGACTTCATATGAATTCTACAACATTCTACCTGCTATCATTTTTTCCCTGAGAATCTACAGGGACAGGTAGATTCCCTGAGAATCTACCTGTCCCTTAGGACAGGTCTGTCCAAAATGCCATTTTTGGTGCCAAACATTTGCCATATTACCAAGTTCAAGTTCAAGTTCAAGTTTTTTTATTTCCATAAATTTCTTTTTATACATGTTTTTCTAATACTATTTTAATACTAATTACCCTGCAGTAAATGCCGTCAGAGAAACAATACTGTTTTGCTATTGACAATGTCTCCAGTACTACTTGCCTATTTTGCCCCATCCAGTGTTATCTACTATTGACATTTAACATTTAGAGTTCCTACGAAATCTACCAGTAGACATTACCACTATTTACTTAGTATTGACTTTGTAGTTCTTTTGGTCCAAATGGAGACATTGGGATCAAATCGGGGCCTATTGATATACATATATGTTGACACATTCGTTGACAATGTCACCAGATATATACTAGAATAGTTGTCTCTATATATTCACTATTTCAGTACTGAACTAAAATTGGCGACATTTGAATTGATGTTACACAAAGTGTTGACATGGAGACACATGACCCCAGTTTTACTACAGGGTATATTTCCCTGCATACATTTGTATTTTTCTAGGACTAAGATAATTTTTAAAATATTAACATGGAACAATAACTAATTAAGTTACGTGTAATACAATTATTTTACAAAATTTATTTAAATATTATATTATTTAAAGTTCCCCAAAAATGGAAAAAAGGATACTATTAAATTTATGATTATATCTATACTTATAATTACTTAAAAATAGCTTAAGACTAAATGAAAAATATATACAATAGAGAAAGGATAGGAGGAAAAGTATTTACAAAAGGTGAAGAGGGGAGAATAAGTTACAAAAATACCCTATTGAGTAGTGTTGTATACTGTATTTGTGATGTTTAATGTTCTGATCCTACGGTGATAGAACAACAAGTTTGCACCCTGATAAAGCAGATTAGCATCTCTTAGTGTTAGAAGGTCTATCGGAGACATATACCGTATTAGATGGATGGAATCAACATCAACAGAGCGGCCAAAACATTCCTGGATAAGACCATTCTCGAGAGAACGTGCCTTATCAAGAAATGCCAAGCCCGATCTGATCATGTAACCATCGATACGATCAAAATTGATCCCCGCATAAACTGACCTGTTAGATGGTCTACGGTATATTCCGTCAGGTCCTTGTTTGCGTTTTAAGGACAAACAAGCTACCAAGATTTTCCTCTCCCATACCCTAAGCCTTTCCATCTGGGCAGAAGAGATTCTGAACCAAACTGGAAAGGCATAAGACATGAGGGGGCGGATAACCTGTCTGTAGAGTAGCAGACCCACTTTTGCCATATTACCTAAGAGCTTTGCAATGATATATCGAAACCCTATTCAGGGGCCAAATTACCACATTCGATATCGATCAAAATTTTAGATAATATCAAAACATTTGTATAGCATACATTAAGGATAATCAAAATTATTTAAAAGATGCACAGTTTACTTTATTTTTATTGAAGTTATTTGCCAAAAGATGAACAATAGTAAAAGAGCTTTAATTGAACTATAAAATATTATATATTATGCTTTTAAAAACGATTCGAAATGGATACCAAAATTCAATAAACTTTTTGCATCGAAGTAACTTTGAACATCCCTAAATTATACTTCACAATATTTAATTAAAAGTCTGAGTTTTCGATCGATATCGAATGCGGTAATTTGGCCCCAGGTCTCTTCGAAACTGTCTTTTTGGATCGACAAATATGCTGACCATATAATTGCAAGTACAAAATCCAATATCTAATTAATTTTGAATTATTTTATTAATATTGTCCAATCATTACATAACTAAATACAAAGTTTACGATTCATATAATTTTGAATAATTTTCAGTGTCGCCATCTACTGGAAATTAATTGCAACAACTTAGAAACCTCCGTTGACTCATGTGCAACAACTTTGCTAAAGATAATAGCATTCACAAATGAATAGTATACTATTTATATTATTTTGATTAATTTTCAGTGGCGCCACCTTTCGGAAATTGGTCATACCAATTTAGGAACCTTCGTCGGTTCATGCGAAACACCTTTGCTAAAGATCATAGCATGATCAAATGCACAGTTCAAAATTTAATTCATTTTGGTTAATTTTTAGTGGCGCCACCTGTTGGAAATTAGTCTTACCACTTAGAAACCTTCGTCGGTTTATGCGCAACAACTTTGCTAAATATTATAGCATGGTCAAATGCACAGTTTATTACTTAATTCACATTGAGTAATCTTCAGTGGCGCCACCTTTCGGAAATTGGTCTTGTCAATTTAGGAACCTTCGTCGGCTGATGCGCAACACCTTTGCAGTTCACAATTTACTTCATGTTGAGTAATTTTTAGTGCCGCCACCTGTTGTATATTAGTCTTACCACTTAGAAACTTTCGTCGGTTTATGCGCAATAATTTTGCTGAAGATTATAGCATGATCAAATGCACAGTTTATGATTTTATACACTTTGAGTAATTTCCAGTTGCGACACGGAAATTGGTCATACCAACTAAGAAACCTTACGCGGATCATGTGCAATAACTTTGCTTAAGATCATATCATGATCAAAAGCACAGTTAACGATTTAATTAACGTTAAGCAATTTTCAGTGGCGCCACCTATTGTAACTTGGTCACACCAACTTAGCAATACTAGTCGGCTTATGCGCAACACCTTTTCTTAAGATCATAACATAATCAAATGCATAGTTTAAAATTCTATATAGGACATACAGATAGACCAATATTCATCTAATTAACAGAGTCCTGTAATGTTATTAACATTTTGTGAGACGAATCTTAATTGACGAATTCAACCAAACACAAAAAAAAATTGATTAGAACCATTTGTAGGAGGAAATGTAAATAGTTATTAGGAAAAGGAATCTATAAGCAAAAACAAAAACTGACTACATTTTGGGAGTCTTTTTTAATGGTTCCATTTATCCATTTCTTTTATTTTCAGCAAATATTTTTATACACAAAGACATGATGGAATTTGGTTAATTAGAATGAATTTTTGTTTGGCTACAAAAGAATTATAACAAAAAGCATTAATTACAGTAGATTTTTTAAAACAAATAAACTCTCAACTATTTTCTTCAAAATATTTTTAAAAAATCTCTTCAAAACTCCCAACACTAAAAAAAGTAAAATTTAAGAAACCCAAATATCTATAAAAAAAAAACTAAAATATTAAGACAAAAGCAAAGATCACTAGAATCTTCAAAAAAAAAAAAATATCTTCAAATAAAAATAAGACGACAAAAACCTCTTAACTATTTACATACAAAAACGCAAAAAGGGAATTACTAGAAAAATTTCCGACAACATATTTCAACTAGAAACTTGACAAAACGAGTGCCACATTGGGTCACTCAGGGCGGCGAAGGCAACGGCGCTCATTGATATACGTGCTGCTGGGGCCATGGAGCCGCCTGGCGGTATACCGCCAGATAGAGATCGTCAATTGGTTCTAAAACAGATGGTTACATTTCATGAACGTCCCGAAGGTAGTTTATGTGGCAAAGCCACAACGACCACAACACAATCCAATCCAGCGTTTGCCTCAACAGCAACCGCTTATTCGGCCACCACACAAGCGGCCACAGCATTTAGTGGCAGCTCCATTGGTCATGCCCTGGTTAAACATCATGGAACCCCACAACAGCAGCAACAATCAACAAACTCTTCGGGTTCATCACCATCCCAACATGGCAGTACAACAAGCAGCAGTAGCAGCAGCTCGACTACGCTACAGTCAGCAACATCGACTGGCAGTGCGACTGGACAACAGCAGACTTTAGAGAAACTTTCAAGACCCATGGCATTTGATAAGGTAAGTTTTATGGCGATTTATTAGAAAATAAGTTAAGTTTTATGAATGAATAGGCATTTAATAAAAACAAAATATAATAGTCCCTTATTTAAGGGGTTTAAGGGCTTCTTTATCTTTTTTAATGAAACGACATGAACACACCTGTATGACATCTCCATCGTTGCTGACTCCAATTTGTGTGCTTTTCTTCTCATGATGTATGGGACATTTCAGCTCGATTTCATTTATTTTCTGATCTTCTTCACTGGTTAACAAAGTGTCTAGGGCAGTTTTCATTAAGTTGGCTAATTGCATTGAATCATCTTCAAAAGCTGGTTTTGTTTTACCATCATCCTGTTGGTTTAAGATTTTGGGATGAACATTTTCTTGTGGTCCATCAATGACATTGAAAATATTGTCAATATTGGCTTCATTTGGATGCTCAAAAAAATAGGGTTCTTTTAGAAAATGTGGATAGTTGGGGCCATTTGAAATGGTTTTTGGAGAATATGGTAATGGACGTACTTGAGAGTTATAGGGAACGGCATCTAGAAAAAAATGTTCTCAACTTTTGACTTTTTTACTTTCATAAAAATAAATTTATAAAAACCATTTGGAAACGAGTTTTTTAGCGGGTTAATTGGACTTATACCACTTTCAAAACAAACATTTTCAAATATTCATTTTTTGAATTGAAAAATGTATGGGACTTACATTTTCAAATGGAACTTTCAAAACAAATAAAACGAAAAATGTTGGTTTAAACAATTTTGCCAAATATTTTTCATAACAAAATTCCAATAAAAATTAAATTTTCGAAAAAATTCCTAAATTTTTAAAAATTTCCTAAAAAAGTAAATTTCTAAATTTTGAAAAATTTCCTATAAAAAGTAATTTTTTAAAAAATTTCCTATAAAAGGTAAATTTTTGAAAAATTTATTATCAAAAGCAAATTTTTGAAAAATTTCCTAGAACAAGTAAACTTTTCAAAAATTTCCTTTAAAAATTTTTGAAAAAGTAAATTTTTAAAAAATTTCCTATGAAAAGTAAATTTTTAAAAAATTTAGTATAAAAAGTAAATTTTTAAAAAATTTCCTATAAAAAGTAAATTTTTTAAAAATTTCCTACAAAAAGTAAATTTTTGAAAAATTTTCTATAAAAAGTAAATTTTTAAAAAATTTCCTAAAAGAAGTAAATTTAAAAAAAATTTCCTATAAAAAGGAAATTTTCGAAAAAATTCCTATAAAAAGTAAAATTTTTGAAGAATTTCCTATAAAAAGTAAATTTTTGAACAATTTCCTATAAAAAGTTTTTGAAAGATTTCCTATAAAAAGTAAATTTTTGAAAATTTCCCATTAAGAGTAAATTTTAACATTAGCCCTTTACCACCAAGCCGCAGAATTTATATCTCAATTTAAAAAATTATTTCGAAACTCCCTAAAGTTAATTTTTGAAAAATTTTCTATAAAAAGTAAATTTTTGAAAATTGTCCTATAAAAAGTAAATTTTTGAAAATTGTCCTATAAAAAGTAAATTTTTGAAAAATTTCCTATAAAAAGTAAATTTCTGAAAAATTTCCTATAAAAAGTAAATTTTTTAAAAATTTCCTATAAAAAGTAAATTTTTAAAAAATTTCCTATAAAAAGTAAATTTTTGAAAAATTTCCTTTAAAAAGTAAATTTTTAAAAAATTTCCTTTAAAAAGTAAATTTTTAAAAAATTTCCTATAAAAAGTAAATTTTTGAAAAATTTCCTATAAAAAGTAAATTTTTGAAAAATTACCTATAAAAAGTAAATTTTTGAAAAATTACCTATAAAAAGTAAATTTTTGAAAAATTTCCTATAAAAAGTAAATTTTTGAAAAATTTCCTATAAAAAGTGAATTTTTGAAAAATTTCCTATAAAAAGTAAATTTTTAAAAAATTTCCTATAAAAAGTAAATTTTTGAAAAATTTCCTATAAAAGGTAAATTTTTGAAAAATTTCCTATAAAAAGTAATTTTTGAAAAATTTCCTATAAAAAGTGAATTTTTGAAAAATTTCCTATAAAAAGTAAATTTTTGAAAAATTTCCTATAAAAAGTAAATTTTTGAAAAATTTCCTATAAAAGTAAATTTTTGAAAAATTTCCTATAAAAGTAAATTTTTGAAAAATTTCCTATAAAAGTAAATTTTTGAAAAACTTCCTATAAAAAGTAAGTTTTTGAAAAATTTCCCATTAAGAGTAAATTTCAACATTAGCCCTTTACCACCAAGCCACAGAATTTATATATCATTTAAGAAATTATTTCGAAACTCCCTAAAGTAGGCAACACGAGTTTTTTATAATTCTTTTAGACTTTGCTTTTAATAGAATACCGCCTTTATTTTCATGACTTCATTAACAACTTACCCACTTTAAACATCAACATATTGCCAAATTTAATTAACTGTTCCAAGGAAGGATATGGTTCTCCAAAAGATTGTATTACCGGTTGAGGTGGTAGCACACCATAGGCTCTCATAAGACTTGTAGAATGCAGTGAATGGGGCAAATGTTTATTTTTATGTTTTAATAAATTATCGTTATGTTCATTGATTACTTCAGACGTCTTTTCGTTATTATTTGCTAATTCCGACTTTAAATTATTTACCTCTGAGGGAGCACCTTTAATCAAATTATGATCCTCTCTTTGACGTTCGTGTAATTTGCGTCCTTTTTCGAGTAGAATTTCAGTTAAAGGTCTATTGAATTTGCGATTTTCTTTGTTAATTGACATCTGATTGCCATCTGAAACTATGCGAAAAAATTTTTAGAAAATTACAAAATTTCTAGAAAATACTTTCTCACCTTTAACATTTGTTTTATTAGAGTTTTCCTGCTTATCTTCCTTTCCCATATGCAGCATAACGAAGTCATGATTAATCCTGGAGTCCTCTCGTTTTATGCTTTTCAGGGCATTGGTTTCCAAGAGAGCCAATGAAACTTAATTGGATTCAATAGATTGGTTTTAGATATTTCTTAGAATTTGAGATTTACTGATGTAATACTTACCTATAAAGACGGACAGTATTATTATTTTGTAGATCATGGTTTATTTGAACGCTAAGTAAAAAATATATTTTAAGGTTTTTGGTTTTTTCAAATTTGTAAAATATATTTGATATTTTGCTTGCCTGAATATTTTTTTTAATTAGAAATATTTTTCAAGGAAACTATGTTTTTTGAAATATTTCATCTGCCAGCCACTGTAATGCTATAAACACAATCACGACTACAGGCTACGGGCTACAACCTGTCAAAATTAGAAAACAAGCATTCAAATGGGAATAAATTTTTTGGCGTCGACACAGCCACACGACTACCGACTACCTTTGCAGCTGTAGCCAAAGTTAAACTAATTTCTATTTTTTTGGCGGCAATAAATGATTTAGTGCTGTCAACACCATAGAATATTGAAATAAATGAGGGATTAAAGCCACTTAATATTATTTACCATAAATACGATGAAGAAAACAATTTACATACTTGTCAAATATTTATATATTTAATGTATATAATATATATTAAGATATGCGCATTTTTATTAAAATAGTCGGTTTTAAAAATAAGTTTTTAATATATGAACTCTTAATCCATTATAAATCGGAAGAATAATATGTATATCATTTGAAAGGTATTTTCAGCAGCTTTTGATACCAAAAAAGTTAATATCGGATATAAACTTTTAAAGTTATGCCGTATAATTCTTGAAAGGCCTATAACTCTCAAACAACGAAATATAACACCAAAATCTTACTATAAGAATTTTTTGATTTAGACATACTATCGGATATAGGATAACCATTGATATCGGAGGTTAATTACTAAAAAGAATATGTCATTTCTATCAAAATATAAATTTGAATTTTTTCCAATTTATTGATACCAAAAAAGTTAATATCGGATATAAACTTTTAAAGTTATGCCGTATAATTCTTGAAAGGCCTATAACTCTCAAACAATGAAATATAACAACAAAATCTTACTATAAGAATTTTTTGATTTAGACATACAATCGGATATAGGGAAACCATTGATATCGGAGGTTAATTACTAAAAAGAATATGTCATTTCTATCAAAATATAAATTTGAATTTTTTCCAATTTATAAATGCAATAATCATAAACAGATGTTACCGAATGTAGTTGCGGTCTCAAATGTGCTGCTGTCTTTAAAATAATTAAGTAGCTAAAGCGATGATAGCAGCCAAAGACTTTTGTAGTCGTAATTGTGTTTACAACATAAGTGTTTTTACACAATTTCCTCTGTCTAGAAATATTCGATTATTGTAGAATTCCAGTTGTCTGGGACATTTGTCGAGACTGACATGATTTCGGCATTAATAAAGAAGAATAAGTATTCGAGTTTTAAATACTTATGTGGGGTTTATATAACTCAAGCGGTTGACGATTGAGTGAAATTTACATGTATTTTGTTTTTGTTACAATAACAAATCACATGTAAATTTCACTCAATCGTCAGCCGCTTGAGTTATATAAACCCCACATTTATAGTTATAGTTATTGTTTATACGAATTTGGTTCCTAAGACTTCAGGTATATTGAACAGAAAATCTTAATGACGCATCTTAGCGTAATTATCATAAAAATTTAAAAAACGTTAAAAAACGATTAGCATTCATGTTTTTTTTTATATTTCGTCTTCTGCTTCATTTGTTTTAACATTTGCACTCAAGTCATTGTTTAGCGAAATTGACACCACGTTTAGAGGATGAATCCATTGCCCTCTAAATTTTAATTTCGTCACTTCTAATACTTCTTAATGGCTGCAAAAAATTGAAGCACTTTTCCGCCACTTTTTAATTTTTTCGCATATTTTTCGGCTGTCTCAAGGAATTGCAAAAAATGGATAAGGATTGGTATTACTTTGAGTTCCGCATCGTTTGATATATGTATCTAATTAATGTGCTCCAATACAGGTATAACATACGACAGGTGTAAATGACGAAACTTGAACGTTAATTTATCAAAATACCGGTTTTTCGTGGAGCACACTCGCAAATATATTGATACGAATTTTCAATTATTCAACCGATTATGCAAAGTTCATTGCTTATAATTCTTCTAAATTGTTCCTGTTGGTGTTGTTATTGTTCTGTTTTTTTTTGTCTAAAAGCAGAATAACAGTTTTCTCTTAATGTTTTACTGTAAAGAGCAGAGCAACATTTTGCTCTTTATCTATCGGCTCTCTCACTCTCTGTCGCTGTTAACTTCAGATAATCCATTTGTACAACGTTTGTGTGACTGTGTTCTTGATCATGTGAGAATGTATCGGAACATGCATGAACTTTCGTAAGCCAAATTGTTAGTGTAATCAACGGCAGCAGCTCTTTATTTACGTCGGCAGAAAATAATAGAAACACTCTTCTCTACTATATAAGACCGATGAACGAGTAGTGTGGGAACAGTTTTAATTGAGACGCGTATAATAGAACAGTGTGACTAAGAATATTTGTAAAGCAGTTTTGTGAAGTTTGTTTACAGTTTTTGTGAAAGTGTGTTTAAAGTGATTAGCTCTAAAGTTGATAAAAATATAGCTTTGTAAAACTACATAAAGTGTTATAATTTTGTTTTCGGTTGTTGGCAAAAAGAATTCCTTCAACGTTTTTAAAGGGAAAACGTAATGAAAATTTCCGAACTTCCGTGAAACCGAATTCTTTGCTATTTAACATCTAAAAGCAAAAACGCACCAAAAAATCATCTTTTGCTAAAACTTTATGAAGATTTTGAAAATAGTGCAAAAAAGTGCATATTGCTTTTAATAGTTTTAGAAAGCTAACTGGGACAAAATCGATTTCATTTCTAACCGATTTGCATCAAAAGTTTGTCTGAAATATCTTTAAAAGCTGAGAACGTGAAGGTTTTGTCTAAAAATATTTCACTGAAGCGCATCCAGAATTTAGCATCTAATTTGTCAGGAATGGTCTTAAAACTATTATTAAAACAAGTAAGAAAGTGCTATAGTCGGTCAAGCAAGACAAATAGTTGTTAAATTTTGCCATCATACAAACATTTTCTCAAAACTTATATTTAAGCTTATATTTGTGGAAAAAATATAAATTCCGGGAAATGGGACCTATGCATAATTGAATGAAATTTGACACAGATAATTTTTTTGATAGTGGGACCATGCCTATTAAAATACTTCAAAATCGGTTCATTTATGGTACCTCCCATTAGTCCCACTTCCTGGAATTGATATATTGGCTACAAATATCAATATTTTTTCATGAAATTTAAAACAAATGTAAACCAAAATCACTGTACCAAATTTCGTTGAAATCGGTCCACATTTGACCATAGCTCCCATACATACTGTTCTGTCAAAACGCACTTAATGAGACAAAAATCACTATAAATTTTGAGAAAATGTTTGTATGATATCAAAATTTAGAAAATATTTTTCTTTATAGCGGAAAAAGAACACCTTTGACCTTAGAGGTGAAGGGTATCGAATGGTAGGGCTAGACCGACTATAGCACTTTCATACTTGTTTTAAATTATATTTGTACATAATTTTGCTAAGACTCATATTATATATTATATATATTTTACTAAGACTCATATTTTTATCAAATTTCGCGATTGGAAAAAAATTTATTGTTCACCTGCATAAGGGCATTTTCACTTCCTGTTAGTTCATGTGTAAATTACCATAATACCATAAAATGACATAACCCCTGAAAATATACATATGTATAAGTTCAAGTCAATATAAAACTTAATAAAATAATTAAAACATTTTTTTTAATCGTCATAAATTCTGCACGTATCGTGTAAAATAATTATGGCAAACGGATTTTACATCCACTTCTTCCTTAATAAAACCCCAAAAAATATTTGATTTGAAAATCAAAACTATTTGATTTTTGTCCATATACTTTTTCCTGTAACTCTTTAAAAGTTCATTACAAATTACTCTTATAAAACGATGTCCTTAATTCATATTACCTCCTTCTTAAGGTTTTCATTAATCAAGTAGTTAAGAAATGTAAAGCAAAAGAATCACAAACTGATTTCATTAACCCAACTCATATGAATAAGATACCGACACATATTGTACATATGTACATATGTATTGTACATATGAGTGTGTAGCTCTTAATCAGTCAGGTCCATTTATATCTTTTTAAAACTTTTTTTTTGTAATGTTATTCATAATTTAATCATTTCCTTTTTGCCTGTCATCCATTCAAACCATTAAATGTCTTTGCAACATGATCTTATTAATTATTGTTAATTATACGTTGTCCCTCTCTCCCAATCTTCATCTCTGTCCCTCTTTCAGCTCTCACTCAATTTCCCATTTACCTTGTAATTTTTCTTCTTAATTCTTGAGACATTTATATTCTTTATTGTTAAAGTATTTATGATGAAGAATGAAAAAAAAATGTTGAAGGTGAAAATTAAGCTGCATCAATGTAAAAATGCAATAAATTTAAAAAAAGGAAAAAGATGAATATTAATGGAGAAAAAGCATGTAATAATAAGTTTTATCGATTGTCAATCATTTTAACTGACAATGATGACGATGCAAATGAGCTGAACATGGAACTGATGGATGATGACGATGACGATGCTGATGGTGAAGATGTTGTCATTAATGTTAGCAAGTAAATCTTTTAGGAAAGCCGTGGCTGTTTATGTATTTCCTTGAAATTATTATTTAATTAATTCCCTGTTTTATGCAATAACTGTGTCCTATAAAAATGGCTGATGTACTTAAAAAAGTGAATGTATAGAAATTTAGTTAGAATTTCCTGTTAATGTTTTTTTAAAAAACTGCCATCCAAAGAATATCGAAATATGGTTCATTTATATTTCGATATCCTTTGGATATCATCATCAAACAATTTCATTTTAGACATTTCCTCAGAAATGTTTTTTTCTTGTTTTTTGTATAGGAAAATTTTTAATAAAAAATTCGTTTTAAAGTAAATTCTATGAAAAAATCTATGGATAAAAAGGGTAAATTGATGGGCATAATTCAAGTAAATGATTGGTAAATTGTACTTGTTTTCAATTTAAAAAAAACAATACAAATTCAAATTTTGCTTGTTCGTTCAAAAATTTGATATAATATTTTTTTAAAGAAATTTTTCGATACAAAATTTTTTTATAGAAAGTTTGTTTTTATAAAAAATTACAATACATAAAAAAATTTTTGATATAAAATTTTTCGGTATAAAATTTTTTCTATACAAAAATTTTCGAAATTAAATTTTTTCTATAGAAAAATTTTCGAAATTAAATTTTTTCTATAGAAAAATTTTCGAAATAAAATTTGTTCTATAGAAAAATTTCCGATATAAAATTATTTTTGTAGAAAAATTTTCGATACAAAATTTTTTCTATAAAAAAATTGTCGATATAAAATTTTTTGTATAGAAATAATTTCAATATACAATTTTTTGTATAGAAAAATTTTTGATATAACATTTTTTCTATGAAAAATTTTCAATATAAAATTTTTTCTATAGAAAAATTTTCGATATAAAAATTTTTGTGTAGAAAAATTTGCGATTTAAAATATTTTCTAAAAATTTTTCGATCTAAAATTTTTTCTATAGAATAAGTTTCGATAAAAAATTCTTTCTATAGAAACATTTTCAATATAAAATTCTTTCTATAGAAAAATTTTCGATATAAAATTTTTTGTATAAAAATATTTTCAATATAAAATTTTTCTATAGAAAAATTTTCAATATAAAATTTTTTTCTAAAGGAAAATTTTCAATATAAAATTTTTCTATAGAAAAATTTTCAATATAAAATTTTTCTATAGAAAAATTTTCAATATAAATTTTTTTCTATAGAATAATTTTCAATATAAATTTTTTTCTATAGAATAATTTATGAAATAAAATTTTTTCTATAAAAAAATTTTCGATATTAAATTTTTTCAATATAAAATTTTTCTATAGAAAAATTTTCAATATTAAATTTTTCCATAGAAAAATTTTCAATATAAAATTTTTTCTATAGAATAATTTTCGAAATAAAATTTTTTCTATAGAAAAATTTTCGATATAAAATTTTTTCTTTAGAAAAATTTTCCATACAAAATTTTTTCTATAGAAAAATTTTCCATATAAAATTTTTTCTATATAAAATTTGTGTATAGAAAAATTTTCGATTTAAAATTTTTGTATAGAAAAATTTTCGATTTAAAATTTTTATATAGAAAAATTTTCGATTTAAAATTTTTGTATAGAAAAATTTTTGATTTAAAATATTTTCTAAAAAATTTTCAATCTAAATTTTTTCTATAGAATAATTTTCATATAAAATTTTTTCTATAGAAAAATTTTCGATATAAAATTTTTGCTATAGAAAAATTTTCGATATAAAATTTTTCTATAAAAAAAATTTTTCTATAAAAACATTTTCGATATAAATTTGATTATATAGAAAAATTATCGTTATAAAATTTTTTCTATAGAAAAATTTAAGATATAAAATTTTTTCTATAGAAACATTTTCGATATAAATTTTATCCATAGAACAATTTTTTATAAATTTTTTCTATACAAAAATTTTCGATTTTAATTTTTTCTGTAGAAAAATGTTCGATATAAAATTTTTTTTATAAAAAAATTTTCTATCCAAAAAATTTTAATCGAAAATTATTGTATAAAAAAAATTTACATAAATTTTTTTTTTTTATAAAAAATTTTCGATATATAATTTTTTCTACAGAAAAATTTTCAAAATACAATTTTTTCTATAGAAGATTTTCTATAAAAAATTTTTTCTATGGAAAAATTTTCATACATAAAATTTTCGATCTATAGAGAAAAATTTTCGATCTAAAATTTTTCTATAGAAAAGTTTGCGATATAAAATTTTTTCTATAGAAAAATTTTCGATCTAAAATTTTTTCTATAGAAAAATTTTCGATCTACAATTTTTTCTATTTTCGATCTAAAATTTTCTATAGAATAATTTTTAACATAAAATTTTTTCTATAGAAAAATTTACAATATACAATTTTTTCCATAGAAAAATTTTCTATATAAATTTTTTTCTATAGAAAAATTTTTGATCTAAAATTTTTTCTATAGAAATTTTTCGATATAAAATTGTTTCTATAAGAAAATTTTCGATCTAAAATGTTTCTATAGAAAACTTTTCCATCTAAAATTTTTTCTGTAGAAAAATTTTCGATCTAAAATTTTTTCTATAGAAAAGTTTTCAATCTAAATTTTTTTTTATGGAAAAATTTTCCATCTAAAATTTTTTCTATTAAAAAATTTTCGATACAAATTTTTTTCTATTAAAAAATTTTCGATACAAATTTTTTTCTATAGAAAAATTTTCGCTGTAAAATTTTTTCTATATAAAAATTTTTGATATAAATTTTTTTCTGCATAAAAATTTTCGATGCACAATTCTTTCTATAGAAAAATTTTCTATATACAATTGTTTCTATAGACAAATTTTCGATATACATTTTTTTCTATAGACAAATTTTCGATATTTAATTTTTTCTATGGAAAAAGTCTCGACATACATTTTTTTGTATGAAAAATTTTCGACATAAAATTTTTTCTATCAAAAAATTTTCGATATAAAATTTTTTCCATCAAAAAGTTTTCAATATACAATTTTTCCTATAGAAAAATTTTTGATATACATTTGTTCTATACAAAAATTTTCATATATAAAATTTTCGATTTAAAACTTTTTTCTATAAAAAATTTTAGATAGAAAATTTTTCGACATTAAATTTTTTCTATAGAAAATTTTTGCATTAATCCAAAACTTTAGTATAATAATTTCATCAAAATAATTTTACATTCCTTATAAAATGGTGGTTCTATAGATTTTATTTAGTGCATTTTATACATATTTATCTTTGATTTTACACAGAAATAATTATCTACACATTTTGAAAATTTTTTCAATGGTCCTTAATTTGTAAAACTGCAGGCGATTTTGTCAATCAAAAAATCCTTAAAAAATCTAAACACAATCTAAGCAATTCCTCTGTCGTCAGGACTATGACGATGACGGTGATTATGATTGCTGATGATTTAAATTTGAAATATAAATGAAAACTCTGTGAGATTTTCTGCATTTGAAAATCTAGGGGAGAAAATAGAAATAGTAGAAGAGATATGCATCAATTTTCAGCATTGTTTAGTTTTTAAATGGTGTCATAATTTTTTTTTCAATTCTTTTCTTTCATATTTTACATTGTCGTCGTTTTGCTGCTGTCGTTATTGGTTTTAGTCAAACATTTTGAAATTCTTTGTAGTGCCGAGTGTGTCTATCTCTCTATTTGAATAAGCGAGTGTTTGTGCACGTTAAGTGCTTTTCAATCTTTCGCTTATTAAAGTTTAGTCGTGGTAAATTGTGAAATGAGTAGTAGTTTGATTTGAGCAACAACTATCATCATCATCATCCGAAACACCCACGTAATATTTATTTAGAATATGTATTACCATCATCACCAGCAACCGAGAGTTGTACTGTAAGAGGCTAAAGGTTATACGTTTTTGGCATTTCAATGATTTGAATTCCTTTTAGTTTTTAGCTTAGCTAAAGGTAGTTGGAAAATTTGGTATACCCTACTTTGGTAGCATAGGTGTGTTAAAGTTAACAATGCTCAGAAATATTGGTTTTATACTCATCTGTAAGTGTAACAGTAAACTCAGAATCTGAGTCTATCGGACGATGTTTGTTCATCCTATAGAACTGCCTTCTAGCAATAGGCATTCGAACTCAATGTACCATATGTTATCAGAATCGGTCCACACTTTCAACTACAAATCCCACTCCCAAAAAGCCATCTATTATCCCGACGAACACAAAAACGCACATACGAAAGTTATTTGTATGCAAAAACTTGTAACAGATTTTAGAAATATAAATCGATTTGAAAAATTTCAGGATAATAATTAAGACCTTAATTCAATATAACCCATCTCCGAAAATTATTTAAATATACATATACATCTCTAGAAAAAATATATAATATATATATCTCTAACAAGAAGATATGGTAGGATGACGTTTGACCTCGGTAGTGTAGGGTATACATTGTTGTACTTTACCAACTATAATTCATTCTTAATAGTTTTTTTTTCTATATTTTGGTTTATGGTTTGTATTATAGATAAGAAATCAAGGTCAATTGTAAATATTCTAATAAATTGGGGTTCCTTTTATGTTTCCTCCTTTACTATAGATGGAAGCCCTTGTACGTGAAATGCAAGACCCTGAGCATGGTGTTCCAGTAAGGCAGCAGAAAATGTTTCTCACTTCGATACCTTATGCTTTTATGGGTGAGCTTTTTATATTTTTTCAATTTAAATAAAGTCTTAAATGAAATATTTAATTAATTTTTTTATATCTTTTCTTAGGCTACGATTTAATTGAATGGCTTATGGATCGTTTGTTAATTGAGGAATCTGAGGCCTTGAATATTGCCAATCAATTATGTCTTCATGGCTACTTTTTTCCTGTCAATGATTCCAAAACTCTAACAGTCAAAGATGATTCTTCGCTCTATCGCTTTCAGACACCCTACTATTGGCCCTGGCAACATAAGGCCCCCGACAATGTGGAATATGCTATATATCTCGTAAAGCGTTCTTTGCGCAATAAGCAAAGACATGCCCTGGAGGATTATGAAGTGGAGGCCTTGGCTTCTTTACATAAGAATCTCAAGGGAAAATGGGAGATTATCTCAATGCAGGCCGAGGAACAAGTACGTTTGGCTAAAGAACGCAAAAAGGGTGACAAGATTGTCGGAGACTCCCAAGAAAGGGCCTATTGGCGTGTACATCGTCCACCACCCGGGCAATTTACTCCCTTGGAACCTTGTCCTGTGCCCTCAAGAGATCGTCAGGGTAGCAAGCAGAATAAAAAGAAGACTGTGGATGATGTACAAAGGGAGGTGGATTATCTTAAGAAATCTTTGAATCGCACACGCATGAAAATGTCCCAGGCCTGTGAATCATTGGTGCTGTATTCGGAAACCTTTTCGGAATATGATTTCTTTTTGCAACCAGTATTACCCTCAAATCCTTGGGTCACTGAGGATATTACCTTTTGGCAATTGAACAATACTTTTGTCGATATACCCACAGAGAAAAGAGTCAAACGTTGGGCCATCTCTATAGAGGAATTGGTATCGGATCCTACAGGTTTGCAGGAATTTACGACATTTTTGGAAAAAGAATACTCTCATGAAAATATACGTTTCTGGATTGCTGTTAATCGTTTGAGACGATCGGCCCATTCGCAGGTGTCGCGAAAAGTTCAGGAGATTTATGAGTAAGTTTCAAATAAATCTTAAAATACCTTCTACAGGAAATTTTTGACGATTTTTTATAGAAAATTTTCGACGCAAAATTTTTTATAGACAATTTTAGATCCAAAATTTTGTATATAAAATTTTCCATGCAAATTTTTTTTTAGAAAATTTTAAATGTCCTTTTTACTACAATCATTTTCTATAGAAAATTTTCAATGTCGAATTTTTCAATGTAAAATTTTTTATAGAACATTTTTAATAGAATATTTTCAATGTAAAATTTTTAATAGAATATTTTCAATGTAAAATTTTTTATAAAAAATTATAGATATTAATTTTTTTAAAGAAAATTTTCGATGTAAAATTTAAAAAAAAACTTTAATGTAAAATTTTAAACGAAAAAATTTTTAGAGCAAATTTTCAATGTAAAATTTTTTATATAGAAAATTTTCAATGTCAAATTTTTTATAGAAAATTTCCAATGTAAGTTTTTTAAATAAAATTTTCAATGTCAAATTTTTAATAGAAAATTCCCAAAGTAAAATTTTTTATGCATTTTTTATAGAAAATTTTCAATGCAAAATTTTTAATAGAAAATTTTCCATGTAAAATTTTATTTAGGAAATTTTCAATGTATAATTTTTTAAAGAAAATTTTCAATTTAAAATTTTTTAAAGAAAATTATCGATCTAAAATTTTTATTTTAAAATTTTTTATAAAAAATTTTTCTTGTAAAATTTTTTGTTAAAAATTTCCAATTTAAAATTTTTTATAGAAGATTTTTGACGTAAAATTTTAAATAAAAACATTTAAAAAAAAATTTTCGACAGAAAATTTTTAATTGAAAATTTCCAGCGTAAAATACAAATTTTTTATGATAAACAAATTTTTTAATGTTAAATTTTTATATAAAATTTTCAATGTAAATTTTTTTATAGAAAATTTTCAATGTAAAATTTTTTATAGAAAATTTTCAATGTGAAGTTTTTTATATTTTTTATTTTTATACACAATTTTTGATGCTAAATTTTGTATAGAAAATTTTTCTATGTAAAATTTTTTTTTAGAAAGTTTTAAATGTAAAAATTTTTTATATAAAATTTTCAATGTCAAATTTATTATAGAAAATTTTCAATATAAAATTTTTTATATCGAATATTTTCAATGTCAAATTTTTTATAGAAAATTGTTAATGAAAAATTTTTTATAGAAAATTTTCAATGTAATTTTTCTAAATAAAATTTTTAACTCAAAATTCTCAATGTCAATTTTTTTATACAAAATTTTTTTTTAGAAAATTTTCATCTCAAAATTTTTTATAGAAACATTTTCATGTAAAATTTTTTATATAAAATTTTCAATTTTAATTTTTTTATAGAAAATTACAGATCTTAAATTTTTGATATACAATTTTTTATAAAAATTTTTGATGTAAAATGTTTTACGGAAAATTTTCAATGCAAAATTTTTTATTGAAAAATTTCAATGTAAAATTTTTTATAGAAGATTTTTGACTTTTTAAAAGAAAACATTTAACAAAAAAAATTCAGAAGAAAATTTTTAATTAAAAATTTTCAGCGTAAAATTTTTTATCGAAAGTTTTCAATGCAAAATTTTTTATAGAAAATTTTCAATGTAAAACTTTTTATAGAAAATTTTCGATGTAAAATTTTGTACAAAAAATTTTGAATGCAAATTTTTATATAGAAAATTTGTGATTTTAAAATTTTATTTCAACAATTTTGGATTCTTGAGAAATTTTGAATTTAAAATTTTATATAAAGACAATTTTCGATTAAAATTTTATATATTTGATAAGTTTTATATAAGTTTTATATAGAAAATTTTTTATATAAGTTTTATATACATAGAAAATTTTCAATGGAAAATTTCTGATGTAAAATTTTATATAGAAATTTTTTGATTTTAATGTTTTTGTAGAAAATTTTCAATGTCAAATTTTTAATAGAAAATTCCCAAAGTAAAATTTTTTATGCATTTTTTATAGAAAATTTTCAATGCAAAATTTTTAATAGAAAATTTTCCATGTAAAATTTTATTTAGGAAATTTTCAATGTATAATTTTTTAAAGAAAATTTTCAATTTAAAATTTTTTAAAGAAAATTATCGATCTAAAATTTTTATTTTAAAATTTTTTATAAAAAATTTTTCTTGTAAAATTTTTTGTTAAAAATTTCCAATTTAAAATTTTTTATAGAAGATTTTTGACGTAAAATTTTAAATAAAAACATTTAAAAAAAAATTTTCGACAGAAAATTTTTAATTGAAAATTTCCAGCGTAAAATACAAATTTTTTATGATAAACAAATTTTTTAATGTTAAATTTTTATATAAAATTTTCAATGTAAATTTTTTTATAGAAAATTTTCAATGTAAAATTTTTTATAGAAAATTTTCAATGTGAAGTTTTTTATATTTTTTATTTTTATACACAATTTTTGATGCTAAATTTTGTATAGAAAATTTTTCTATGTAAAATTTTTTTTTAGAAAGTTTTAAATGTAAAAATTTTTTATATAAAATTTTCAATGTCAAATTTATTATAGAAAATTTTCAATATAAAATTTTTTATATCGAATATTTTCAATGTCAAATTTTTTATAGAAAATTGTTAATGAAAAATTTTTTATAGAAAATTTTCAATGTAATTTTTCTAAATAAAATTTTTAACTCAAAATTCTCAATGTCAATTTTTTTATACAAAATTTTTTTTTAGAAAATTTTCATCTCAAAATTTTTTATAGAAACATTTTCATGTAAAATTTTTTATATAAAATTTTCAATTTTAATTTTTTTATAGAAAATTACAGATCTTAAATTTTTGATATACAATTTTTTATAAAAATTTTTGATGTAAAATGTTTTACGGAAAATTTTCAATGCAAAATTTTTTATTGAAAAATTTCAATGTAAAATTTTTTATAGAAGATTTTTGACTTTTTAAAAGAAAACATTTAACAAAAAAAATTCAGAAGAAAATTTTTAATTAAAAATTTTCAGCGTAAAATTTTTTATCGAAAGTTTTCAATGCAAAATTTTTTATAGAAAATTTTCAATGTAAAACTTTTTATAGAAAATTTTCGATGTAAAATTTTTTACAAAAAATTTTGAATGTAAATTTTTATATAGAAAATTTGTGATTTTAAAATTTTATTTCAACAATTTTGGATTCTTGAGAAATTTTGAATTTAAAATTTTATATAAAGACAATTTTCGATTAAAATTTTATATATTTGATAAGTTTTATATAAGTTTTATATAGAAAATTTTTTATATAAGTTTTATATACATAGAAAATTTTCAATGGAAAATTTCTGATGTAAAATTTTATATAGAAATTTTTTGATTTTAATGTTTTTGTAGAAAATTTTTGATTTAAAATTTTTTTGTAGAAAATTTTTGATTGAAAATTTTAGGTGATAAATTTGTTTATAGAAAATTTGCAATGATATTTTTTTTTAAAAATTTGGTTGGAAATTAAAGAAATGAATTATTAGATAAGTATTCCTGGATCGAAAGTTTTTATCAAAAATTTTCTATAAAAAAATTTCCTATTGAAAAAAATAAATTTTAATTTAGCAAATATATCACAATAAAACTTTGTCTGTTTTTAGGGAATTTCTTAAGCCTGGTGCCCCTTGTGAAATCAATATCGATGGCAAGACCATGGAAAGTGTTTTGAAGGGTCTCAAAAATCCCTCCCGTTTTACTTTTGATGCTGCCTCCGAACATATTTATATGCTGCTGCTAAAGAAGGATTGCTATCCGCGCTTCATACGTTCGGATCATTATAAACGTCTACTGGAGACGGGCATACAGCCAGCCCACAAGAAACGTTTCTTTAACTTTGGTGGCGTTAGTGGTGCCAAAAAGAAAATGACTGCCGCCTTGTCCAGCCAGCCCAATCTGGGTGGCAATGAGAGTTCCAGCAAAAGTGCCATGTCCTCGGGTAATACCTTCATTATGACAAACGCTCCGCCACCGGGTAGTTTGGCTAGGCGACGCGGCAGTGATCGTAGTTTAAGTGGTTCGGCTCATGAATTGGCGGTGATTGGAGTGAATAAGGATAACACTTCCAAGGTGCCTCACTCGCATTCACAAAGTAATCTCAGTGAGATACCTTACAGGTAAAAATTTCAGTTTTTTTGAGTTATATAACAAATTTAGTTAGGTTTTATTAAAAAAAACTAAAATTAAACGCTTTTTTATAAAATAGATATTAACAATAAAATTGTTTGTTTTTTTTTTTTTTTGAGAAAAAACAACATAACAATTTATATATATATATTTTTTTTTTTTTTTTTGATTTTTTACAAAATTTTTGTTTTTGTTCAAATCACAATGCATTTAAACAAATCACAAACAATATGAAAACTAAACACAAATCGTAAAAAAAAAACTTTTTTATATCTTCATATATTAAATAAAATCCTAAATGAAAATTATTTAAAACTCATCATCATCATCAGTAGTGAAAGTATTTATCGTGGTGACATGCCTCCGCCACAAGAATCTCAAGAGACCATTTGTCGCGTTGTCGTGAATACGCGTCATACACAAATCAAGGACCAAGGAAATCTCTATAGTAGTTTATCCTCATACCAGTAAGATTTCCAAACAATTATTCTTTTTTTTTCCTCCCTCAATTCTCTAACTAAATTTTCTTCATTTTGGTTTTTCAAAATTTCTAAATTTGAATTAATGGTTTTCTTTTGTTCTTACTCTTTCTATAAAAGTTAAGGCTATTACTTTTTTGATTAGTGTTGTACAAAAATGATCCCTTGTGGTACTTTTTTTATTTTCAGTTACTTTTGGTTCTTGTTTATGATCTGTCCTAAACAAAATTTTTGTAATATTCTCTCCTACATTTTTAATCTACCCATTTCATGAAAAAAAAACTCTCCACTCTGCTACTGCTACTCTATACAATTCCACAAAATTTTTAAACTTCACTGTATTTCCATTTCAAAATTTTTTATTTTTAAGTGTGTGGGTTTTTGGGTTTTTTTCTTTCATTGTTTTTTTTTTTTCTATTTTTTTCAATTTTCATATTTTGCTTCAATATTTAAAAAAAATTAAGTGTTACATGTTTAAGTGGTTGTCTTTTAAACATTTTATATGGAATTCCTTTCAGAGTGAAAACTATAATTTTAAAAGCCCAAATCGCGTCATCGATCGAAAACTTAGACTTTTAAGCAAATATTGTGTAACATAACTTAGGGATTTTTAAAATAATTTATTTTGCAAAAAGTTTATTAAAATTCAGAGACCGTAACTGTTATAACTTGTATCGTAAAAGTCAGAAAATAAAAGTTATTTTTTGACTTGTATTTTTTCAATAAAAAAATTACAGTTATTTTTTGACTTATATTTTGACTTTTATTTTTTCGAGCAAAAATAAAAGTTATTTTTTGACTTTTATTTTTTCGAGCAAAAATAAAGTTATTTTTTATTTTTCCGAGCAAAAATAAAAGTCATTTTTTGACTTTTTTTTCCAGCAAAAATAAAAGTAATTTTTTGACTTGTATTTTTACAATAAAAAATTACAGTTATTTTTGACTTTTATTTTTTCAAGCATAAATAAAAGTTAGTTTTTTACTTTTATTTTTTTTTTGTGCAAAAATAAAAATTATTTTTGACTTTTATTTTTTCGAGCAGAGATAGAAGTTATGTTTTTACTTTTATATTTTTGAGCAGAAATAAAAGCTATTTTTTGTTAAATTTATGATAAGTTCACTATATTTATTAAAAAATTTTTTCAATTTTTTATTGTTTTGAGCAAAAGTCAAAAAAAAGACTTTTATTTTTTCGAGGAGAAATAAAAGTTATTTTTTGAGTTTTATTTTTTTTGTTTGAGCAAAAATAACAGTTATTTTTGATTTTTATTTTTTCGAGCAGAACTGAAAGTTATTTTTTGACTTTTATTTTTTTCGAGCAGAAACAAAAGCTATTTTTGTTTAAATTTATGATAAATTTATTATATTAATTAAAAAAATTTTTCAAGCAAAGATAATTTTCCAATGAAAATAATTTGCATATGCCCATAAATTAATAAAGTTGAGTTTTGCAATCGTAATTGCCTCCAAATTTTCTGCCGACAACTTTTATTTCTGCTCAAAAAAAAAAAAACAAAATTAAAAAATAACTATTATTTGTGCTCGAAAAAATAAAAGTCAAGAAATAACTTATTCATGCTCGAAATAATAAAAGTCAAAAGCAATTGTTATTTTTGCTCGAAAAAATAAAAGTTAAAAATAACTGTTATTTTTGTTTGAAAAAATAAAAGTTAAAAATACCTCAAAAAAATAAAAATCAAAAATAACTGTTGTTTTTTTCTAAAAAGTAAAAGTTATTTTTTAACTTTTTTTTGAGCAAAAATAACAGCTATTTTTTAACTTTTATTTTTTCGAGGAGAAATAAAAGTTGTTTTTTGAGTTTTATTTTTTTTTTGAGCAAAAATAACAGTTGTTTTTAATTTTTCGAGCAGAAATAAAAGTTATTTTTTGAAATTTAATTTTTTTCGAGTAGAAATAAAAGCTATTTTTGTTTATGATAAATTCATTATATTTATAAAACAAATTTTTCAAACAAAGATAATTTTCCAAAGAAAATAATTTGCATATGCCCATAGATTAATGGAGTTGAGATTTGCAATCATATTTGCCTCCAAATTTTCTTTCGAAAACTTTTAATTCTGCTCAAAAAAAAAACAAAAGTAAAAAATAACTCTTATTTGTGCTCGAAAAAAAATAAAAGTCAAAAAATAACTTTTATTCATACTCGAAATGATAAAAGTCAAAAATAACTGTTATTTTAGCTCGAAAAAAAGTTAAAAATAACTGTTATTTTTGCTCGAAAAAATAAAAATGAAAAATAATTGTTAGTTTTGCTCAAAAAAATAAAAATCAAAAATAACTGTTATTTTTTTTTACTAAAAAATTAAAATCCGATTTAAAAAAGTATTTTATGAAAATCTGGTTCAAGACTATCAACTTGGTTTTATTCTCCGACATTTTCTTAAGGTTGCTTTTTTAATCAAAAATTCCAAAATAACAGTTATCGGTCCCTGATAAAATTTGATATCTAAACATATCCATTTGTTTGTCAAATTAATAAGTTGAATGAAATTATTTTCCTATCAGGGAACTTTTGGCTTACTTACAATGTAGTAAACCTTATACTTTATGTTGTTATATATTATTTAGATTATCCTAAAATCATGCTACACAAATTATGTTTAAGTTTTTGAAAGTGGTATATTAGATAACAACAAACTATTACTTAAGTTTACATTATTCTTGTATTGTCAGAGAAAAGATAATATACCACATTACCAGACTATACCACTCTTTTTGGACGCTTTGTACAGTGAATAGGTCTTAAGCTTCACCAGCTTTAAGCTTTAAAGTTTTGAAAAAGCCTTATCCAAGTAAGACTTTCCAGAGCATTAGTTTATATTTCTCACTCTTAAATGAAGATCATATAAAATGTAATAACCGAAATCAATGTTGAGCTCATTACTTTCGAAATAAAGTTACAATAACATGTTTTCCAACAACATTGATTTCACAAATGTTTGTTATAAATAAATTAAATGTTTGTTAAATAAAATCTGTGTTTTTAACTAAAAACTCAATGTTCCCATTTTGCCATAAACACACAAATTTGCAATAAAAATTTTGTATCATTTAAACCAACATCACAGGGAAACTCCCAAACCGAAAGCTGCTCGTTTAGAAACCACTGTGGAAACGGGCGGCAGTAGCGCTGTTTGTCCCTGGGATATACCAGATGATGGGCCACCAGCAACACAAGCTCCCAAGCCAATACCGGTAAAGTTGTCCGTATGTCCCTGGGAACAAGAGGCCGAACCAGAGCCAACCCCAAAATCAAGTACCCAGAGATTGACAAGGTAGTTTAAGAAAATTTGCTTAATGAAGTTTTCAAATTTCTACAAAATATTTCATCCTTTAGCACTTCTTCGGATAATACAGAGGTGGCGGAACGTTTCCAACGTAATTTGGGTATACGTCATCAAAACACTGTCGATAGTGGTGAGGCTGGCATGAAGCGATTAATACCAAATTTCACAGAACAACGAAGAGCCTCAGTGTCTTTTACACCGGGGTAAGTAAAATTTAATAAAATAAAACGAATTTAAGATAAAGTATGAACAAAGTTTTGGAAACGGCTCAAAAATCTTTAAAAAGACTTCAAAGTCTATATAAAAGCAAGCTCTTTAAACGGGCCCTGAACTTTATTGCAAATTTTTGAAACACTTTAATTAAATAACTTAAAGGAAACCACCTTCACACTGCCCTTAACGTCGTCTCATATTCTTATTATTCGGAACTTATAAATTATTCAATGATCATTGAATTAATTTTCCGATATCAAATTCCGAGAACTGGAAATCCTCTCAAATTAAATATATTTTGTGGTAATTTTCAATTCATTATTTAAAATTTTTCAAGTTATGGAATATCACTATAGAATTCGTAAAGAAATATTAAATAAACTACAAATTATATTGCCTACATTTTGGCGAGGGTTATTTGGACTTCTGCTGCATACTTTGGAGATAAAATAGAAATTTTATTAAAACTTTAATTAAATAACTTAAAGAAAACCACCTTTGCTACTGCCTTTAATGTCGTTCTCTGACTTATGAGTTTGAATCTAAATTTCTTTAATTAAAGGGCTTAGAAAACAACTAGCAATGCCCTTAAAGTCGTTCTGCTACTACAAGTTTAATGGGCACAATTTCCTATTTTTTTTAGATCGAATTCCAAAATTATAAACTTATAATCGAAAACTAATTTTTAATTATTTCTTTTCATTGTAGTCGCATTTCCGAGTTTCCTGCAGGACGACCGTCCACTTCTACAAAAACTTCAACTACACCATCACCCACGGTGGGCCTAAAACAGGGCGCCTTTCCAGCCCTCTTCGCACCTCTGCAGGGTGCCCAGTATGCCACAGCCGCTGTAGCTGCCTTGGGCAATGTTATGACTACCACCAATGTTGTTACCAAAGATCCTCCCTCTTCTTCTGATGCCGAGCTTGAAGAAGAATTGACAAAACTTTCATTATCAGAGCGTAATAGTGAGTCATCGGCCTCAGAAATGCCATCAGTACTGCCGACACCAAATCCAACACCAACATCACCTCCAACCACAAAAGTAACACCACCACCACAGCCGGTGGAAGAGCAAATTCTAGTGACCGCTGAGACCCAAACACAACCTATTTTACTGGAAGGGGATAGTCCTCAAGAAAGTTCACATAGTGAGTCATCGTTGGCGCAAGAGGGTGAGGAGGCTAATGCTGCTAATGAGGGAGATTTTGAGGCTGAGGTAGATTCGGAAATTCAAGAAGTGCAAATTGAATTGATAGAGTCATCGAGTGGTTATGAAAAGTTATGTGAAAGTCAAGAGGAAGTGGAGGTTATACCGCCCACCATTCAGATCGATGAAGATGTAGAGGAAACACAGCTGGAAAAAACCGCCCGTGATGAGACTTTGCTTACACAGGAAGTAGATGAAAGTACTAAAGAGTCTGTATCCAAAAGTCCCTCAACCGAAGTAGCCATTTCGTCTAAACCCAGTCCTGAAACCGAAATGGAATTAACCCTAACAGAAAGGCCTCAATCTTCTTGTGAGATTGTAGAAACAACAGAAAAAGAAGCCATGCAAGAATTAGACGAGCCCGATGAAATTTCCACATCCCCTACAAAGCCAGCCGATGCCTACAGCACCCATGAAGAACTTTCACCCACCACCGATGAATATCAAGAAGGTTTACAGTTTGGTGATGATGGCGAGGTTGATTATGATATTGCCGATTCTGAATCTAATATTGGCTATATTCCTCCAGCACCCACCCCAGCACCTTCCATGGCTCCCCTAGCAGAAATGGACACTGATACGGTAGACGACGAGTGTAGTGAAGAGCTTAAGCCCAAGGAGGAAATTTCTCCTGCCGAAAAATCTGCCAAATTACCTGTATGCAGTATTCCGAAATGCACCACCGATGAAGTTAAGAAGAAGCGCAAGAAACGCCACATGGAATCGAAAAAGTCTGTCTCAGCCGAGGAGAAAGATAAGGCGAGCACATCGACAGCTGTTGCTAGTGCTGGGGTGGCGAGCGGAGCAGTAGCAGCAGCAGCTGGTAGTGGTACGGAAAGTGTTGTTGTAGCTGGTGGTGGTGTTAAAGAAAGCAGTGCCAAAACTGAGGCGGACATAACAACTGTTTGCCCCTGGGAAGATGAGTGAGTATTTAATGAAAAATTTTTATAAAAATTAAAAATTTTGTAAACAAAAATCTTTTAAATAAATATTAACGTTTTTATATCTGTGGCTTGATGCTAAAAGGGCCAATGTCAAAAAAAACTAGTTTTGAGAAAATTTGATTTGAAGTTTTTATATATTTTATATAAATTCATAGTAACATTGCCCAGAAAAACCCTTATAAATCCGTTCTGAGTTAAATCAGAGATTAGCTGTTGGAGCCAAAGAATAAAGGGTTAAGAAGGGAATCTTATATAATGATCAACTCAAAACAGCAGAAAATTGACATTGGCCCTTTTAGCACCAAGCCACAGATATATGAATCTAAGTTATAAGTACTAAATCACCCATTTCTCCCTGTTATTTTCAGAAATGTTACCACCAGTGATGGTACTTTTACCAAAACCTATGCCACCCTTGGGTATTTATGAATAAAACCTAATCTATTTCGTACCGTGGTCAATAAACTATTAAAACGTAAAACTTACAAAAAATGACACAAACAAACTTATTATTATCTAAAGCTAAAATTAAACTAAAACTTAAAACAAAATAATTTAAAAGAACTCTTAGGTTTACCATAAAGAAATAATTATTGTTTAAAATAAAACCAAATACAAAAAAAATATTTATTATAAATAAAAATATACACAAAACTTTAAAAAGGAAACCAAAAAAAATGGATAAAAATTAAAAAATTAGTTTATAGCAAGTGGCAAAAGCAACTAAAATTATTAAATATAAAGAAAGAGCAGACAACAAAAGAAAATACTTATATGGAAATCATAGAAGTAAAATTTTTAAGCGGAAAGAAATTATTAGAAAGACTTTAAGGTTTTCGGAAGAGGTGGTCCAAAAGCCTCATTTTTTATCGGTAGTTGTCAAAAAAACCCATATTCTTATTATTCTGAACTTATAAATCATTCAATGTTCATTGCATTCCTTTTGCGATATCAAATTCCGAGAACGTCGAAATCCTCTCAAATTAAATGTATTTTGTGATAATTTTCAATTTATTATTTAAAAATTTTCAGGTCATGAAATATTACATTGGAATTTTTAAAGAAATATTAAGGAAACTACAGATTATACTGCCTACATTTAGGCGAGAGCTTTTTGAATTTCTATAGCATACTTTGGAGGTAAAATTCAAATTTTATTAAAACGGTAGCTTGCAATATTTTTAAAAATTTTCTCAAATTTCTTTAACATTAAAATAAAGAAAGTTTAGACAACAGCAGAAAATACTTATTTATATAAAAACTAATTTTTTGCAATTTTCATTGCATTTAACTTCCAATAATACTAATAATATTGAAATCCTCTTAAATTAAGTAGATTTTGTCTTCAAATTATTATTTTAGCTTGCAATATTTTTCAAAATTTTCTCAAATTTCGTTGACATTAAAATAAAGAAAGATTGGAAAACAGAAGAAAATACTTATTTATATGAAAACTAAATTTTTGCAATTTTTCAAGTCATGAAATATTGCATTAGAATTTTTAAAGAAATATTAAGGAAACTAAAAATTATATTGCCTACATTTAGGAGAGGATTATTTGAATTTCTGTGCATACTTTAGAGGTAAAATACAAAATTTTATTAAAACTGTAGCTTGCAATATTTTTCAAAATTTTCTCAAATTTCGTTAACATTAAAATAAAGAAAGATTGGACAACAGAAGAAAATACCTATTTACATAAAAACTAAGAAGTTTCTAAGCGGAAATGAAATATTAAAAGTTCCAGAAGCCCCATATTCTTATTAGTAGAGAATTTCTACTTTCTGCTTATATCTTCGATATTTTTAAATCAATTTTCATTGCATTTAATTTCCGATATCAAATACTGATAATGTTGAAATCCTCTTAAATTAGATAGATTTTGTCTTCAAACTACAAAACTACAAATTTTGTTGCCTACATTTAAAAGAGGATTACTTAAAATTTTGCGATATCAAAATCTGTCAATGTTTAAAACCTGTCTAATTATACAGATTTAAAACTTGCTCTCAAATCATTATGTGTTTGAAATTTGTCTAAGTCCTCAGATATCACAATAAAGCTCTTAAAAGAAATAAATAAAGCTCTTAAAGGAAAGCTACAAATTATGTTGCATACTTTAAGGCGATTGTTATTTAATAATAATATGAAAATTGTATTGCCTACTTTTAAGGTAAAAACAAATTCCATTGAGATGCAAAATAATAATTTTTTAAGATGAAAAATAATAATTTTTTGAGATAATTGTGGTCTAATATATTTTTAAAAACTTCCTTATTTTTCGTGTTGCCTATATAAAGGCGAGAGTTATTTTATAATGATATAAAAATTCTATTGCCTACTTTTAAGGTGAAAAACAAATTTCATTGAAATGCAAAATAATAATTTCTAAAGAAAATTGTGGCCTGATATATTTTTAAAAATTTCCTTATTTTTCGTTAACCTTAAAATCTTTTGTCTTTAGCTAAATGTTAAATAATTTAGAAAAAAAGTTAAATGTGTGATGTTGACAAATTTAAGATTAAAAATTAAAAAAAAAAATAAAATATGTTATATTATATAAATTTAAAAATACTATTAGTTAAGTAAGTTTTTGAAATAGTGAAAAAATAGTTTAATTTAATAAGAATATATAAATAAATAATACAAAGAAAAATAATTAAAAAAATAATACTGAGTGAGCAAAACAAAATAACAAACAAATAAAATCACAATTTATGGCTGAGTCAAAAATATTTACAATAAATTAAATGATAAACTAAAGATTATTAGAGAAAAATCTTTAGAATTTGCTGCAGAGAATTAAAAAAAAATTAAATGATTTTGAGTTTCTTTAAATTTTAATTAACTATTTTATTTAAATGTTTCAGCAGAATATAAAAGGGCCCAAGTCGTGCTGTCTATTTAAATCGTAATTAATAAGATTTCGGAACAAAATTTGAAGCATACTTTTTGAAGATTAGAAGATTATTACTTGAATTATACTGATAATTATTTGTTTATTAAAAACCTTGATAAATCTTTTAAATGAAATATAATTTTTAAAATCAAAACTAAAAATATAATTTGATAAAAGGCAGAAATTTATTTTGAACCTCCTTAAAGTATGCTACACAATTTTCACCAATATCTTATTATGTTTAATTCAGACCACGTGATTTAGGCCTCAGGTTCATACTTTTTATAAATTTGAACATTTTCATTTGTTGTTCATTTTTTTCAATTTCAAAACTGATTTTAGGCAATTGGTCTTTATTTAAAAACTACTTTATTTCAAAAAAAAAAAAAAAATATTTTGTAATTTACCTAATTCTTTCTATTTTTTAATACATTAATACTTTTTAATTACAACCAAAAAAACGATATAAAAAATAAAAAATGTCATTATATTCGTTATAACTAAAGTATTGCCAACATTTCAGAATTATTATTTAACAGAAAGGCGACAATTAATTAACAGAATTTTATTAAAGAGATCTTTTGTTACTAGAATTTAACTCAAGAAAACTAGGGTTTTTTATTTTATAGCTTATTATAACATTAACATATTTAACAGAACTATATTTAACAGGTAACTTAACTAAATATTGTTTTTTTTAAATTGCAAAAATAAACACCACCAACATTTTAGAATGTTCTTTTAACAGAACTTTTATACCAAGAACTTTAATTAACAGCATGTAATTGCAGAGAAGAGAACTATAATAATAGTTTTCGGCAGGAATATAATTCCTATTTAGTTTATACTTAATTTACCATATTTACTGAAAATTATAGTTAAACTTCCATTGCCTAAGTAAAAGATTTAGAGAATCATAGCCAGAGCAATAAATCATCGAAATTATTAACAGATGATTTTTTTGTTTAATCAATTCTAAGACTTCAGAGAGAAAAGGTTAAGAAACCATTGAGCAAATATATTGGGGAACTTCTAAAAATTGTTTACTTTAATTTAAGAAATATTAAAAACACTACCTTTTTGAAAAAGTTATGCTTTAAAACCAATGAAGGGCAGCACAGTAATATGTTTGACAACAACTCCTATGACTAGTGATAGGAAGAATGAAATGGTGCTCTTCGCTGTTTTAAACTCTGACCTCTGTTATTGTACAGAATATTTAAATGTTACGAATGACATTTTACACATTTCTGTAAGTAAATTCGATAAACAGAAGAAAAATTAACATAAACTAATTTTAAAGAAAGTTTGTAATAAAAAATTGTTAAAAAATGTAAAATTTGTTCTAAAGAAATTTTTTTTTCTCAATTTTTGTTATTATAATTTTTTGATAAAAAATTTTTCATATAAAATAATAAAATATTCTATATTTTTAAGTAGATAATCTTCGACATATAATTTTTAGTTGGGAAATATTCTATATTTTTTAATAACAAATTTTTGATATAAAATTTTTCCATAAATAAATTTTGATAGACAAATTTTGTTGTGAAACTTTTTTTCGGAAAATTTTGAAGAATATAATTTTGTTTTTAAATTTTTTATAGAGAATTGTCGTTATAGAATTCTTAATATAAAATTTAAGTTTCAAATTTTTTTATAGAATATTTCCCTTATGAAATTTTAAATAGAAAATTTTTAACGAAAATTTTTTCACTGAAAATCTTCAATAGAAAATTTTTTCGTTCAAAATTTTTGAAAGAAAATTTTTATTATGAAATTATTTAAAGAAAATTGTTCTTATAATATTTAAAAAAAATGTTCGTTATGAAATTTTTAAAAGAAAATATTTATTACAAAATTTTCTAAAGAATATCTTGAATATAATTTTTTTCGTGAAAAAATTTCTGATTGAAGATTTTTATTATGAAATTTTTAAAGAAAAAATTTCAACAAATTTTTTTTGAAGAATTTTCTTTACGAAATTTTTAAAAGAAAATATTTATTAGAAATTTTTTAAAGAATATCTTCAATATAACTATAAAATAAAATTTTTAAAAGAAAATATTTACTAAGAAGTTTTTTTAAAGAATATCTTCAATATAACTTTTTTTCGTAAACAAATTTTTAATAGAAAATTTTTATTATGGAATTTTTTAAAGAAAAATTTTCTAATAAAATTTTTAAAAGAAATGTTCGTTAATTTTTTTCGTTAGAAAAATGTTGATAGAAGATTTTGATTATGAAATTTTTTGTTAACAATTTTTTTTAAAGAAATTTTCATTGTAAAATTCTTAAAAGGAAATATTTATTAAGAAATTTTTTAAAGTTTTTTTCGTAAAAAAAAAAAAATTTAAGAAAATTTTTGTTATGGAATTTTTTAAAGAAAATGTTTCTAATAAAATTTTTAAAATAAATTTTCATTATGAAATTTTGAAAAGAGAATATTTTAAAGAATATCTTCAATATAACTTTTATTCGTAAAAAAAAATCTTGATCGAAAATTTTATTATGAAATTTTTTAAAAAATATTTTTCTAAAAAATTTTTCTAATAAAATTTTTAAAAGAAATTCTGTTATGAAATTTAAAAAATAATAGAATTCAAAAAAAAAAATTTTTCGTAAAAAAATTTTTTTTATGAAATTTTTTATAGAAAATTTTTGTTATGAAATTTTTTATAGAAAATATTTGTTATGAAATTTTTTATAGAAAATTTTTGTTAAGAAAATAGTTAAAGAATATTTTCATTGCATAATGGAATTTTTTGTTATTAAATGTTTTTTTTTAAATATTTTTGTTATTAAATTTTTTATAGAGAATTTTTGTTATAAATTAATTTCATAGAATTTTTCCTTATAAAATTTTTTATAGAAAAGCGTGTAAAAAATTGGTATATAAATGCAAAAGTTTTTGATAGAAAATATTTTCATAGAATGTTTGAGCTAAAAAAACAATTTTTCGATATACAAGAATTTTGGGTATATAAATTATTTCTCAGAAAATTTTAGATATATATGAATTTTCTTAGTAAATTTTTTATTTTAAAAAAAATTTTCATGAAATCTTTTTTAGTATAAAATTATTTTTATAGAAATTCCAATTTCAATTTCCTAAAGAAAAGTTTTGATTGATAAAATTTTTAAAATATAAGAAATTAGCTATAAAATATTTTTCGGATAAAACTTTACTATACAAAATTGTTCATAAAAAATTTTTCGAAATTTTTTTTTTTTTTAAATTAGGTTTTTTAAATAAATTTTTACATTTTCTTGGTTTTAAAAATAGTATATTTAAATTTAAATAAAATAAAATATATAATTTTTATTTAATTAAAATTTATTATTTCATATTTGAATGTATTAAAGTAACAAATAAATTGGTTAGTTTTAGGCGCTTTTAAAATTGTCTAGTTTTATGATATATTTTTATTAGATCAAGAAAAGAAACAAGAAAAAACACAAGTCATATAATTAATAATAACAATAATACAAAAAAATGAAAGAAGAAAAATTGTAAAATGAAAATTTCTCTTTAGCTTAAAACAAAAGAAAATCTCATAACCAAGATCTTATGTCGTACATGCTTTACAACAGAGCCCCAAAAGTATGTTACGAATTTTTTTTTAAATAAAACTAAATACAGGAAGTTTTCATTTTACGATAGAGATATAAAATAATAACATAATAATAGAATAATAATAAAAAAGAAAAATAAAAAAAATAAATTCTATTAAAAAAAAATTCATGTAGTCTTAAGAAATATATAAAGAAAAATTTAAAAACATACACAAAACAAAATTAAGCAAATGTATTTTTAAAACGAATATTTAAAAATAATTATTACAATTATTGTTGGTGTCTATTTAACTTAAATATTTAATAAATAAAAAACAAACATTAATTAAATTTCAATATTATCTATTAAATATTACAAATTATAGACCGAAAATTAAAACTTTGTTATAACAAGCTTATAGTTGTTGGTTTAAATTAACTACAAAACTAAAATCATATAAAAGAAGTATAGAAAAATTATAAAAAAAATATTTAAAAAATATTAAATAAAAATAAAAAAAAACTTAAAAAATCTATAAAAAAAAATTATAAAATTTTAAAAAATTTACAAAAAAAAAGTATTAATGTTTTTTGCTTATCTTCATGTTGTTAATTAAAACTATATATTTCTTTGTTACAACAAAATATAATTAAATTAATTCATATACATAATAATTAAACTCCCAAAATGTTAAACAAATAATATTAAAAAAAAAATTAACAACGACTTGTGTTTAGAAGGAAATATTTTGAAATTTTTAGGTTATAAACAAAAAGTTAGAAAATTTTAAAAGTGGTTACAACTAAGCAAATTATGAGAAAAAATTTCTACAGAAAAATTAACAGTTTTTTATTTTAAAATATTAAATATTTTTATTTAAATAATCCTTAGCATTTTTATTTTAAATTAAAATACATAATTTCAAAATTACCTTATATAATTTATTGAATATCTTTATTAGATTCATAAGAATTTGATTCCTTATTTCATAAATTAAAAAGAAAATGTAAAAAAACTTATGTGTTAATGTTAATGTTGTTACAATGTTAATGTTAAATTAGAATTTACAGTAAATGTTCGAAATGTTAAAAAAGACCAGCAGCAGCCGCTGTATAAAATCTAAACTAACAGAATACAACTGCTGTTAGAAATAACATTAACAGACTGTAACCTTGCAATGTAAAAAGCTTCTGTTTATTACATTATCGAATTTACAAACCTTAAAATAACAGGGTGTAATTTTGAACATGACCTCAACTTAATTGAAAGCTTTAAAAAATCTAAATAGAAGCAAGTTAATCATAAATGTTAACTATTGTAATGAATATATGATTTCGACAAAGGCTTGCCATTACATAATTTTTTCTCAATTTTATATGATAGGAATTTGAACGATTTAAATACTAAAGGTTGTTTAATTTTCACTTTATGTCGCCCTTTTTGAACGTTTTAGGAAGGGCTACCTAATTTTTTCAAACAATCTAATTTTTCTCTAATTGTTGTTATTATATTTATGAAATTTTAAATAATAAAAATGAACATTTCAAACATAGACATAGGAACTGACAAAGTACGTTTTAGAAACGTAATGGTACATTTTTTTGGTTTCTTTGTAGACCATATGTTCTCAGTCTAGTTATAGTCTATGATTTTAAAAAGCAAACGAATATTTAGGGTATTCACAATGTCTCTTACCTAGACATATTGCTATAAGTCTTAATTTAAAAAAAGCTTAAAATTTTTCATTTTTGAATTTATTATTCTTTGGTAATAAATAGAAAATACTGCGAGGTTTTCGATCTTTCTAAAAGTTGGGATACACCTAACCAATCATCGAAACGCATCGAGGAATTCCTTTTCAACACAAACATTTTTTGGCTTTTATCAATAAATTGTCTTTACATTAATAAAAAAAATGTTATAGACTGGGATTAAGTGCGAATAATTTTTCTTTAGAAAAAATCATATTGATTTCTCTATATAAAAAAAAAATTGTTAATATACAATTTTTCTACACAAAAAAATTTACTTAAAAAGTGTTAATGCAGTGTATTGCACTAAGATCCCAATTTATTACAAATAATTATTATTGTAATAACTAGTTTTTTGATAAAACCAACAAATGTTAATGGGGAAAAAAATTTTACATTAACAATTATTCCATACAAAAAATCTTATATTGAAAATGTTCCTATACAAAAAAGTTTATATGGAAATTTTTCTATACAAAATTTTATGTAGAAAAATTTTCTATACAAAAAATTTTAAATGAAAAATTTTTATATTAAAAAAATTGTATATGAAAATTTTTCTTTGTGAAAAATTTATATAGAGAAATTTCCGATAGAAAAAATTTTAAGCGAAAAATTTCATTACAAAAAAATTTTATATTTAAAATTTTTCTAAAAAAAAAAACATTATTTTGATATAAAAATTTTCTATACAAAAAAATTTTATGTAGACAATTTTTTTATACAAAAAATTTTAAATGCACAATTTTATATTAAAAAAATTGTATATGAAAAATTAGTCTTTAAAAAAAATTTATATAGAGAAATTTTCGATTGAAAAAAATTTAAATGGAAAATTTCAATACAAACAAAAATTTTAAATTTTTCTAAAGAGAAAACATTAAATTGATAGTTTTTCGGTGAAAACATTTTTAAATGGAAAATTTTTCCTTAGAAAAAAAAATTTAAATTTAAAATTTATCTGTAGAAAAAGTTTTATGTAGCACAATTTTTTATTAAAATTTTTTAATTCGTTCCAAAATTTTTTCTCTATAAATTCCAATATATCGAAATTATTGAAAACCTTTATCATTCTTTAAAAGGGTGTTCATTTTACTCGACTTTTAATTGTTAGAGTAATCAAATGACTTGAAAATGGGGTTTTTTAATTACTCGGAAAATCGATTAATTGTCAAAAATAATACGAGTTAATCGAGTAAAATATTCATCTTAAAATTACTCAAGTAAAATTTTTTCATAAGTTGTTTTCAAATAAACTTTATACAAAAAAAGTTTATTTGGAAATTGTTCTATACAAAAAAATTTTATGTAGAAAATTTTTCTATACAAAAAAAATTTAAATGGACAATTTTAAATTTAAAAAATTGTATATGAAAAATTATTTTTTATAAAAAATAGAGAAATTTTCGTTAGAAAAAATTTTAAGTGGAAAAATTTATTACAAAAAAAATTTATATAAATTTATATAAACATTTTTTCTAAAAAAAAAAAACATTAAAAAAAACATTAAATTGATAGTTTTTCTGAAGAAACAATTTGAAATGGAAAATTTTTCTATAAAAAAAAATTTTAATGGAAAATTTTTCTATAAAAAAAAATTTTAATTGAAAATTTTTCTGTAGAAAAAATTTTATGTAGCACAATTTTTTATTAAAATTTTTGAGTTTTTTCCCAAATTTGTTCTCTATAAATTCCAATATATCGAAATTATTGAAAAAATTTATAGTTCTTTAACCACTGATTTGTCATGCATATGTATATATATTAAAAAGCTGTTAAAACTTTGAAGTTCATTTTATATATAATCTCAAAAATAGCCAATTTCTAGCCAAAATCTGCATCTTGGTCCTTACATTTTTTAGGTCAAAAATCGCCAAAATGTTAATAAGTCCGCAAATCTGGCAGGCCTGCTCACAATCTAGCAGAGACTCAAACCTGTGTCAAGTAAGGCAACACAAGTGGGTGAGTTTTGGGTAACTTCGGACTGATTTGGGTAGTTTCGTTATATACGACAACAAAACTACTATGAACAATATTTTTGTTTAAAAATCTCAGAAAAATTTTTTGTTATAAAAATACTAAGTAGTATTGAAATATCTCTTTGAACTTACCTTAAAAATTCGGTTCTGTAAAGAAAAAGGAAAGAAAATTAAAAATTAATAAAAACTGGTAATGATTACGAAAAATTGGATAAAAGTCAAAAAAAATGTATTAAAAAAGTCTCTTATAAATAATTAAAACTCCGACTTCTAGAAAATTTAAGAATTTCCTCTATTTAGTAATAAATTTGATTAATAAACATTTTGTATAAATTATTACTACAATATTTTTACTTATGACTTGATTGTATATTGCAACCGAATTTTAGTTGCTTTTACCACTGACAACGCAACCAATAAAAAAGTTATATTACCTATGGCAACCATTGTCAGTTGCAAAAGCTTATCGAAAACTATTACAGGCAACTAGACAATTTTAAGAAGAGGAATCAAACATCCATTTTAACCCTCTGCAACTGACGTAGTAGTCTAGCAGACACCAACAATGACAAAGTTTTGTTCAGAAATAAATTTTCTGTTAAAACATTACCTACAAATCAATTTATAATACGACTTTTAGCTTTGAAATATCTATATAATAGTTAATAGTTATCCAAGCACACATTGCTATAAGCTATGGAAATGGTGTCTGGCATTCTACCACGTCACTCGCGCGAGGGTTAATGAAAAAAGTAAAAAAAAGAAAATATAAACATTTTAACTTTTAAAAATTAGTGTCGGCTTAAGATTTTTTGCTCATAGAAGTTTCCAGAAGTCCCATAGCTTTGTATGGATCATCCTATGTCGTCGATTAATTTGAAGGAAGGGATTGTATTAAAAATTAAAAAATAAAAGAATAACAACTACTAAAGAAATAATAAAACTGAAAAATGTTTGTGTGTTTCTGTTCGGATGATAATCTTCGCTTTATGTTTATATTTGTTGGGCACAATAATAATTCGTATTTATTTTGTCCCTCAATATAATATATATAGTGTGGTTTTCGCTCTGTCTACAGTTAGGGATAATCCTCCAGATGAGATGGTCTAACTAACCATCGAAACGCTTCGAGGAAAGTTTTCCCCACCAACATTTTTTGGTTTTATCAAAAAACTATTTATTATAATAATAAATAATTGTAATAAATTGGGATCTTAGTGCAATACACTACAGCAAAACTTTTAAATAAAATGTTTGATGTCCCAAAATTTTGATAAACCTTTTTAATAAAACTTGTTTTATTTGAAAATAATGTTTCCAGGCATAGTTGGTATAAAGATGTCATAGATGTACTTATCATAGCACCAGGGAACATATTTGTTCCAAGCTTTTTAACAAAAAAATCACAGCAACTACAAATCTTCGGTTGGTTAAATAAACTATAACTGGCAACTAGTATTGACTCTTGTAGTTATAATAAAAATTGACAAGGCAATTGAAGTTTTTTTATCGGTTATCAGTTGCCGTACGTAATGTCATGATGGCAACACAACTATAGTTGAGTTGCAATACACAATGCTAGTGAAATAAAAAAATTATCTATAAAAAATTTTCTAAAGAAAAATTTCTATAGAAAAATTTCACTCGTATCTACTAGTGAAATTTTTGAGTCTTATTTGGTGCAATTTTTTAATAAAGTTCTGTTAATTTATATCAAGTGAAAGTTTGCTATTTTAGTTCTGTTTTTCAAATAACACTGCTCTGCAGCCAAATCCTCCTTTTAATAAAACTATGTGGACTACATGGATTTTGATGCGCTAAACTCAGATTCGTTGTCGGTTTTTTTCCATCAGATCTGGATTTTTTTTATGGGCGTGGCAAATTTTTCCCCTTAAATTAGTCAGGTACGGAGACCTATTTTCAAAATTAAAACACTTGAAGATGCATAACAAAATTGCATTTATTTTAGTCTAATATAATTTTTCTGTGTCTCTTATCGTTTTGGAGTTATTTAGAAATTAATGGAGAAAAATTTTTTTTCGTGCGAAATTCGTAATTTTTTTCAGGTTAAAAATGTAATTAAAAAAAGGTTAAGTAAAATTTTTACATTTTAAACATTTTTCTAAGAGCTACATATCTTAAAAATAAAATAAGCTATAAACCGTAAAAATCGGCTTAAAATGTGAGTTTTATTACCAATTTACCAATTTGTCGTTGAGAACTTAAAGTTAGATTAGCACATACATAACAAAATAAATTTGGAGATTTATTACAAATCCTTGGCATTTTGTAATATGAATTTTTTGGATTCGGATTCTTTAATTGAAATAAAATTCACATTTTTAACCGATTTTTATGGTTTATAGCTTATTTTATTCTTAAGATATGTAGCTTTTAAAAAATGTTTAAAATGTTGAAATTTTACTTTATCTTTTTTTTAATTACATTATTAACCTGAAAAAAATTACGAATTTCGCACGAAAAAAATTTGTTTCTCCACTACTTTCTAAATAACTCCAAAACGATAAGAGACAAAGAAAAATTATATTAGACTAAAATAAATTCAATTGTTATGCATCTTCAAGTGTTTTAATTTTGAAAATCGGATGAGTCGTTCTCGAGTTAGGACGAAATAGGTCTCCGTACCTGACTAGTTTAAGGGGAAAAATTTGCCACGCCCATGAAAAAAATCCAGATCTGATGGAAAAAAAACCGACGGATTTGAGCTTAGCGCATCAAGATCCATATAGTCCACATAGTTTTATTAAGAGGAAAGACAAAAAATGAATTTTTTCAGAGCAGTGTAATTAGATAGTTTATTTTATGATTAGATCTTTCATTAAGGTTATTTCGAAAATGTATATCAAAATTTTTATTTTTGCTGAAAAATGATATACAAAAAAGATTTTAGTTAAGAAAGATCAAGTTACACATTTATTTTTTTTTTAATTTGAATTTTAAAATACATACATCAATATTAAAAAATAATTTTCCTGAAGAAACTGAAAGCCTACAAAACCTATGAGATAAAAACTACTTGAATTCAATAAATAACTACTACCGGTTGTTAAGGACAATTCTTAAAAAAGGACATTACAAAAAGTCATAAATACATACATACATATTATAACTATTAAAAAAAAAAAAACAAATAATTACATTAAAAATTATCTAAAAGAAACTTTAAGATTTAAATAAAATCATGAAAAAATATGAAAGTAACCAGCCTAAAATCAAAAATTTTAAAACAAAAAAAAGAAACATAATGAAATCCCTTAAAAATTAAAGACAAATAGAAAATTATGTATTTGTAAAAATAAAACCTAAAGAAACGCATAACTAAAAAATGAAAAAAACACAAAATGAAACCACCGTTTAAAGAAGAAAACAATTTATTTACAGCATTAAATAAATTAATTAAAATTATTTTTTTAAACAAACAAAAAAAACACTCAACTCTTGACCGAAGGAAAATGAAATATATTTTTGTTTCAATTTTATTTTATACACTCAACTAATAAGAACAGACAACAAATATTTTGAATAATTAAGAAAAAAATAAAAACTAAACAGCCAAAAATTTATTTCAAGTAATAAAACCATAAAAGCACTTAAGAAATATTTAGTAAAAAAAATTAAAAGAATATGAAAAACACTCAAAAATTAAAGAAAATTTATAAAAAAAAGCTCAGTCACTAAAAGGTAAAAATTATAATAAAAATATCAATAATATACAGTCCGTTGCACATAAATACACCCAAACAAAATGTATTAGTAATATTTATAGAATGAAAGCAGCTGGTTTATTTTTGTAGGATTTGAATCCGGAGATATTAGTTAGTTCCCAACTCCAGGACAAAAAAACACTTAAAATGTATAAAAATATTCCCGAAAGTCAACTAAATACCTTAAAAACTAAAAAGTTATTTGTAGGATTTGAACCCGGGATATTAATTTTAATTAACCATTGGAATTAAAAATAAATACTTTAATAACTTGTTGGGAGTCATTTTTCGGTAATGTTCAGAGAACCTCAAACTTTTGATGGGATGTTTCTCAAAGGATTATTACACTGTGCTAGTTGAAAAAACCGACAAAAGGGAGATCTTGTGGATAAAGATAATCGAGTACGCTGAATTTAATGATGCTTAACACTTTTTTAGGTAAGCTCTAGTTTTCGAGATATAGCGTTATTTAGAAAATGGAGGAAGTTGCGCAATATAGTTCAAGAAAATAAACAGTTTTCGAGTTAAGCGAATATTAATTGCGCAACTTCCTCCATTTTTATAACGCTATATCCCGCAAACGGTTAGCACCATTGAATTCAGCACATTCAAATTATCTTTACCCACTAGGACTCCCTTTTATCGGTACAAAAAAGTTGTCTAAATTGAGCACAGTAAGGATGTGTTTTATTGTTTGATGATAGGCTCCACAGGGGTATTAGGGTCCCCAGTTGTAGAGAGAGTTTTATGTGCTCCAATACCAGTCACAATACACAAATTAAGGGCTATATTGACCTCAGTTGTCTCAATGAAATTTTTATGCAGTTCCAACTGCATAACCTTCCTTAAGCAATTTCTGGGCTAACTCCACTTCGAGATTCAAAACGTGGCCTCTGTTTATAACTAAGATCAGATCTCAGAGTGAAAGGGTTATCATTATTTTGGATTTTTGTATATTATCGTAGTAAAGCTTGCTTTCTTCTTTCTGGTGGAGGAGAATTATTGCAAAACTTTAGTAGGAAATCCGTTGGAATTTTTATTGCACATTTTTTATAACGTAATATCTTGAAAACTAGACCTAACCTAGAAAAACGCTTAGCACCGTTGAATTTAGCGTACTCGATATATCTTTACCCACTGGGGCTCCCTTTTGTCGCTAAAAAAAATTTGTCAAAATTGAGCACAGTAAGGATGTGTTTCATCGTTTAATGATAGGCTTCACAAGGGCATTAGGGTCCCCAGTTGTGGAGAGAGTCTTATGCTTTTCCAATACCAGTCACAATACACAAATTAAGGGTCGACCTCAGTTGTCTCAATGGAATTTTCATGCAGTTTCAACTGCATAACCTTCCTTAAGTAATTTCTGGGCTAAATCTAAAGGTGTACTTTGGGATTCAAAACGTGGCCTCTGGGTATTGCTAAGGTCAGATCTCAGAGTGAAAGGGTTATCATTATTTTGGATTTTTGTATATTATCGTAGTAAAGCTTGCTTTTTTCTTTTTTATGGAGGAGAATTATTTCAAAGCTTTAGTAGGAAATCCGTTGGGGTTTGGCGAAGTGATCGGGAGATCAAGATCTTCTTCGAATTTAACTTCAGTTTTTGCAAGGCTAGGAATAAGAAGCCAATTTTTACAGTATAAAAACAATCTGGTAGGGTCAAATGTTACACTAGCTCAACAAAGTTTTTGTATTAGAATCCGAAGGCCATGTCATTGGCATAAATAAAATTTCAGGTTGTGAAGAGTATAGACTAGCATTAAGCTATCCCAAGGATACTTTTGTTATACAAATTCTTTCATTGAGGAGAACATTAACCCTCTGCGACGAAGGTGTAGTCCAGCAGACACCAACCTAATTTTTGATTTGATTTAAAACAAAGTTTCTATAAGTTTTTCTAAACGGATCTTGAAAAATATATGCCATGGAAATGGTTTCTGGTTGTCTACCACATAACTAGAATTGTGAGAACTATATCACGTTAGTCGCAGAGGGTTAAAGAGGTTATCACTAAGCTGACAAAGATGGCATAATTTTATATATAATACAATTACTCCTTAAATATTTTTATAAAATAATAGTGGACATATTCAAATGAGACACTTTCAAATGACCCAAAAAGTAAAAATTATACTTTTATGACGCTTTAAATCAGGACTATTCAATAGTTCTGATTTGTTCAAATAATTATGTGTTTGATGTTTTACATGTGTTGGTGTAAAAAGAATCTTATGAAGCATTACCGTTGAAAAAATGCGTTAAAAGTAATATAATGATATGAAAAAATTTTAATTTCAGATTTGGCAATGCGAGCTAAATAATTTCATGTGTGTTTGTTGTTGTTGTTTTAAAAAAAATCTGAGCGACATGTACCTGTTTTGTTGAAAGCAGCAAAGAGACCAAGTAAAATATTATGTTTTGCTTTCTCACTTATTAGAATTTGATTACAGTTCGTGTTGTGTCAGTGTTGCCACCAACCAAATGTTAAATTACGCATGGATCATACCAAAATTACACATGAAATTAGGAATTACACATGTTTTTTTTTTCTTTGGCAAAATAACATACTTACTTACTTACTTGGCCTATATTTACAACCTAGTAAGGTCAAAAGTCGAGCAAATTTCGGAATTCTATGCGTCTCGATCTTATGCGCATATTTCGTAGGTTAAGTTATGAAAGACTTTCCTCTACTTGGTCTTTTCATCAAAGTTTAGGACGTTCTCTTCTAACATAAGGGCGCCATTTTTGTTCTTATTTTAGCTGTTTCATAGTAATTGTATTTTCTAGCTCCTTATAGTTCTTATGGGAGAACTCGCGGCACATGATAGCTCATTACATTAACGAGTGTACGGCGAAATAAAAATATAGTCAATAACTTTTTGCAAAGTAGGAAACAATCTATCTTCCAAGGAATTCTTTAAATCATAAAACTTAAACCTTTATCCAATAATCTTCTGGCTCCAAATTGCTGTGAAGCCCAAAATTTCAAAATCTAAGAGTGCAGTTGCAATTTTGGAATTACAATATCCACAATTGTATAAATATCGTCTTTAAAATTATATGTTTTTTTATTTTGACGAATTGCCTCGATATAAAACGCTATCTTGAAGTATATTTTTTATACCCTTCAACACAATAGGTGGAAAGGGTATTATAAGTTTGTGCTGATGTATGTAACGCATAGAAATATTTGTCTTAGACCCACCTTTTAGTATACCAATAGGCTTAGAATCACTTTCTGAGCCGATTTAGCGATGTCCTACAGGTCGCAATTCTAAAGATAATTTTATGAAATTTGGCACTGATCATTTTTTAATAGTGGGACCATGGCTACTGAAATTCGTCAAAATCGGTCCATTGTTAATGGTACAAATGGTCAAAACGGACTAAATGAGACGAAAACCAATAAAAAAGGCTCATAAATATGAAGAGAATGAGAATTTTGTGTTTATTTTTCGCATACATAATTTTTGTAAAAACTGTAATAAATTTACTAAATTTCAAGATAATCGGTATACATTTGACTCTAGCCCCCATATGAGTCAAAATGACAAAAACAGCTTAAACATATAAGTTTTGAGAAAATGTTTTCATGATGGCAAAATTTAGCAAATATTTGTCTTTATACAAGAAAAAAAACACCTTTTACCATAGTGATGAAGGGTATCGTATGGTCGGGCTTGGCCAACTATAGCACTTTATTACTTGTTTTCCAATAAGTATTAGGATTTTAAGACATCCATTTTTATGAATGTAGTTACATTAAAAATTTTGCAAAAATTTAAATTACACATTAGTTACACATGCAACCAGCTACATACACATCGTCTACACATGAAAATAAAAATTACACATGATACGTGTAGTTGCACCTAAAGTGGCAACACTGCTGTGAATATATGTTAGAAAGCCGATTGATACTCGGCTCCTCAGTGCAATAGTTGAGTAGGGCTGCTTTAAATATGGAGTTATATCTTCTACAAAAATAGATCGATTTACTCAAGACGATTTCTTATTATAGTTATATTACTAAGTCATTTTGAGTGGGTATATTTATGTAAATCGTACTGTATAAAATAATAAATAAGAAAATATATTTTAAATTATAAAATTAAGTAAAATTATAGAAAATAAAAATGAAAAAAAAAAATGTTGTTATTCTTGAATAGTTTATAAATATATTTTATGTTAAGTCTTTAATATATTAAAAATAAACTACGAGTAAAATGTTTAAAACTCAAAACTACCTATAATATTATTCCAAAAACAAACAAAAAAAAAATCCTTATAACAAAAAATCATCTCCCTTTTTAAAGAAATCCTCTTTAATCCTTCTAATCCTTTTTGAATAAAAATTCAATAATAATTAAACTTAAAAACAGCAAATGAAAATTTAATAATTCCGTTTTATCTCATTCTTATAATTAAACCAAATCTACTCTTAAATACTAAAACAAAATCCCATAACTCTTAAAAAACATAAAACAAAAATAAAAAAAAATGTATTTAAATACAGTTAATTATTAAGTTTAATTGAAAAATAAAAGAAATAAAAAAATGTAAACCCCCCCCAAAAATAAAAAGATATTTAGCATAAAACATAAAAAGTAGACTGTATTAAAAACAAAATTATGTCATTAAAAAGAAAAAAATTACAAAAGAAATTAATAAAATTACAAAAAAAAAAAAATTAAAACAAATAAATAAAATATTAAATGCTTTAGTCAAGCTGTTATTATTGATAAATAAAAAGGCGATTATTTGATGATTAGAAATCTATTAAATACATATACATTCAAATATATATTTAAAATAAATATTAAAAAAATAACAAATTAAAACACATATAAAATAAATAAAAAACAAATTTATTTAAAAATGAAAATAATATATTAAAACAAAAACAAATGAAATGTGAAAATTATTAAAAAAAAGTACAATAAATATAAAAATGAAGTGCGTAAATGAAAAAAGTGTTTTATTTCCTGGCAAAAATTAGCTGACAAAAAAGTAAACGAAGAACATATTCGCCAAAAAGGTAACAAAAAAATGGAAAAAGATTTATATTTTTCACCAAAAATTTAATTTTTTTTTTTGTGATACCAAATGGAGCTCCTTTTTGCGATTTGAGCCCTAGTTCACGAAATAATGGAGACATTTATATTTATTAAGTTTTTTCACCAAAAATTTAATTTTTTTATGTGATACCAAATGGAGCTCCTTTTTGCGATTTGAGCCCTAGTTCACGAAATAATGAAGATATTATATTCTTTTAAGTTTTTTAACCAAAAATTAAATTTTTTAGGTGTGGTACGATATGAAGCTCCTTTTTTTATAATCTTAAAGTTTTTCAAAAAAATGTTTTTTTTTTGGTGTGACACCAAATGAAGCTCCTTTTTGCGATTTGATCCCTTGTTAACGAAATAATGAAGCTATTATATTTTTTAAGTTTTTTCATCAAAAATTTAATTTTTTTGGTGTGATACCAAATGAAGCTCCTTTTTGCGATCTGAGGCCTAGTTCACGAAATAATGAAGATTTTATATTTTTTAAGTTTTTTCACCAAACATTTTGATCCCAAATGAAGCTCCTTTTTGCAATCGAGCCCTAGTTTACGAAATAATGAAGATTTTATATTTTTTTTAATTTTTTCACCAAAAATAAATTTTTTTGGTGTGATACCAAATTAAGATCCTTTTTGCGATTTGAGCCCCAGTTAACGAAATAATGAAGATTTTATATTTTTTAAGTTTTTTTTCACCAAAAATTTGATTTTTTTGGTGTGATATCAAACGAAGCTCCTTTTCGCGATTTGAGCCCTAGTTAAAGAAATAATGAAGATTTTATATGTATTTAGTTTTTTCGCCAAAAATTTATTTTTTTGGTGTGATATTAAATGAAGCTTGTTATTGCGATTTGAGCCCTAGTTAACGAAATAATGAAGATTTTATATTTTTTAAGTTTTTTCACTAAAAATTTAATTTTTTTTGTGTGATACCAAATGACCCTTCTTTTTGCGATTTGAGTCCTAGTTAAAGAAATAATGAACATTTTATATTTTTTTAATTTTATCACCAAAAATTTAATTTTTTTGGTGTGATACCAAATGAAGCTCCTTTTTGCGATTTGAGCCCTAGTTAAAGAAATAATGAACATTTTATATTTTTTTAATTTTTTCACCAAAAATTTAATTTTTTTGGTGTGATACCACATGAAGCTTTTTTTTGCGATTTGAGCCCTAGTTAAAGAAATAATGAACATTTTATATTTTTTTAATTTTTTCACCAAAAATTTAATTTTTTTGGTGTGATACCAAATGACGCTTCTTTTTGCGATTTGAGCCCTAGTTAAAGAAATAATGAACATTTTATATTTTTTTAATTTTTTCACCAAAAATTTAATTTTTTTGGTGTGATACCAAATGATGCTCCTTTTTGCGATTTGAACCCTAGTTAACGAAATAATGAACATTTTATATTTTTTTAATTTTTTCACCAAAAATTTAATTTTTTTGGTGTGATACCACATGAAGCTTTTTTTTTTTGCGATTTGAGCCCTAGTTAAAGAAATAATGAACATTTTATATTTTTTTAATTTTATCACCAAAAATTTAATTTTTTTGGTGTGATACCAAATGAAGCTCCTTTTTGCGATTTGAGCCCTAGTTAACGAAATAATGAAGATTTTATATTTTTTTAATTTTTTTCACCAAAAATTGAATTTTTTTGGTGTCATACCAAATGAAGCTTCTTTTTGCGATTTGAGCCCCAGTTAACGAAATAATGAAGATTTTAAATTTTTTTTAATTTTTTCACCAAAATATAAATTTTTTTGGTGCGATACCAAATGAAGCTCCTTTTTGCGATTTGAGCCCTAGTTAAAGAAATAATGAATATTTTATATTTTTTTAATTTTCTCACCAAAAATTTAATTTTTTTGGTGTGATACCAAATGAAGCTTCTTTTTGCGATTTGAGCCCTAGTTAACGAAATAATGAAGATTTTATATTTTTTAAAATTTTTTCACCAAAAATTTATTTTTTTTGGTGTGATACCAAATGAAGCTTATTTTTGCTTATTTTTTTAAGTTTTTTTACCAAAAATTTAATTTTTTGGGTATGATACCAAATGAAGCTCCTTTCTGCGATTTGAGCCCTAGTTAACAAAATAATGAAGATTTTATATTTTTTAAGTTTTTTCACCAAAAATTTAACTTTTTTTGGTGTGTTTCCAAAGGAAGCTCCGTTTTGCGATTTGAGCCCTACCCAGTAAAACTGTTCATTACCAAATAATGAGTTAAACAGTTAAACTATTGAACACGAACTACTTACTCATTCGCTGTTTAAGTCATTACATTAACATGGGGATGTCATTGGAGGCAAGTACTTACCAATTGCAGAAAAGTAATGACCTGGGTAAGCAATTTTGAAGCAACAACAACAACAGCAACAACTTTTTTGTTGTTGTTTTATTAAAAACACATATTTTTAAACGAAATACAAAATTTTTTTTATGATCCCATGGGGGCTCGAACCCAGACCTTCAGACTGCTAGGCAGGGACTCTTCCACTGAGCTACTTGATATGTTAAAAATTTAGCAGCTTATAATTAATATAAACAATTTTTATTTATAGATCCAAAATCATGTGAAAATAACTTTGTTTTTCCCTGCTTTTTTTGCTTTGTTGTAATTTTTGGAAAAATATTTTTATACGATTTTTTGTAATTATTTTAAAACTTTGTTAAAATTATTTTAAAACTTAAACAATTTAAATCTTCTTTTTTGTAAAAGTTTTTACATAAGATTGACTCTTACTTACTTAAATGTTACAAACTGTTAATGTCAAAGTCCGAGCATATTTTAGAGTTCCATGGATTACGATCTTGTGCGAATATTCTCCAATTTTATAGGCCAAGCTTTGAAAAATGTTCCTCTACTTGGTCTTTCTATCGAAGTTTCGGAAGATTTTATATTTTTGAAGTCTTTTCACCTAAAATTTAATTTTTTTGGTGTGATACCAAATGAAGCTTCTTTTTGCGATTTGAGCCCTAGTTAACGAAATAATGAAGATTTTATATATTTTTTTTATTTTTTCACCAAAAATTTAATTTTTTTGGTGTGATACCAAATGAAGCTTCTTTTTGCGATTTGAGCCCCAGTTAACGAAATAATGGAGATTTTATATTTTTAAAGTTTTTTCACCAAAAATTTAATTTGTTTGGTGTGGTACCAAATTGAGCTCCTTTTTGCCATTTGAGCCCTAGTTAACGAAATAATGAAGATTTTATATTTTTGAAATGAAGATATTAATTTTTTTGGTGTGATACCAAATGAAGCTCCTTTTTGCGATTTGAGTCCTAGTTAACGAAATAATGAAAATTTTATATTTTTTAAGTTTTTTTTCACCAAAAATTTGATTTTTTTGGTGTGATATCAAACGAAGCTCCTTTTCGCGATTTAAGCCCTAGTTAAAGAAATAATGAAGATTTTGTATGTATTAAGTTTTTTCACCAAAAATTTATTTTTTTGGTGTGATATTAAATGAAGCTTGTTATTGCGATTTGAGCCCTAGTTAACAAAATAATGAAGATTTTATATTTTTTAAGTTTTTTCACCAAAAATTTATATTTTTTGGTGTGATACGAAACAAAGCTCCTTTTTGCGATATGAGCCCTAGGGATGTTGGATACCAAACACGATTCAAATAGGTCTTAACTTGGTAAGCCCAACTTATCTTAGGATTACGGGCTAGTAACCCTCTCTTGAAAACAAAAAAATGATATGAAGAGGATAAAATTAGAATTAGAATGTCCCACCACCTAATTTAAGAGAAGGATGTCCGAAACTTCGATAGAAAGACCAAGTAGAGGAACATTTTTCACAGCTTGGCCAATAAAATTGGAGAATATTCGCACAAGATCGAAATCCATGGAATTCTAAAATATGCTCGGACTTTAACCTTAACAGGTTGTAACTATAGGTCATTTAAGTAAGTAAGAGTCAATCTTATAGAAAAAATACAAAAAAGAAGATTTAAATTGTTTAAGTTTTAAAATAATTGAAAAAAACTTCTTTATTGTTTATTAAATGCATTAAACATTTACAAAATATCTTATAAAAATATTTTTTCAAAAATTACAACAAAGCAAAAAAAAGCAAAAACAAAGTTATTGTCACATGATTTTGGGTCTAGAAATAAAAATGGTTTATATTAATTATAAGCTGCTAAGTTTTCAACATATGAAGTAGCTCAGTGGAAGAGTCTCTGCCTAGCAGTCGGGAGGGTCTGTGTTCGAGCCCCCATGGGGTCGTAAAAAATTTTGTATTTCGTTTCAAAGTATATTTTTTTAAATACAACAACAAAAAAGTTTTTGTTGTTGTTTTCCAATTGCCTACCCAAGTCATTACTTTTCTTCAGTTGGTAAGTACTTGCCTCCAATGACATCCCCATGTTAATGTAATGACTTAAACAGTGAATGAGTAAGTAGTTCGTGTTCAATAGTTTAGCTGTTTAACTCATTACTTGGTAATGAAAAGTTTTGCTGGGATATTATATTTTTTAATTTTTTCGCTCCGTTTTGCTCTAGTTAACGAAACAATGAAGATTTTATATTTCTTCTTTTCACCAAAAATTTATTTTTTTTGGTGTGATACCAAATGAGGCTCCTTTTTGCGATTTGAGACCTAGTTAACGAAATAATGAAGATTTTATATTTTTGAAGTTTTTTCACCAAAAATTTAATTTTTTTGATGTGATACCAAATTAAGCTCCTTTTTGCGATTTGAGCCCTAGTTAACGAAATACTAGATTTTATATTTTTACAGTTTTTTCACTAAAAATTTAATTTGTTTGGTGTGATACCAAATTTAGCTCCTTTTTCCATTTGCTTCCTAGTTAACGAAATAATGAAGATTTTATATTTCTTAAGTTTTATCACCAAAAATTTAATTTTTTTGTTGTGATACCAAATGAAGCTCGGTTTTGCGATTTGAGTCCCAGTTAATGAAATAATGAGGATTTTATATTTTTTTTAATTCCTTAACAAAAAAATTATTTTTTTGGTTGTGAAGCTCCTTTGTGCCTTATGAACAATTTTTGGTGTTTAAGATTTTTGAATTTTAGGTATGAAAACACTTCATTTATAAAGTTTTATAATAAGTGGATCTTATTTTAATTTTCCCTTAAAGTTTTGTTGAAATGTAGTTAACATTAGTCAAAAGGCTTTAAGGAGAATAAAGGGGAAATTAACTTTAAGCTTTATATGACTAAATCCTATTTTATTCACAAACCTTGCTATAAACTAAAACTTTTTATAGCAGTTTTTTAACATCAGCTGTTATCTAAAAGCAGTAAATTTCAAACTGTTGTAAACTTATGTACAGATTATAGCATCTTAATTCAGCAAATTTTTGCTATAAACAAATTGTAGCAGATTAAGGCTGAAATAAATTTCTATAAAACCTATAAAAATTATTATAATTGTAAATAATTATGGAGTATTTAAATGGTTTTGAAATTAATAGAGAGCTGTTATTAACGAAATCTTTATGGCTTTTTCAAAAGCTTTATTCTTCTGTTATTAAAATGCTTCTGGTTTAGTTTTTTATGCTGCTGTGTTGAATTTAGTATTCAGTCCACATATGGCTTCAGTTTAAAATGCGGCAGCGAAACTTCTTTTGGAAAACAGATGAATTTTTTAATTATATTTGTAACTTTTTTATTAAAAGTTCTAAATATATTTCTTTATTTCTCTCATTTAAAAAAATATATTTTTTAGTAATCAAAATGTGCAACCTTTTAATATCATCAAATCGTCTTAGAATTCGTTATATGTTTTTAACTTTTTTATTACCAAGACTCGGGGAGTAGGCGAAGCCAAAAGAAAAAATCATCTTTGGAAAAAATTAAACATAACTTTAGTATTTTATTTTGTTTGTTGAGAGGGAATTTTAATAACTTTCAAATGAGGTTAAAAATTGTTAAAGTTTTGGAAATTGATTTAAGACTTTTGTCAAAAAAGTGCAACAACAATAAATTTACGTAATTTATTAATATAACTTTGTAATATTTTGCAAAAATCTCTAAAACTAAAGAAGATATAATTATCATTTTGGATACAGTATAGACCAATATATATGAAATTCCGAAATATTAATTTTAAGGAACATTTTTGAATACCGAAAAGTACACTTTTTGTAACAAATTTATGTAATTTTTTAACATAAGGCTCTAATTTTTTCGCATAAATCTCTAAAACCAAGCAGGGTATTATGATCATTTTTGGACACAGTTAAGACCAATATATTAGGAATTAAGAAATTTAAATTTCAGACAGAGTTCCGAAATTTTAATCAACTTTTTTGGGTAAGAAGAATACGATTTTCGAAAATTTGAGTTTTTATACCCTTGACTACCATAGGTGGAAAGGGTATAATAAGTTTGTGATGATGTATGGAGCACATAGAAATATTTGTCTTAGACCCACATTTTAGTATGCAAAACATGAAAACGCACAAATTCCATCGATAAACGACTGCAAACCTTTACAAACAAATGCTTAAGACAAATTCTTAATATTTGGTGGCCGAATCGCTTAAGAAATGAAGATCTACTTAATGCAACAAACCACATCCCTGCTACCACAGAGGTATGTCAACGGAAATGGCGATGGATAGGCCACACACTTCGAAGGCCAAATACCAACATTGCTCGACAAGCGCTTCTTGCTAGAACGTGGAGAAGATCAATTGATGCGGAGTTACAAGCAGCAAACTATTCATGGAATGATGTATGCCTAACATCTTGGAATAGAGTCGGATATAAAAGGATGGTTGAGGCCTTGTGCTCCACTGGGAGTCAAAGATAACAGAAGAAGAAGAATAGGCTTAGAATCACTTTCTAAGTCGATTAAGCCATGTCAGTTCGTCCGTCTGGCTGAAAGGCTGGCTGGACAACCTTGTAATCAAAGTACAGGTCGCAATTCTAAAGATAATTTGATGAAATTTGGTACAAATCATTTTCTTGATAGTGGGACCATGGCTTTTGTAATTCGTCAAAATCGGACCATTATTTATGGTACCTTCCACAAATTACTTCCCGGAATTGATATATTGGCACAAATATCAATATTTTTTCATGAAATTTTATGTAAACCAAAATCAATGTACCAAATTTCATTGAAATCGCACTAAATGAGACAAAAATCACTAAAACGCTCTTAACTCTGAAGATAATGAGATTTTTAAGTTAATTTTTAGCAAACATAATTTTTGTTACAACTGTAATCGTTTTGGCAAATTTCGAGATAATCGGTACATATTTGATCCTAACTCTCATATAAGTCCAAATGATGGAAACGACTTAAATATATAAGTTTTAAGTAAATGTTTATATGATGGCAAAATTTAGCTAATATTTGTCTTTATAAAGAAAAAAGAACACCTTTGACCGTTGTGGTAAAGGGTATCGTATGGTCGGGCTTGACCGACTATAGCACTTTCTTACTTGCTTTTTTTTTTTGGCAAAATGTGCCTTGGTTATAAATGTGCCCATTTATAACCAGGCCCTACTAGATTTTTTCACAGTCCTTAAGAACATAATACTTAATACAATTTAATTAAAAAAAGGGTTGAAATCCATAATAAACTTTTTTTACAGACACAAAAGCTTATATTTTGTCTAAAAATTGCTGATTTTCGACCACCGCTGGTTGTAGGATGCATGTCCAAAATTTCTAAAAATGTAGTTTATACGTCCAATCTTTTAGAAAATATTAAAATGCTTCTCTAAAAAAAAAATTTTTAAAAATATAGAAAAATTAGAGATCCTTTTTTTAAGAAAAAATTATTTTTTTGATTTTTTCGGTACCCAAACTTTGAAAATTTTTTCTGTGTTATAAAATTTACATTCTTAAAGTTTTTTTTTTTCTTGTTTATTTGCAAATTTATCAACAATCATACAGTATTTTAAAAAAAATTTCCGTCTTACCCAAAAAGATTTTTAAGCCAAAAAGGGCCTGAAATCATTTCAAAAAACTACAAAAAATGCTAGCAGTTTTATGTCTCTTAAATTATAAAAATAAATGCTTGTGTTTTCTAAATTTTTTTAAGAAGAGATTTTTTATAAAAAACTTATAATTTTTTTATGAAAAAATTTTCTATAGAAAATTTTTTTTATCAAAAATTTTTGCTATAGAAAATATAGAAAATTTTTTGAAAAATTAGGATTTATCAGGCTTGAGTTCATTTTTAATTTTCAAATTATTAATTTGAAAATTTGAAAGTAATAATGTGGAGAAAAACTGAAAAAATTATTTTTGAACGCGGCTAGTGGATTGCAATTTCTGTCCCGCCACAGGACGTCATCAGCACTTAGCGCCCTCGACCACAGTCGAGTTATCAAATTGCAGAGATAATCATCAATTTAACTCATTGAGTTTGATCGAACATCACTACGTTTAATTGATTGTGTATTCTCCTATTACTTGTTTTGCTCGATCTTTTCACTTGCCGTTGGCATGTAGAGAAGAACAAGACTTTTTGGTTTGATGCTATTTATAGAATAGTAACAGTGTTCACATATGTAAGTAAATTACATGAATGTATGTGTGTGTAAATGCAACGTGCCCTTTGCTTTTTAATTATTTGGAAATTAATTACACAGGCCAACATGGTTTTGTTGTCAAAAAGTGGAGGGTCATTTCCGAAGTAATTTTTTGCGTAGAATCCGAATCCGGGGTCCGAATTGCTCTATCACGTCAGGATTTTGAGATATTTGAGGTTTTTTACCCAAAAAATGGCGTTTTTGGCTACTTTTGAGGTTATGTACAGAAGAGACAAAATTTTTTGGGAGTTTTTTTTAGTTGCATCTTATAGCACTACTCTTCCTCTTTAATTTAAGAGTCGCAGAGTTCAATTACGATTTTTCTACACCAAGTTACGTCAATTTGAAATTACGAGCGGGAGTCCCGTATTCAATGCAAATGGTCATGCAATTAATAGGACATATCTCGTAATTTCAAATTGACGTAACTTGGTGTAGAAAAATCGTAATTGAACTCTGCGACTCTTAAATTAAAGAGGAAGAGTAGTGCTATAAGATGCAACTAAAAAAAAACTCCCAAAAAATTTTGTCTCTTCTGTACATAACCTCAAAAGTAGCCAAAAACGCCATTTTTTGGGTAAAAAACCTCAAATATCTCAAAATCCTGACGTGATAGAGCAATTCGGATCCCGGATTCGGATTCTACGGAAAAAATTACTTCGGAAATGACCCTCCATTTTCCAACAACTTCCATGACCCCAATATTTGTAGGCCTGTGTTATTCGAACTTTAAATTGAATTAATTGAAAAATTAGGATTTATCAGGCTTGAGTTCATTTTTAATTTTCAAATTATTAATTTGAAAATTTGAAAGTAATAATGTGGAGAAAAACTGAAAAAATTATTTTTGAACGCGGCTAGTGGATTGCAATTTCTGTCCCGCCACAGGACGTCGAGAGCGCTAAGTGCTGACGAAAAATTTTCAATAAAAATATTTTTCTATAGAAAAATTTTCCATATATTTTTGAAAAAATTTTTTTATCAAAAATTTTTCTATGGAAAATATTTTTATCAAAAATATCGATAAAATGTTTTTCTAGAGAAAAATTTTCCATATATTTTTGAGAAATTTTGTTTTATAGAAAATTTTCAAAATAGAAATAGAAAATGTTTTTATCAACAATTTCTTTAAGAAAAAATTTTCTAAAGAAAATTTTTGTATCAATAATTTTTCTACAGAAAATTTCTTTATAAAAAATTTTTCTTTAAAAAATTTCTAATTTTATTATAAAAAATTTTTTTATGGATAATTTTATTATAAAAAAATGTTTATTTAGAAAATTTGTTTATCAAACATTATTCTATAGATTTTTTTTTATCAAAAATTTATCTATAGAAATATTTTTTATTACAAATTTTTATATAGAAAATATTTTTACCAAAAATTTTTCTATAGAAAATATTTTTACAAAAAATTTTTCTATAGAAAATATTGTAAGAGTTCGAGATATTAAAGTACTAAAACCTACTCGAAACAGTTTTTTGCGAATACCTCAAAATTTTGCACAAATTTTGAGATTTTGTTTCCAAATCTTTAAAAATGGTTTTTGTATGTCCTTATCTAGGCCTGTAACACCCACTAGGTCGCTTTTCAAGTTCTTACAAAAGTCACTCATATGTGACACCTAGTAATTCTTCTATGTAAACATTTTGTATAAAAAAATAAAAATCAAATAGTGCAATGTTAGGTCGACTTTTATCTCGTCTTATATATTAAAATAACTACTGTTTCTTTGCATAAAGTTCTCACGTTACTTCTAATGTTTTTCTTTTCTACTGTTGCTAACATATTTTCAAGTGTGCAGACTGTTAAATTCAACTGTTATTAAAAACATAAAATCATTTGTGTGTGTTAATGCGTGTATGAGCTTAAATGATTTTCAAGTTCAAAATTTATATCTCTGTACGAGTATAGTGCGTGTTGAGGCCCAGCTGCCAAATGTTTTAAATTTTTAGTTACATCATAATAAAACCTTAAAGAAAACGGGCAGCTAATGTGTTACAAATAGTTTAAAAATATCAATCAAATAATAAAGAAAACCAAATCAAAAATGAAATTATAAAAAAAAATCCAAAGTAATAATAAAATTCAAAAGAAAACAAATATTTATGTTTCAGTTAATATATGTATGTATCTTTAAACAAATCCATAAATTTTCAAGGTGTTTAAGTTAAATAATAAGAAATAAAAATGCATAAACTCTCTCTCAGTTTCTGTGCAAATTTAAGTTTACTCCAAAATAAACAAAAATGCAAGAATCCTCCGTTTTTATGTTCTTGGAATTAACGAGCGAAACACGTGGTTTGCAGACATCAACATAAAACTGTAAATTTTTTCCGTAGTCCTTTGTTTGTTTACGTTTATTTTTGTTCCCAATTGGAAAATGAATATTACGTATACGGTCAACGAACATCTAAAAAGGAAGTTGGCGTTGCACAGTGTCGTTATTTAATACTAAGAGGGGCCATAATGAAAATTAAGAACAATTCTAATAAAAAAAATACTAAGACTTATGTCAATAATAAAATTAGTACCAATACTGGTGCGAGAGCTTCTTCTAATGCTAATATTGATACTAATAACAACATTTGTTATACCCTTCACCACCATAGGTGGTAAGGGTATTATAAGTTTGTGCTGATGTATGTAACGTATAGAAATATTTGTCCTAGACCCACCGATTTAGCGATGTCCGTCCTTCCGTCAGTCCGTCTGGCTGGCTGGACTCCATGTAATCCTTGTAATCAAACTACAGGTCGCAATTCTAAAGATAATTTGACGAAATTTGGCACAGATCATTTTTTTGATCCATTATTTATGGTACCTCCCAAAGGTCCCATCTCCCGGAATTGATATATTCGCTACAAATATAAATATTTTTTCATAAAATTTAAAACAGATACTGCTTATGTAAACTAAAATCACTGTACCAAATTTCGTCAACTTTTGATCGGTCAACTTTTGACCATACAAACTCTTCTTTAAAAACGCACTAAATGAGACAAAAAACACTAAAACGCTCGTAAATCTAAAGATAATGAGAATTTCAAGTATATTTTTTGGACACATCAGTTTTGTAACAACTGTAATCAATTTGTCAAATTTCGAGATAATCGGTCCACATTTGACCCTAGCTCTCATATAAGTCCAAATGGCGGAAAAAGCTTAAATATATAAGTTTTTAGAAAATGTTTGTATGGCAGCCAAATTTACAGGAAAAAGAACACCTTTGACCTTAGTGGTGAAGGGTATCGTATGGTCGGCCTTAACCGACTATAGCACTTTCTTACATGTTTTTAAACTAGTGCTAGTACGATACTTCAACAAATGCCAATTCTACTTTTAACACTGATACTTATATGTATTAAAATTGGTATTAATACCAGTGCAGTTCAAATAACAGTAGAAGTACTATCTAACACTTGTACTATTACCAATACGAATACTGGTACCAATACTAATACTGATACAAGTCCCTGTACAAATACTTGTACTAATAGCAATACTAATATTTCTTATAGTACTGGTTATAGTATCTATGCTAATTTTGGTTCTAGTACCAATACTAATACTTTTTCTAGTACATATACTAATACTAGTTGCAATACTAATATTGGTACTAGTAGCAATATGTACTAATACTAGTTCCTTTACTTATACTGGTACTAGTAGCAATACTAATATTGGTTCTAGTACCAATACTAATACTGGTTCTAGTTCCTATGCTCATACTGGTACTAGTATCGATACCAATACCGGTACCAGTTGCAATACTAATATTGGTACTAGTCTCTAAGCTAATAACTAATACTAGTAGGAATACTAACATTGGTTCTAGTACCAATACTAATACTAGTTCTAGTACCTATACTAATACTAGCAGCAATATTAATGTTGGTACTAGTAGCAATACAAATATTGGTTCCAGTACCAATACTAATACTAGTTCCTATACTAATACTGGTACTAGTAGCAATATTAATACTGGTTCTATTACCAATACTTATACTGGTACTAGTACCAATACTTATACTGATAATAGTGCCAATGCTAATACTGGTAATAGAATTCATTTTAATACTGATACTAGTTTTAACATTATTTCCTTTTAAAACCAAAAATGTAAAAATGTATGCTTTTTTAGCCACGTTCACGACACTGTTCATTCACTGCTCAAGAGAATATAAATAAATAGAGAAACGGAGGAAAATAGCAGCAGTAGCAACAACAACAACCACCTACTCATATAAAAGTAATATATTATTACATTTTTGTTTGCTTTTGCATTTTGTACATGTGCATAAAAATACCCGGAAGGAGGGAATGAAGGAATCAAAGAGCATCAACATAAATAAAGTTTTTCCATAACTTACTGACACACAAAGAGAGTTAAGGGTTTTTTTTTTAATAACATGAATCGAGAGAATAGGTACAATCTCTCTAGCAGATGTAAAAAAAACGCTATTGTATTGTTGGTAATAAAACCTCAACATTATTTAAGTTAACCTACACAAAATAGCAAGAATAGTGTTAGCAATTGAGGTTTTTTAGAAAAGCTTCAAATTGGTATGTATGTATTAAAAAATTTTCATATAATAGGTGGAGATTATTAATAAATAAATTATTTGTTCAAGCTTTTGTTAGGTAAATACTTAAATAACATAAAGTTTTAATTTTAAAATAATTTTGTTTAATAGAAAAGTCAGATAAAATCTATTTATTTTTACTTTTTTTATTAAAATTTATTTGATAGTTTTTGCTACAAAAGTCTTCGTTGTATAAATTAAAAAAGGTAAAGGTCGACATTCAAAATTATCAAAGGCTTTTGTTCTTAAAGCTTTTTGGTATTAAAGCTTTGTAAATAAATTCCTCCTTAAGATGTATGGTAACATTTGAAATAAGATTGCTTTATCTAAAATATTTTTGGAAGAAAAAAAAAAGCGTTTTTCAAAATAGAGGTAGAGATTTCTTTAAAAAAAACATATACTTATACATTTGTAAAAAGTTATAAAATTTTTTTGGTGACTTATTTAGATTTAAAAGATAGAGATCGTAACGGAAATAATTTTATAAGACAAAATTTGTACAAACAGCTCGTAAAAAGCTTTAGATTTTAACGGAATATCATTTTTGGAATATGTATAGATTGTTACAACAAAAATTTGTTAAAAAATTTTCTTTATAAAAGCAATTTTTTTTTTTTCAAAAACCTCTCATTGCATTCATTTTGTTCCTGTAGTTGCGAAGCTTTTTTTTTTGCAAAAGTTTTCTCGAAACATAATTTTGTTAAATTTTTAGTAAATATTATAATAAGAAAAAATGGTAAATACAAAAGCTTTGATTAGTTGGTTTAAGAAAGTTTTTGAATAAAAAGCTTTTATGAAAAGGTTTTATGTGTGAAATTTGCCTTTTTATTTGTAAAGATTAATACAAATAAATTATTAGAATTTAATTTTCATTTAAATGTATTTTTTTTTTTGAGAAAAATTAAAACTAAAAAAATTTAAAATCGTAGAAAAAATTTAAATACGTAGACAACCTTTTATAAATAAGAGCTTCAGTATAGAAAAGCTGTTTTAGGAATATTTTATATAGTCGGCCTAAAGTTGAAATGGTTTATCTGCAGGTTTTAGAAATGCGCAGGATTTCGTTATTTTTGCTGTAGCTATCATAGTTAACGAGAAAATCGACTTTAAAGTTTTTCACAAAAAAATTTCAAAAAAAATTAATTTTATTGAGTGATCACAGGATTTCGTTAATTTTGCTGTATCTATCATAGTTAACGAGAAAATCGACTTTAAAGTTTTTCACAAAAAAAATTTCAAAAAAATCAATTTTTTTGAGTGATCACAGGATTACGTTAATTTTGCTGTAGTTATCATAGTTAACGAGAAAATCGACTTTAAAGTTTTTCACAAAAAAATTTCAAATAAATCAATTTTTTTGAGTGATCACAGGATTTCGCTAATTTTGCTGTAGCTATCATAGTTAACGAGAAAATCGACTTTAAAGTTTTTCACAAAAAAATTTCAAAAAAAATTAATTTTTTTGAGTGATCACAGGATTTCGTTATTTTTGCCGTAGCTATCATGGTTAACGAGAAAATCGACTTTAAAGTTTTTAACAACAAAATTTCAAAAAAATCAATTTTTTGAGTGATCACAGGATTTCGTTAATTTTGCTGTATCTATCATAGTTAACGAGAAAATCGACTTTAAAGTTTTTCACAAAAAAAAAAATCAAAAAAAATCAATTTTATTGAGTGATCACAGGATTTCGTTAATTTTGCTGTATCTATCATAGTTAACGAGAAAATCGACTTTAAAGTTTTTCACAAAATAATTTCAAAAAAAAAAATCAATTTTTTTGAGTGATCACAGGATTTCGTACATACTATAATTTAAATATATAAAAGGATCCCAAATCATGAGGGAGCATTGTGTAATCGGAATTACTTAAATTTTTTAAATTATGTTATGCAAATCCACTTTCCTACAAATCCACTACGAACAAAATGGTTTATCTACATATTTTAAGATTTATATAAAAATTTTCGAAGACAAAACGGCTGATCTACCGTCAAATCGCGAATACTGGGTCTTATTTAATAAATTTCATTTCAGGATGTAAAAAAGTAGTCAACCAATCATATTGTCAAAGATCACTTTGTTAAAAACTCACTAATAAGAGAATTAAAAAGTTTTTTTGCTTCTCCTGAAAAATCAGTATTTTGCAGATAAGCCATTTTAAATATAGGCCGACGATATAGAATAATTTTTCGTAAAAAAGTCTTTGTTGCAAAAGTTTGCAGTAACTATTTTTTAGTTGAGAGAGAACCATTTTTAAAGAAAAACTGAAAATAGAAAATCTTGGGGATAGCAAAGGTTGTATTGGGAAAAGTTTTCTATATAAAGCTTTTGTGTGGAAAAAACATTGGAAAGTAAAGAAAAGAAGATACTGAAAAAATATTCTAGTGTTATGTTTTTATTATAATCTCCGCTATATTTTGATATTTTTAAACTACTATAATTCGTATTTGTTCTGTTTCGAAACTTGGATATACACTAAAACGTGGTTTTATTCGGTTGATAAAGACCGCACAAAACTCAGTAACGCTTCAGTTTTATATATATAGAAATGTAGAAAGAATGTTATAGAAATGATCCAATTTAATTTTTGTAGATTGCTTTTCACCATTTTTTACCCCGTTATTAACACAACAAAATATTTTTGAAAATTCAGCTGTAGGGGGTGAAAGCGCCAAAAAAAAAATTAAATTGCCTTTCGACGGAAAATAAAAAATAAAGAAACACCTTTTTGGTATTTTATCAAATAAAAAGATAAAAACGAGTTACCCTAAATGTGGTAACAGATTTGTGCAATAATCGGCCAAGAACGACCATACGATACACTTCACCACTAAGGTCAAAGGTGGTGTTCTTTTTCGTGTATAAAGACAAATATTTGCTACATTTTGTCATCATACCAACATTCTCTAAAGACTTATATATTTAAGCTGTTTCTGTTATTTCGACTTATATGAGGGCTAGAGTCAAGCAGTTTTTACAAAAACAACTAAGAAAGTGCTATAGTCGGTTAAGCCCGACCATATGATACCCTTCACTACTAAGTTCAAAGGTGTTTTTTTTTCCTCTATAAAAACAAATTTATGCCAAATTTTGCCATCATACAAACATTTTCTCAAAACTTATTTACTTAAGCTGTTTCCGTCATTTTCAATATATGAGGGCTAGGGTCAAATATGGACTGTTTTTCTTGACATTTAGCAAATTTGTTACAGTTTTTATAAATATTATGTATGCAAATAGATAAACTTAAAATTGTCATTATCTTCAGATTTATGAGCGTTTTAGTGATATTTGTCTCATTAGGTTCGTTTTGATAGAAGAGTTTGCATGGGAGCTATAGTCAAATGAGGTCCGATTTCAACGAAATTTGGTACAATGATTTTGGTTTACATAAGCAGTATTTGTTTTTAATTTCATGAAACAATATTTATATTTGTAGCCAAAATATCAATTCTGGGAAGTGGGACCTTTGGTAGGTACCATAAATAATGAACCGATTTTTGCAATATCAAAAAACTTATCTGCCCCAAATTTCATCAAACTTTCTTTAGAATTGCTATTACAAGGTTTACATGGGGGTCCAGTCGCCTAGCCGTCCAGACGGACGTTAAATCGATTCAGAAAGTGATTCTAAGTCTATTGGTATATTTAAAAGTGGGTCTAAGATCAATATTTCTATGCGTTACATACAACAGCACAAACTTATAATACCCTTTTCACTTATGTTGGTAAAGGGTATAATAAAATAACAGTAAGGTACTTTTTCGAATAAAAGAAGTAAGCCAAAAAGGGATATCAATTTATTGAATTCACAAAAAAATCACACGAATGCAAGTTCCAATAAGGGATACTCCTCTTGATGAAGGTGGCTCAAGTAACAACCGAAATGTACTTGAAGGAATGGTAGCCTCCGCCAAAATTTTGTGATCTTATCATCAAACTGTTGATTCTAATATAATAATAAATAATTGAAATAAATTGATATTCTAGTGCAATACATTTTGTTGAAAAGGGGTCAAAATTTCTCAAAAAAATCAAAGTTGCAATTAGGTATTTCGATTTCTTTGAAACTTGGTAAAAGTTTAGTGTTAGGTACACTCAGGAAATTATTACAGTAACTGATTGTATGTTGTTTAGGAAATTTTCGGTTATGTTGTTTTCAAATGAATATTCATTTAAATTTACATGAAAATTGATTTTTAACATATTTATACATTTGTTTAAAAAACAACCTACAAAAAAATACTGAAAATCCGTAACATTTGAAAATATCAGTTGTTTAGTTTTTATAAATTGTTTCAATTATTGTATCAAATATAATTCGTATTTGTTTAATTATTGTTTTTCCTTAAGTATCTTAGGTTTGCTTACTGAAGAAACTTTTTATAATACTGGCCGCCTATCACGGGGTATGGCCTAAGCAAACAACAAACTTTGTTTTGTCTGTTTGGTTTTTTGATGCCTTAAAGGATATAACCTTTTTATGGTTTCGTCTTTTATATTACGTTAATTACAAAAACAAATGAAAATTGTCCCTTTTATGGAAATTTTACGTAGTTTTTTACCATTCAATTTTTTAAAAATAAATAAAAATTTCCGTTTTTTATACTAAAAATGTAGTTTAAATTTTTGTCAGCAATTTTTTTGAAAACAACTGAATATTCCCTTTTTAAAACTGAAAATGTAGTTTAAATATTTGTCAGTTAAATTTAAATGAAATATTTATTGAATTTGAATGAAAAGTCAGTTGACCGGTTTTTAAATGAATATTCAGTCATTTCAAATTACATTTTAAGTTAATTTTACTTACATAATATTCTGAGTGTATGAGTAATTTTTGTGCCAAAGGATTTTTAAAAATTTTCAAAATTTTGGGAACCACAGGGCACTAAATTTTGGGATTACTTAATTTTTAAAATTTAATATCTCTGAGACATTTTAATCAATTTTGCTCAAGTTTACAGGACTTTTAGATCATTTTGTGTGTATTTTAAACTAAATTAAGTCCGAAAATTTATTTTCAAAATTTGACCAAAACAAAAGTCTCTCATAAGCACCCTTACGATTTTTTTCTAATAATAATTTTATGATTCCTTGTTTTTTCACGAAAAAATTAAAAAAAAACTTTTGGAGACTTTAAAATTGACGCAGATATTCCATTTTAAGCCTGCGACGCACAGCATCCCTGGCGCAGCGTGACGGTCTCATGAAGATATTTTTGGGTTTCGTTGAATAGTGATTTGAAGAAAGCTTTCGCTTTACATAATTTATGATAACTCGTGACAAAAGACGAGTATGAGTTACATTAATATGACATGCGTCGCAGGCTTAAAAATGGAATAATTTTTTCGTGAAAAGACAAGATATCATAAAATTATTACACTGTGATACACGGGAAAAATGCAGGGGTTCTCATATACTAATTCTGTTTTGGGGGAGTCCATGGAGTACGAAAATAGTAATATTTTTTTTGATCACTTCGTTAAGTATATTTTTTAACAGCAAATGTAACGTAAAACCATTATTTACGAAAATTTAAAGAAAAAAATCATAACTTCTTTATTTGACAGTCGATTTAACTTTTGTTTTCAATGGATATTAGATGCGAATTCGGCTTTTCTGAAAATATTTTCCGTTTGAAGATCGCCCATAAAATGGCTATTTTATAGCGCTTAAAATAAAAAAATGCAATTTTTTCAACAAATTTTCATTTTCTGCCGGATCCCAATTTTTTGTTGGGCAACAAATTTTGGTTGGTTGGTTTGCAGGGGTTCTCATATACTAATTCTGTTTTGGGGGAGTCCATGGAGTACGAAAATAGTAATATTTTTTTTTGATCACTTCGTTAAGTATATTTTTTAACAGCAAATGTAATGTAAAACCATTATTTACGAAAATTTAAAGAAAAAAAGCATAACTTCTTTATTTGACAGTCGATTTAACTTTTGTTTTCAATGGATATTAGATGCGAATTCGGCTTTTCTGAAAATATTTTCCGTTTGAAGATCGCCCATAAAATGGCTATTTTATAGCGCTTAAAATAAAAAAATGCAATTTTTTCAACAAATTTTCATTTTCTGCCGGATCCCAATTTTTTGTTGGGCAACAAATTTTGGTTGGTTGGTTTGCAGGGGTTCTCATATACTAATTCTGTTTTGGGGGAGTCCATGGAGTACGAAAATAGTAATATTTTTTTTTGATCACTTCGTTAAGTATATTTTTTAACAGCAAATGTAATGTAAAACCATTATTTACGAAAATTTAAAGAAAAAAAGCATAACTTCTTTATTTGACAGTCGATTTAACTTTTGTTTTCAATGGATATTAGATGCGAATTCGGCTTTTCTGAAAATATTTTCCGTTTGAAGATCGCCCATAAAATGGCTATTTTATAGCGCTTAAAATAAAAAAATGCAATTTTTTCAACAAATTTTCATTTTCTGCCGGATCCCAATTTTTTGTTGGGCAACAAATTTTGGTTTTATAAATTTTATTTAAAAGTACATTTAGTTGGCTTTTTAAAATGTATAAGTAGACTTCGAGTTTCTCATCGAAAGGTTGCGCAATTTAGTATTATTAAAAAAATTAATATTTCTTTAAAAATGTGTGATAAAAGTAATAATTTTTGTTTCATTTGTGGACTTTTTGTGGACAAAAAACATAAAATTGATTTATCGGTTAATGAACATGTTATTCCACTATACGAAGAGTACTTTAGTCGTTGTTTTGTTCGTGGATTGTGGTATGTACCCTCTGTTTGCTGTTCATCGTGCTATTCGACACTTAGATCTTGGGGTGCTTATGAGTGAAAAAATGAAATAAAAAACTTTTTGACTTTTTTTGGTCAAATTTTGAAAATAAATTTTTGGACTTTACTTAGTTTAAAACACACACAAATTATCTAAAAGTCCTGTGAATTTGAGCAAAATTGATTAAAATGTCTCAGAGATATTAAATTTTAAAAATTAAGTTATCTCAAAATTTAGTGCCCTGTGGTTCCCAGAATTTTGAAAATTTTCAAAAATCCTTTGGCACAAAAATTACTCATACCTAACACTAAACTTTCACCAAGTTTCAAAGAAATCGAAATACCTAATTGCAACTTTGATTTTTTTTGAGAAATTTTGACCCAAAGCTTAAAAAATAAAAAAGTCTCTAAATTGACCACACTCTTTCAACGAACCATCCATGTGACTTTAGCCCTTAACATTACAATGCACACACATAAAACAACCGGTTTGTTTACAATTTTAAAAGCCAGAGAGACAAGAATAACAACGGAATTTTAAATTGAGCATCAGAGAGCGAAAGGATGTGAGGGAGAGAGTTTAAGTTAAGGAAAAACTGTTAATTGTAACTGTTAAAAATATGTTTTAAAAAGCCTAAACAGCATCCTTGTTAGGAACAGTAGCTAAGTTGTGTTAAATGTGTTTGTGTGTCTCTCTCGTCCTGACCAACATTCGGTTGTTTCGTTAACGTAAAATTTGTTGGTGCGTGTGTTTGTTAGTCAGTTTGAATGTAAGAGTGTACGTGTGTGTGTATATTAAGTTTGGCTTTTGGCATAGATGACGATGGTGATGATGATGATATTCATGTTGTGCTGGCGCTGAGCTGTTTAGTAGTAGTTGGCATCGTACGGTTATAAGTAACGGGAAAAAGACTCACACATTTTAAATTTAGTTTAGAACGTGGGCTTGAACGAGATGGTTCGCTTTTAGTCTTATAAAATATTCAATAAAAAAACCTTTCATATAGAAAAATATAATTTGAAAAAATATATCTAAAGAAAATGTCTGTGTAAAAAAGAAGAATATAGCAAAATCTTACAGAAAAAAAAAATATTAAAATCTTTTGCAAAGCTATGCTACTTCTCATCTTTGCTGAAATGAAAAGCATTTTCATACAAAAATCATAAAAATATTTATAGTCAAGAAATTTAAACAAAAAATATCTACATATAGTAATATTTTTTTTTCTGGCAACTATAACATAGAAAAAAAAAAAGAAAAAATAAAATCGAATCAAATAAGCGAAAAAGACATTTTATCTTTAGTTTTTTCAAAAGCCAGCCACCAGAGTAAAGAAAAATAAATAGAAAAGTTGGCAAAATAAGCAAGTATTAAAAAGAAGTATTCAAAAAATAAAAAAAAAAGAAATGAAAATTTGTTATGGGAAATGCAGTGAAGTGTAAAGTGAATTTATTTTGAAAATAAATAATCCTCCAATATCAACTAACAGCAAATCTACAACAAACCATAAAGAAAATCTTCAGTAAAAGGAGCAACTTAAAATCATTTTAAAAAAGTATGATTACATTTCTTTATTTTATCTAAAAAAACAGAAAAATCAGAAAAAAAAATTTAACTAAATATTGGTTATTGATCTGTTTTAAAGAAACTAATTGAACAAAAATATAATTTATTTGGAATCTATTGCTCTCTATTTCATTATTCTTTTCTGCTAAAGGAAATGCGTTGAAAATCTAGCACATCCTACTCTTAACATTTAACCTTAATAAAATTATAGCAGAACACGCTTAACTACTGACTTCTATTTCTTTTTTCCTCTTATTGCTTTTTGTTGATTTAGAGTTAAACTTTATACAAATTTTTTTTCTGCTGTTTTGGCATCAAGATTTTTAATGTGGAAAAATTAAGTTGTTCTTTTTATGTTCCATAAATCTTGAGTGGTTGCTATTATTTGAGTTGTTCTGTTTTTTAATTCCTCTTGTGTAAATGAGGCAGAACCAAATGGATTTATACATAAATTCAACTTATAGGAATGTACATATACAAAGAAAATTATTTGTTATAATAATTTATGGATATTTTTGTTCTGAGAAAAGAAAAGCTTTGTATGCAGAAAATTATAATAAGAGTAATAATAATGAAAATAAAAATCTGTGGCATTTATATTAGAAAATATTAATGATTGCTTATACGACGACTTGATCTATCAAGGAAATTATATTTTTAATTATTTGTGGTGTCTCATATAAAAAATAACTTTTCCGAAATATATAAAAATCAAAGAAATTGTATTTTTAACTATTAAAGGAGTCTTAAATATAACAAAAATTATTTTTTTGAAATATGTTAAAATTTAAAAATTTTAGTAAAAAGGTTTATCAAAATTTTGGGACATCAAACATTTAACTAAAATGTTTTACTGTAGTGTATTGCACTAAGATCCCAATTTATTACAAATATTTATTATTGTAATAAATAGTTTTCTGCTAAAACCAAAAAATGTTGGTGGGGAAAACTTTCTCGACGCGTTTCGATGGTTGGTTTTCGGGCAGTTTATTAAAGAAGTGTATTTCATATATCACAATACTCCATAAAATGAAACTTTTTGCAATACAATTGCATTTTTTTATTTCTTGTGGTCTCCTAATTATAAAAACGATCAAAATTTTAAGTTCTATGGATATATCATTTTTTTATACTTATATATTAAAAAGTTTCCGCAATTTTTAATATATGAGGGCTAGGGTAAAAAAATTTAGCAAATTTGTTAAAGTTTTTACAAACATTATGTACGCAAATAAATAAACTTAAAATTTTTATTATCTTCAGATTTATGAGCGTTTTAGTGATATTTGTCTCATTAGGTTCGTTTTGATAGAAGAGTTTGTATGGGAGCTATGGTCAAATGAGGTCCGATCTCAACGAAATTTGGTACAATGATTTTGATTTACATAAGCAGTATTTGTTTTTAATTTCATGAAACAATATTTATATTTGTGGCCAAAATATCTATTCTGGGAAGTGGGACCTTTGGTAGGTACCATAAAAAATGTACCGATTTTTTCAATATCAAAAAACTTATCTATCAAACTATCTTTAGAATTGCGATTACAAGGTTAACATGGGGGTCCAGTCAGCTAGCCGTCCAGACGGACATTAAATCGACTCAGAAAGTGATTCTAAGTTTATTGGTATATTTAAAAGTTGGTCTAAGACCAATATTTCTATGCGTTACATACAACAGCACAAACTTATAATACCCTTTTCACTTATGTTGTTTTTTTTTATAAAATTTGTAATTTTTCAAGAGGCTGATCCATTAATTTTATAATATATTTATAAAAGATTGTTCGGTTTTCTTGAAAATTATAATTAGAAAATATATGAGTTTAAAACAAATTTTACATACAAATTTTTGAAACTTTCTGTGACCATACAAATTTCTATAAAAAAATTTTTTTGGTGTTAAATTTTTATATAAAAATTTTTAGACACACAAAATTCAATAGAAAGAACTTGTTAGAAATGATTTCTAATAGACATTTTTTTTTGAAAAAGGAACAAAATATAAAAATTATTTTATTTTATTTAAGCTTCCTAAAAGTATGCAACGAAAATTTTAAGATTTCAGAATAGTAAAAAATACTTATTTTAAACTTCTCCCAAGAAGGATGCAAAATGATCTTATTTAAAATATCTCAGATTGTGATTCATTTATGAATTGTTAATTAACCAAGAAATTGTTTCTATTGCATCTTTAAGCAAAATTAAATAAGCAACAGAAGATAATAAAATTATTTTTTTACCTTACTAAAAGTATGCAACAGAAAATTTTTAAGTTTTAAAACAGAATACATTAGTTTGTGTATAGATATACAAGTTTTTATTTTATTATATCATTTAGTAAATTATGTCTACCAAACCGTCGCATTTGATATCAATCACAGACATAGACTTTTTAGTGAATCTTGTCTAGCAAACTTTGGGAATGCTCAAAATTATTTTACTTGCAAATATTATCGATATTTCTTAATACATGTGAAATTATTTTGCTATTGAGCTGCGTTTGATAAAACGTAAAATATAGTTAATATTATATGTACAATGTAAATAGTTTAGATTATCCAAATATTGGAATTTTGAAACTGATTGAAATTCTTGCATCCTAAAAATATGCTACGGAATTTTAAGAAAAATTTGTCAATTTCTAATAGAAAGGGAAAGAAATGGAGGATCTTAATGAAAAAAGACCAATATCAAAAAAATTGTTAAAAACCCTTTGTTAAATAGTTTTATTGAAAATATTTTAGAGGGTCATGTTATTTATAAATGGAAAACTAAATATGAAAAAAGAGAAAAATTAAAGCGTGAATTATTATTTATTCTACTAAACTTCTCGTTAATAAACAGTTTTTCTAAAAACTTAACAATATTTATTCTCAAAGTTACATTAATCAACAAATAAACATGTTCATTTCATTACGAGCCCTTAAAAGTATGCAACGAAATTTTCTTTAAATAAAATTAGAACCCAGATGAAACTCAAAAACATTTTTTGTTTATATTAAAAATAAATTAAAATTAAATTGTATTTATTGCAAATTTATTCTAAAAAGATGAAAACTAACAGCAAATCCATAAAGAAGGACTTTAATACCTAAATATGATTTTTTACAACCTTATGTCCTAAACATTATCTTTACGCAAATCAAATAAATCTTCTAAAACGCATAATTTTACAATTTTTTATTTTATATGACACTATATTATTACTCTGTTGCGTTTATATATTATTTTATAATTTACTCGAAATGAATTGTGTTTCTTTTTTTTATGCTAAATAAATGCTTAGAAATATGGAGTTATTCAAAATTTTATTTTAACGTCCAGTTTAGAAATTTATTTTGAATTCCTTTCTCGTCCGAGTACTAAAACTCTTAATTGTTAAAGTTTTTTTTTTCTGGGACACATTTGTGCTAAAACTGAAAATGAATTATTTTAAATTCCCCTACTTAAGATATCTTATACAAAACTTTGTTATTAAGCTGCGGGAAGATAAAAGGACTTTTATAAGGGGGATTCTTTTTTTAAACTTCAATATGATATACATGGGCAATAAAAAGACTTGAGATAACAATTTCAAGTTTAAAGTCGTAAAAATGTTGGAAAGTAAAAATAAATTAAAAAAATTTTAAATTGTAGAATAAGTAAAGTTATTTAACATTATAAATTTCTTTTAGATTTCCTTAAAGTATGCTATAGAATTTTTTAAGAAATTGGTCTATTAAAAAAATTTAAGAAAAATTTTATAGAAATTTTTCTTTAAGAATAATTTTACATAAATTTTTCTGTAATAAAAAGTTCATATTAATTTTTCTATAAGAAAAATTTCATATAAATTTTTCTATAATAAAAATTTTATATAAATTTTTCTATAAGACAAATTGTATATAAATTTCTAGAGTTTTTTTTTAGAAATTAATGTTGCATACTTTTTAGTGGATTAATATAATTTAGATTTTAGACCAAATTTATCAAGATGAAAAATTTCGTAAAAAATTTATTAAAAGGAAATTATTGTTCGCACTTAATCCCAGTATATTACGTTTATAATGTAATAGAAATTTATTGATAAAAGTCAAAAAATGTTTGTGGGGACAAACAATTCCTCGACGAGTTTTGAAGGTTGGTTAGGCCATCATCGTCAGAAGGAGTATCTCATATAAATTTCATATACCATTTTTTTTAAGAAAAATTTCATAAAATTTTTCTATTTAAAAATTTCATATAAATTCCATAAGAAAATTGATATAAATTTTTCCATAAGAAAAATTTTACATAAATTTTTCTATAAAATAAATTTTATAGAATTTTTTCTTTAAGAAAAATTTCATATACCTACATTTTTCTTTATGAAAAATTTCATATAAATTTTTCTTTATGAAAATTTCATATAAATTTTTCTTTATAAAAAATTTCTATTAAAGTTTTCTTTAAGAAAAATTTCAAATAAATTTTTCTATAAGAAAAATTTTCTTTTAAATTATTCTATAAGAAGAATTTCATACAAATTTTTCTATAAGAAAAATTTCATATACATTTTTCTATAGGAAAAATTTCATATCAATTTCTATAAAAATTTCAATTTCTATTCAAAATTTCTATAAATTTTTTTGTAAGAGAAATTTCCCATAAATTTTTCTATAAAAAAATTTGATATAAATTTTTCTATATACATTATTCTTTAAAAAGTATTTCATATAAATTTTTCTGTAATAAAAATTTCATAAAGATTTTTCTATAAGAAAAATTTCCTATAATTTCTTCTATAAGAAAATTTTCTTATAAATGTTTCTAAAGGAACAATTTCGTATAAGTTTTTGAGTATAAAAAATTTTATATATTTTTTCATGAAAAAAATTTCCCATAAAATTGTCTAAAAAAATATTTTATTAAAAATTTTCTATTAGAAAATTTTCATCAATATAAGACCAATTTAATCAAAAATGTTCTTTAAGACAAATTTAACAACAAAAATTTTCTTTTAAGGAAATTTTTTCAAAATTGTTCTATAAGAACAATTTTGTTAGAATTTTTCTATCAGAAAAGTTTCACAGAAATTTTCCGATATAAAAAATGTCATCACATACGAAAAATTTATATGCATAAATTTTTACGAATTGGCCAGACCATGAAATTATAGAATTTGATATAAGAGATTTTTAGCAAATATGTTGCATACTTTTTGGAGGTTTGAAATTATTTATATTTTCTTATTTTGTGTAGTAAACAAAATTCATAATAATTCTTCATTAGAAATTTATTTTAACAAAAACTTCATTAACAATTTTCTGTAATTAACATTTTTTTATAAGAAACACTTTTAAAACCAATTTTTTTTATAAACATTTTTTTCAAAAATAAATTTATTTTTGAAAAATTTTATAACAAATTTTCTATGCGAAAACTTTCAATAAAATTTCATAAATTTTTACGAATTGGCCAGACCATGAAATTATAGAATTTGATATAAGAGATTTTTAGCAAACATGTTGCATACTTTTTGGAGGTTTGAAATTATTTATATTTTCTTATTTTGTGTAGTAAACAAAATTCATAATAATTCTTCATTAGAAATTTATTTTAACAAAAATTTCATTAACAATTTTCTGTAATCAAAATTTTTTTATAAGAAACACTTTTAAAACCATTTTTTATAAAATTTTTTTTCAAAAATAAATTTATTTTTGAAAAATTTTATAACAAATTTTCTATAAGAAAACTTTCATTAAAATTTCATAAATTTTTACGAATTGGCCAGACCATGAAATTATAGAATTTGATATAAGAGATTTTTAGCAAACATGTTGCATACTTTTTGGAGGTTTGAAATTATTTATATTTTCTTATTTTGTGTAGTAAACAAAATTCATAATAATTCTTCATTAGAAATTTATTTTAACAAAAACTTCATTAACAATTTTCTGTAATTAACATTTTTTTATAAGAAACACTTTTAAAACCAATTTTTTTTATAAACATTTTTTTCAAAAATAAATTTATTTTTGAAAAATTTTATAACAAATTTTCTATGCGAAAACTTTCAATAAAATTTCATAAATTTTTACGAATTGGCCAGACCATGAAATTATAGAATTTGATATAAGAGATTTTTAGCAAACATGTTGCATACTTTTTGGAGGTTTGAAATTATTTATATTTTCTTATTTTGTGTAGTAAACAAAATTCATAATAATTCTTCATTAGAAATTTATTTTAACAAAAATTTCATTAACAATTTTCTGTAATCAAAATTTTTTTATAAGAAACACTTTTAAAACCATTTTTTTTTTATAAAATTTTTTTTCAAAAATAAATTTATTTTTGAAAAATTTTATAACAAATTTTCTATAAGAAAACTTTCATTAAAATTTCATAAATTTTTACGAATTGGCCAGACCATGAAATTATAGAATTTGATATAAGAGATTTTTAGCAAACATGTTGCATACTTTTTGGAGGTTTGAAATTATTTATATTTTCTTATTTTGTGTAGTAAACAAAATTCATAATAATTCTTCATTAGAAATTTATTTTAACAAAAATTTCATTAACAATTTTCTGTAATTAACATTTTTTTATAAGAAACACTTTTAAAACCAATTTTTTTTATAAAATTTTTTTTCAAAAATAAATTTATTTTTGAAAAATTTTATAACAAATTTTGTATACGAAAACTTTCATTAAAATTTTCTATATGAAAATTTCAAAAACATTTGTCACTAAAAATTTCTTGCAAACAAAAATTTAATACAAATTTATTTATTCAAAAAAAATTGATCGACATTTTTCTATATAAAACAATTTATACAAATATTTATAAATGAAAAAATAAATTTCTGTATAAAAAATTCTATATACAAATTTTTTATATGAATTTTTTTTTAATTTTTAAAAAATATTATCTCTTTACAAATAATTTTATCAAAATTGCTCTATACGAAAAATTTCAAATAAATTTTTCTAGATGAAAAATGTGATCTAAAATGTTCCATATAAAAAAATGTATGCAAAATTTTTCTATAGAACAATTTCGTAATTTATTTGTTCGAAAAATTTCATCAAAATTTTTCTATAATAAAAGTTTTACAAAAGTCTTCTTAATAAAAAATTGTATCTAAATTTGTTTGTATGAAAAATTTCATAAAATTTTTTTACATGAAAAAAATTATCAAAGTTTATCCATTTTAAAAAATTTGATAAAAATGTTGTTTTTAGAAATTAATAAAAAAAAATTCTAACAAAATTTCCTACAAGTTTTTTATTTTGATAAATTTGATAAAATTTTGTCTATTTGCTAAAATTAATCATAAGTACCTACTATAGAAATAAGTATTTTTAACTCAGTGAAATTTTAAGATTAATTAGCATCCTAAAAATATGCTACAAAAATTTAAACGACATTACATTAGTTACCTATAGTATCGAAAGTGACCATTTGACAACATTTCTTAGTCTTAATGGAAAGTTTTACAAACAAAAACCAAATTTTTGAGAACTTCTAATAATAACCAATATTATTAATTAGTTTTTTTTTCAAAATTGATTAATTACTTTCTACAAAAGTTAACCTTTATTATTATTTGCCTAAACATCTTTTTGAACACCACTTTAACATTTCTGCCACTTTGATTATTACATTTTAAGTGAATTTTTAAATATTTAAAATTTATGCCCTTAAACCTTTTCAAATTATTTTGATTAAAATATTTATACTAAAACATCAGCAGCAACAACTACTAACAGTCAAAAACTGACCCGAAAATACAAACTCATTAGGGTTCATTTCCATAAGTATACATGTGTGTGTGTGTGTGTTTGTGAATAGATGAATGTATTTGTTGAAGTGAATGGCAATGACAGGCAATTTAAATAAAATATAATCTCAAACAAAAAGTACTCGACCAAAAATAAACTATTTATTAAACCCTTGTATTTTGGTATTTTTAAAATGTAAATAAGTATTTGTTAGGCTTATAAAGTATGCATGTATTTGTTGGACATTGAAACAGAGACAGTTTAGCATTACTTTTTTGAAGCCTTGAGTATTTTTTTGATTTATAATTTTTTTTTGTTTTGTAGGAACACACATTCTAAAAAATTAGTAATTTGATTTTCATGTTTTATTTAAAACGAGTATAATTTTTAATTGAAACTTTGATGGCAATTTGGCTTTAATTAAAATGTTGTATTTTTAGCACATACTGGTGCTTCGTGGATATATTTTATTAGCAGCATAAAAGATTTTTTTATTAGGGGCCAAATCGCCTCATTCGGTATCCATCGAAATGTAAGTTATTTCAGAAACATTTGTTTAGCATACTTTTGGGATAATCTAAATAGTATATAACATATAAGCAGAATTAGCAGCGCATACTACCAGAAGCCGATGAATTTTTTTAATTTTCGTAAATAACACGATCATTAATAAAAGTCATGAAAATGAGTATTAAAATCATTCAGTTGAAATTTGGATGTTAACAGAGTTGGTTGATGTCACTTTGTTAAAGAAAAGACAAAAACAAAATAGGCAAGAAACAGATCAAAATCTAATTTATAGCAATAAAATTCATGGTCTGAGAGAAGAAAGAAATATAATCTCGAACATTGTTGCCACGACACTATTATTTTTGTAAACATTGGAAATATTTTTTAAATATTGGGAATATTTTTCAAAACAGAAAAAAATTATTTTTAACAAAAAATATTTTTCCTTGGAAAATTGTTCGATAGAAGTTATATTTTATAGAAATTTTTTCAATCAAAATATTTTTCTGTAAATATTTTCAATAAAATTATTTTTATATCAAAAAATTTTCAAATCTTCTAAAGAAAAATTTTTGATAAACAATTTTCTATAGACAAATTTTTGATAGAAAAATTTTCTATAGAGAAATTTTCTATAGAAAAATTTTTGATAAAAAATTTTCTATAGAAAAATTTTTGATGAAAAATTTTCTATGCCAAAATTTTTGATAAAAAAATTTTTTATAGAAATATTTTTGAAAAAAAAGATTTTCTATAGAAAAATTTTTGATAAAAAGATTTTCTATAGAATAATTTTTGATTCAAAAATTGTCTATAGAAAAATTTTTGATAGAAATATTTTGTATAGAAAAATTTTTGATAAAAAAAATTTTCTATAGAAAAATTTTTGATAACAAGATGTTCTATAGAAAAATTTTTGATAGAAAATTTTCTATACCAAAATTTTTGATAAAAAAATTTTTTATAGAAAAAATTTTGAAAAAAAAATTTTCTATAGAAAAATTTGTGATAAAAAAATTTTCTATCGAAAAATTTTTGATTAAAAAATTTTCTATAGAAAAATTTTTGATAGAAATATTTTAATAGAAAAATTTTTGATAAAAAAAAATTTCTATAAAAAAATTTTTGATAAAAAAATTTTATGAAAAAAAATTTTTGATAAAAAAATTTTCCATACAAAAATTTTTGATAAAAAAATTTTATGAAAAAAAATTTTTGATAAAAAAATTTTCCATACAAAAATTTTTGATAAAAAAATTTTCCATACAAAAATTTTTGATAAAAAAATTTTCTATAGAAACATTTTTGACAAAAAATTTTTCTATAGAAAAATTTTTGATTAAAAAAATTTCTATAGAAAAATTTTTGATAAAAAAATTTTCTATAGAAAAATTTTTGATAAAAAAAAATTTTCTATAGAAAAATTTTTGATAAAAAAATGTTCTATTGAAAAATTTTTGATAAAAAAATTTTCTATGGAAAAAGTTTTGATAAAAAAATTTTCTATAGAAAAAATTTTGATAAAAAATAAGAAAAATTTTTGATAAAAAATAGAAAAATTTTTGATAAAAAATAGAAAAATTTTTGATAAAAAAAAGTTCTATAGAAAAATTTTTGATACACAAATTTTGCATAGAAAAATTTTTAATAAAAAAATTTTCTATGGAAACATTTTTGGTACATCCTGGAAACCTGAGCAACCTAGATTTAGGTGCGGTAGACAACCCGTTTGAGATTCTAGGTCAGGGCTAATATAAAAGGGAGCAATTCCAACGTATATGGTACGAAAATGCAGTCCAACATATTAGTTGCATCTTCAAACGGGCGTCAGCCTCGGACCCATCACCCATCGACTTAGAACTCACGATGTTTTAAGCATGGAAAGAAACAACATTAAAGAATATACTACTCCATGCGAGAAATCTCCCTGCTACGGCAGCTGGCGCAAGGATTTTGGAGTTGCCTAATTTATGCAAGAACATTATGATGAATGAAACCAGGAGAAATACAGAAATAAAATTTGAATATTTTCTATTAAAATTTTTTTTTTCATCGGATGAAAAAAGATGAAAATATTTTGAACTGATAAATATCCCAAACGATTTTTTTAGTTTTTATTTTCATCGAATTTAAAAACGATACAAAATTTTTCAAACAATTAAAAATCTTTAGGGATTTTTATTATTTTTTAAACTTCAATGATTGTTTTTGTATGGATTAAAATATTAAAATATTGTTTTAAAAGTATTAATATTCGGTCTCTGGTTCTTACAAAACCATTTCAAAGAATTCGTTTGTCTTTTAAGTTGTTTAGAATATACAACTTTTTCGTTCCATGGTTAAATTGAAGACCAAACAGAACGTGCTTAATAGTAAAATGTTATATAAAAACAGCTGAGCTGCCAAAAACAGTTGCTGCCAAAACGAAAGTTGCTTAAAAAATCACCCTATAATTTGCCTAGTTCAAAAAAATTAAATGTTAAAATTCGAAAAATGATTAATCAAATACCAACCACTAAATCTATGACACAAAAGATAAGAATTTGTATGACGCAAGCATTTAATTTCCTCTTATGCCAAGATTAATGAAATAGTTTCCTAAAAAAAAAACTCTTCAAAAACCTTAAAGTCAGCTTAAAAATTTATTCCTAATTTAATTAAACTAAAACCAAAATGTTTTACCACAAATTCATTTAAGATATTTCCCTAATATGAGCTTAAATACTTAAGAACTTATAATTCCATAAAGTTAATTAAATTTGAACATTAACTTAAATTTTCTAATAAATTCTGATAGAAATGTTGAACACAAAAAAAAGAACTAACAAAATTTGAATAATGGTCATTCATAAATCTATCAACAACAGAGGAAAAGGAAAGTAAAACTGTAAGATTCCTACAAAAAATTTATCATTTTCACACAAAGTTTCTTGCAATCTTAAATTCTTAACAATTTAAATTTCAAATAGTTTCAAGATAATAGTTTTAATAAAATTTTGATTAAGAACTTAAATTTATAAAATTTTGTTGTTAACAAATTTGTTGCTTTGTTTTGTTTTGTTTTGTTTTCATTTTCATGTAAATTGTTGCTCTTTGTTTGTCTATGTAAGTGTTTCTGTTTGTCTTTGTATTTGTTGTTTAGCTACAGGAATTTTAATTAAAATAAAATAGTTTTTCTTTTCCCTCCCTTTTTATTTATATGCGTTGGTTTGTGTGTGTGTGTGTGTGTGTGAGAGGGAGGAAGTGAGTGTTTTTTGAATTTCTAAAAGTTTGAGCTATTGTTGTTTTAATTGTTTAAGGATTATGAAGTTTAATTCTGCTGCTTAAGTAAATTATTTGACGAAGGGTTAATTGAAAACAGATCAAAATAAAATATAAAATAGTTTGTTTTTAATTTTATGCACATTTTTGTCCTTTTTCCTCTTCTCTAGGATATTGTCAAGTTTTAAGAATAAATTTTGTGCTAAATGTGTAAATTTTTCTAAAAGAGAAAGGAGATGAACAGAAAAGAAGGATAAAGAAATTTATGAATTTTTCTTAACTTCTAGTGGAAAGAGGAAGAATGAAGATTAGAAATTAAAAAGTGTTTCCGGTCGTTTTAGAAGAAGACAACCATTTTTAACATTAGAAACGATAAGCATTTTTAACATTAGAAATGATAACGGAGTGACTACAAAATCGGCTTTTACTGTTTTGAGACAGCACAGAGTGCCTACATATTTCTGGCAAAACTTGTCAGCATTCCCTTATAGAAGAAGTGTACTTGAATGGTATTCAAGCAATTACATTATTGTAACATAAGAGGAAAATCACCCAACTTTATAGAGACCTGTAAAAAATTAATTGAAAAACTCAGAAAACCTCTCCCAAAAAATAACAGAATCGACTTTAAAATAACACTGGTCAACAAGAGCAATTACACTGAAGTCTAACCATTTAATATCTATGTATAATGGCACCCTAAGTATAAAAACACCCAAAATTTAAAATTCTATGGATACGATTTTTTTGTGAAATTTTTCACATAAAAATGTAAAAGGAATTTTTTAAAAATTTCCTATAAATAAAGAAATTTTAGAAAAATTTCCTATAAATATAAAAAATGTTTGAAAAATTTCCTAGGAAAATAAGAAATGTTTGAAAAATTTTCTAGAAAAATAAGAAATTTTTTAAAAATTTCCTGGAAAAATAAGAAATTTTAAAAATTTTCCTATAAAAAGAAAGAAATTTTTGAAAAACTTCTTTTAAAAATAAGAAATATTTGAAAAATTTCTTATAAAAATAAGAAATATTTGAAAAATAACTTATAAAAATAAGAAATATTTAAAAAATTTCTTATAAAAAAAATTTTTGAAAAATTTCCTGTAAAAATAAGAAATTTTTGAAAAATTTCCTATAAAAATAAGAATTTTTTGAAAACTTCCTATAAGAATAAGATTATAAAAAATTTCCTATAAAAATAAAAAAATTTTGAAAAATTTCTTATAAAAATAGAAATTTTTGAAAAATTTCCTATAAAAAAGGAAATTTTTGAAAAAAATTCCTATAACAAAACATATTTTTGAAAAACTTCCTATAAAAATAATAAACTTTTGAAAAATTTCGTATAAAAATAAGATATTTTTCAAAAACTTCGTCTAAAAATAAGAAATTTTTGAAAAACTTCGTACAAAAATAAGAAATTTTTGGAAAATTTCGTATAAAAATAAGAAATTTTTGAAAAATTTCCTATAAAAGTAAAAAAATTTTTGAAAAATTTCCTATCAAAATAAGAAATTTTAGAAAAATTTCCTAGAAAAATAAGAAGTTTTTGAAAAATTTCCTAGAAAAATAAGACATTTTTTAAAAACTTTCAGCAAAATAAGAAATTTTTGAAAAATTTCTTATAAAAGTAAAAAAAATTTTGAAAAATTTCCTATCAAAATAAGAAATTTTAGAAAAATTTCCTAGAAAAATAAGAAGTTTTTGAAAAATTTCCTAGAAAAATAAGACATTTTTTAAAAACTTCCTAGCAAAATAAGAAATTTTTGAAAATTTTCCTATAAAAAAAAAGAAATTTTTGAAAAGTTTCGTATAAAAAAAGAAATTTTTGAAAAATTTCCTTTAAAAATAAGAATTTTTTGAAAAATTTAATATATAAATAAGAAATTTTTTAAAAATTTCCAATAAAAATAAGAAATTTTTGAAAATTTCCTATAAAAAAAGACATTTTTGAGATATTTTCTATAAAAATAAGAAATTTTTGAAAAATTTCCTGTCAAAATAAGCATGTTTTGAAAAATTTCTTATAAAAATAAGAAATTTTTTAAAAATTTCTTATAAAAATAAGAAATTTTTTAAAAATTTCTTATAAAAAAAGGAAATCTTTGAAAAATTTCTTATAAAAATAAGAAATTTTTGAAAAATTTCTTATAAGAAAAAGAAATCTTTAAAAAATTTCTTATAAAAATAAGAAATTTTTGAAAGCTTTCATATAAAAATAAGAAATTTTTGAAAGCTTTCATATAAAAATAAGAAATTTTTGAAAAATTTTCGATAGAAATAAGAAATTAAAAAAAAAAATTGTTATAAAAATAAGTAATTTTTGAAAAATTTCCTGTAAAAACAACAAAATTAAAAAAAAAATCCTATAAAAATAAGAAATTTTTGAAAAATTTCCTTTAAAAAAATAAATTTTTAAAAAATTCTTATAATAATAAGAAATTTTTAACAAATTTCCCATAAAAATAAGAAACTTTTGAAAAATTTCCTATAAAAATAAGAAATTTTGGAAAATTATCTATAAAAGTATGAAATTTTTTTATAAAAATAAGAAATTTTTGAAAATTTTCCTATAAAAATAAGAAATTTTTGAAAAATTTCCTATAAAAATAAGAAATTTTTGAAAAATTTCCTACAAAAATAAGAAATTTTTGAAAATTTTCCTACAAAAAAAGAAATTTTTGAAAAATTTCCTATAAAAATAAGAAATTTTTGAAAAATTTGGTATAAACATAAGAAATTTTTGAAAATTTTCCTATAAAAATAAAAAACTTCCCGTAAAAATAAGAAATTTTTGAAAAATTTCCTATAAAAATGAGAATTTTTTGTAAAATTTCCTATAAAAATAAGAAATTTTTGAAAAATTTCCTATAAAAATAAGAAATTTTGGAAAATTATCTATTAAAGTATGAAATTTTTGAATAATTTAATATAAAAATAAGAAATTTTTGAAAAATTTCTATAAAAATGAAAAAATTTTTGAAAATTTTCCTATAAAAAAAAGACATTTTTGATAAATTTCCTATAAAAATCAGAAATTTTTGAAAAAATCCTATAAAAATAAGAATTTTTTGAAAAATTTATTATAAAAATGAGAAATTTTTGAGAAATTATCTATAAAGATAAGAAATTTTTCAAAAATTTCCTATAAAAATAAGAAAGTTTTTAAAAATTTCCTATAAAAATAAGAAATTTTTTAAAAATTTCCTATAAAAATAAGAAATTTTTCAAAAATTTCCTAGAAAAATAAGAAATTTTTTAAAAATTTCCTGGAAAAATAAGAAATTTTAAAAATTTTCCTATAAAAAGAAAGAAATTTTTGAAAAACTTCTTTTAAAAATAAGAAATATTTGAAAAATTTCTTATAAAAATAAGAAATATTTGAAAAATAACTTATAAAAATAAGAAATATTTAAAAAATTTCTTATAAAAAAAATTTTTGAAAAATTTCCTGTAAAAATAAGAAATTTTTGAAAAATTTCCTATAAAAATAAGAATTTTTTGAAAACTTCCTATAAGAATAAGATTATAAAAAATTTCCTATAAAAATAAAAAAATTTTGAAAAATTTCTTATAAAAATAGAAATTTTTGAAAAATTTCCTATAAAAAAGGAAATTTTTGAAAAAAATTCCTATAACAAAACATATTTTTGAAAAACTTCCTATAAAAATAATAAACTTTTGAAAAATTTCGTATAAAAATAAGATATTTTTCAAAAACTTCGTCTAAAAATAAGAAATTTTTGAAAAACTTCGTACAAAAATAAGAAATTTTTGGAAAATTTCGTATAAAAATAAGAAATTTTTGAAAAATTTCCTATAAAAGTAAAAAAATTTTTGAAAAATTTCCTATCAAAATAAGAAATTTTAGAAAAATTTCCTAGAAAAATAAGAAGTTTTTGAAAAATTTCCTAGAAAAATAAGACATTTTTTAAAAACTTTCAGCAAAATAAGAAATTTTTGAAAAATTTCTTATAAAAGTAAAAAAAATTTTGAAAAATTTCCTATCAAAATAAGAAATTTTAGAAAAATTTCCTAGAAAAATAAGAAGTTTTTGAAAAATTTCCTAGAAAAATAAGACATTTTTTAAAAACTTCCTAGCAAAATAAGAAATTTTTGAAAATTTTCCTATAAAAAAAAAGAAATTTTTGAAAAGTTTCGTATAAAAAAAGAAATTTTTGAAAAATTTCCTTTAAAAATAAGAATTTTTTGAAAAATTTAATATATAAATAAGAAATTTTTTAAAAATTTCCAATAAAAATAAGAAATTTTTGAAAATTTCCTATAAAAAAAGACATTTTTGAGATATTTTCTATAAAAATAAGAAATTTTTGAAAAATTTCCTGTCAAAATAAGCATGTTTTGAAAAATTTCTTATAAAAATAAGAAATTTTTTAAAAATTTCTTATAAAAATAAGAAATTTTTTAAAAATTTCTTATAAAAAAAGGAAATCTTTGAAAAATTTCTTATAAAAATAAGAAATTTTTGAAAAATTTCTTATAAGAAAAAGAAATCTTTAAAAAATTTCTTATAAAAATAAGAAATTTTTGAAAGCTTTCATATAAAAATAAGAAATTTTTGAAAGCTTTCATATAAAAATAAGAAATTTTTGAAAAATTTTCGATAGAAATAAGAAATTAAAAAAAAAAATTGTTATAAAAATAAGTAATTTTTGAAAAATTTCCTGTAAAAACAACAAAATTAAAAAAAAAATCCTATAAAAATAAGAAATTTTTGAAAAATTTCCTTTAAAAAAATAAATTTTTAAAAAATTCTTATAATAATAAGAAATTTTTAACAAATTTCCCATAAAAATAAGAAACTTTTGAAAAATTTCCTATAAAAATAAGAAATTTTGGAAAATTATCTATAAAAGTATGAAATTTTTTTATAAAAATAAGAAATTTTTGAAAATTTTCCTATAAAAATAAGAAATTTTTGAAAAATTTCCTATAAAAATAAGAAATTTTTGAAAAATTTCCTACAAAAATAAGAAATTTTTGAAAATTTTCCTACAAAAAAAGAAATTTTTGAAAAATTTCCTATAAAAATAAGAAATTTTTGAAAAATTTGGTATAAACATAAGAAATTTTTGAAAATTTTCCTATAAAAATAAAAAACTTCCCGTAAAAATAAGAAATTTTTGAAAAATTTCCTATAAAAATGAGAATTTTTTGTAAAATTTCCTATAAAAATAAGAAATTTTTGAAAAATTTCCTATAAAAATAAGAAATTTTGGAAAATTATCTATTAAAGTATGAAATTTTTGAATAATTTAATATAAAAATAAGAAATTTTTGAAAAATTTCTATAAAAATGAAAAAATTTTTGAAAATTTTCCTATAAAAAAAAGACATTTTTGATAAATTTCCTATAAAAATCAGAAATTTTTGAAAAAATCCTATAAAAATAAGAATTTTTTGAAAAATTTATTATAAAAATGAGAAATTTTTGAGAAATTATCTATAAAGATAAGAAATTTTTCAAAAATTTCCTATAAAAATAAGAAAGTTTTTAAAAATTTCCTATAAAAATAAGAAATTTTTTAAAAATTTCCTATAAAAATAAGAAATTTTTGAAAAATTTCCTATAAAAATAAGAAATATTTTAAAAATTTCCTATAAAAATAAGGAATTTTTTAAAAATTTCCTATAAAAATAAGAAATTTTTTAAAAATTTCCTATAAAAATAAGAAATTTTTGAAAAAATTCTCTATAAAATTAAGAATTTTTTGGCATCGTAGTGCAACATTTTAATAAAATAATTGCTAATATCTTATTTTTGACAAAACCCTTTATTTTTTACTATTTTGAAAAATTTTAAATTTTGCTATATAAAAATTTAACACCAAAAATATACCATTAATACAAAATGATCATACATTTTTCTATATTATTAATTTGTATCATATTTTGTTCGACACAAAATTTACTAGAAGCAATTTCTAAAAAGACCTAATTAAACATTGAAATAATTTAGTCTATTTTCGGTTTTTTACGCGCACGTGTTAATTTCTTACAATAATACAACAATAATTTTCGCTTTTACTTTTTTTATGTCACCTCTTGGTGTTTATGTCACACTTATTGTTGTTAATTTTGATATTGTTTTGCGAAAAAAGAAAATTCTCTTTATTGAATATAAATTCGATTTTAATGAGTTGCATAAATAAATAAACAAACAAACAAATAAATTAACACAATATTTAAAAAAAATAACATGAAATATGAATACGTAAAGGATTTTAAATTAAATTTCCAGTGTTAAATAATAACTACACTAGGTGGGTAAACGAAATAATTTTTCGAGAGACCGAAAACAGAAGTTTTATCTTAATCAGACATGTTGAATCCATAAACATTTGCCGACCGATTTAAATATATCTCAATATCTGAGTTGAAATCAGCAATTTAATGTTTATGTTATTTGCACTAGCACAGTGTTATTAATAACCACAATAATTAACAAGTGTGGCGTATACGTAATATTTAATTCATATACAATAAAATGAAAAATATCACTCATACGTAGAATGTAATTCAATATGAATTTTACTAATAATTATGATTGTATGAATGATATAAACGAATATGAATTAATTAATGTGATAAATACGCAGGATTTATTAAGACCAGATATAATTATTTAAAGTTGAGATTCAAGTGACCCAAATCTCGAATAACTTTTTATCTTAATGTTTAAAACTATTGGAAATAAAGGCCTCAACTTTTTGACAATATTTAAATATACTTTTCGTGAATATGTCAAAAAATACATACACATATTGACTTGATAGAGGGACCAATTTTTTCCCGTTATATTACGTAAACTCCCTTAACATATAATATATGTAAATAAATTGCTAAGGTATTATTTATTATTTGTCTATATGTCAATTAAAAGACTTTAAGCGTAAAACAAATTTTAGATGGAAATTTCAAAACTCAAATAATTTATTTCGAACCATTCAAATCCTGTAATCGAATCCTTTAATCTACAATAATTATGTATATCATATCGGCTGGATCATTCTAATTATAAATTAAATTCCCTAAAATGACATTTATTTACTTATTTGTTGAAACATTACAATAAATTCCAAAATTCGCATAAAATGAAAATAATTTAATGTCAGTTTAAGCTTGAAAATAACAAAAATGACAACTTAATAACATTAAAAGGTAAAATAAAGCTGTCGAAACTAACGCTTATAATAGAAACACACTGACATACATATGTAAATGGAAGAAATACACATGTAAAATATACATACACATTTTTGGATGTGAAGTAAAGAGTGGGAGAAACTGAGTGATTTATCCCTAAATTAATATACAGTCGGATTAACATGAATATTTCCACTCAAAACTAATAAGTAAAATTACTATATCAAGAAATCGGCTGAATATGTTGGTATATTCATTTTACCCTTGACCACCATAGGTGGAAAGTTTGTGCTGATGCATGTAACGCATAGAAATATTTGTCTTAAACCCACTTTTTAGTAAGTCAATAGGTTTAGAATCACTTTCTGAGTCGATTTAGCAATGTCAGTCCGTCCGCCCGTCTGGCTGGACCCCATGTAAACCATGTAATCAAAGTACAGGTCGCAATTCTAAAGATAATTTCATGGAATTTAGCACAGATAATTTTTTTTATTGTCGGACCATGGCTATTGAAATTCGTCAAGATCGGTCTATTATTTATTTGACCATAGCTCCCATACAATTTTTTTTGTCAAAATGCACCAAATGAGACAAAAATGACTAAAATGCTCGTAAATCTTAAGATAATGAGAGTTTTGAATTAATTTTTTGCACACATAATTTTTGTAAAAACTGTAATAAATTTGCCAAATCGAGATAATCGGATCACATTTGACCCTAGCTCTCATATAAGTGGAAATATTGGAAACAGCATAAATATGTAAGTTTTGAGAAAATGTTGAAACGATGGCAAAATTTAGCAATTATTTGTCTTTATACAGAAAAAAAAAACACCTTTCCCCTTAGTGGTGAAGGGTATCGTATGGCCGGCTCACGTCTATTAGTTTATCCAACAAAGAGCTGAACCAATTCTGGTTGAAATTCGTCCACTCCTTGGGGTATCTGCTTTGAACCCCCACTTTTCTTTACTTTTTTTTTCTCAATGAGTTCTACTAATTTAGAAATCCGTCTGCTTGGGGACTTACACTTAAATTCAATTTGATTAAAAAGTTACGCCTAAATGACTGCAACACTTTTTGCTTAAATTATGCATAACAATCTATGTGACTTTTTTCAGAAGTTTTTGAACTTTGTTCTATGATTGGTAATTTTTTTTCGCTTAATCTAAAGAAGAAACTTTACCCGTTCATATGATTATGGTAGGAGCACCGAGCAAAACCGAGTCAACTTAGTTTTTGTCCAAAAATAAAAGGAAAACACTGAATTTTGTAGAGCTTTTTTGATTTCCTGATATCTTCTAAACTATTTATATACGAGAATAACTTATTTTCTTCTGCAGACTAAAACCAAGGTTTTGAGTCTTAATTAAATCGATATCAAGATTAAATCTGTGAAACTATATTCGATGCATGAGATACTGAGTTTGATGAAAATTTTCATTATTTTTCGTTTAAAAACATAAGGCCCATTTTTATAGCACATAGTATAACTTTTTTTTGAAAACAATTATTGATCATTAATATCTAGACTGTTCTTTATAGAACTGCATCATTAGATTTTTCAAAAGCGGTGGTCAAAAAATGTCTTTTTTGTAGCAGAAATACCATAGAGCGTCGTAGGTGTAAAAGAAATAAAATTATCTGTAGAACAAAAAGATACAAGTTTTCCTAACAAAAGATGGCGCAACTGTTGCAACTTAAAACCTTTGAAACATTAGTACTACCATTGCCGAAATACAACCTGATACACTAGAAAATTTCTCAAAATTGATTTTATCGAATGAAGTACTATAAGGCCAACTACTGCAGTCAAATTTAATCCCCCTGATTTCAAAATATTGTCATGTACCAAAGCATTTTCGGTATATTCAAGTAAATCAGACTGTATAAATAATCAATTTTTTCCCTGGTAATACAGATGTAACATTTCTATTATAAATATTTATAATTATGTATTTTTACATGTTAAAGTTTAAAACATGTTAAAGTTTTAAACATATATATTTATAAATAAATATTGTGTATTTTTTTTAATTACACTCGAATTTTCGACTTAATTAAGCACATGATAATTTAAGTCAGTTTTAATTTTGTTTTCATTTTTTATTTTTCAAAATTTTATAAATGTATTGCTCTCATATTCATTATATGGGTTAAATTATAGGTTTTAATGAAATATTATGTGGTGAATTTTTAACTTAATTGTCTATATGTTATAATTTATTAAATATACATATGGGCTTTTCCAAATGTCACCATTAGACAAGATAAAAGGTTTAAAGTAGGGATAAGTTAAAATGAGATTTATATCATAGAGCTTTGAATTTTTGATAAAAATAAAACATTGATTTGGGTTTTTTTATTTTTAAGATAATTGCAAAAATTGTAGATGTCTAATCTGACATTTTTGTAGAAATGCTTATATATATACAAGTGTTTTTAAAAGTTTGCCTTACAATAAATATTGGCCTTTATTTAAGTGTTTTAACTAAAAGCAAGAGTTGTTAAATCGCTTTCGTTTATCTCTTAACAAATGACATTTGTATGTTAATATTATGTGTTTTATTTAAACATTAAAAACAGAAAATGGACATTAAATTGTGTGACAGCGATAAATAATAATGCCAACAACAATTACACTAGAAGTGTTTTTTCCCATTTTATTTATATTACATTTTTTCAATAATAATAATATTTGAACTTAAATGAAACCCTTAATTTGTAAAAGGGGAAAAAGAGATACAAATATCTAGACCTGATAGTAATAAAAAAAACTAGCATAGGAAAAATTTTCTAGAAAAATAATCTTATTATGTATTATGACTGTTTTTATACCCTTCACCACCATAGGTGGAAATGGTATTATAAGGGTATTTAGTATAACAATAGGCTTATAATCACTTTATGAGTCGATTTAGCGATGTCCGTCTGGCTCGCTGGCTGGACCCCCATGTAAACCTTGTAATCAAACTACAGGTCGCAATTCTAGAGATAATTTGATGAAATTTGGTGCAGATTATGGCTATTGAAATTCGTCAAAATCGGTCCATTATTTATGGTACCTCCCATAGGTCTCACTTCCGGAAATTTATATATTGGCCACAAAAATCAATATTTTTTCATGAAATTTAAAACAAGCACTGCTTATATAAACTTAAATCACTGTACCAAATTTCGAAAATCGGAAATCGGTCCACATTTGACTATAGCTCCCATACAAACTCTTTTCTCAAAACGCATTAAATGAGACAAAATTCACTAAAACGCTCGTAAATCCAAAGATAATGAAAAATTTCGGGATAATCGGTTTACATTTGACCCTAGCTCTCATATAAGTCCAAATGACATAAACAAATTAAATGTATAAGTTTTGAGACGGCAAAATTTAGCAAATATTTGTCAGGAACACCTTTGACCTTAGTGGTGAAGGGTATCGTATGGTCGGGCTTGTCCGACTATAGCACTTTCTTACTTGTTTTAAATAACTTTACCCTAAATACGTCTTTGAGGTGAAGAATAAATTTCTGATATTCTGTTCTGAAGTGACGCGTATTCCACTGAGGGCGCACAGTGGTTTGAAATCAAAAAGAAAGTGTTAATAATGCATCAGTATGTATGAGAGAATTGTTAAGGAGGATCCAAGCTTTAAGTTCAAATTTTAAGTCTAATTTTGCAAAACATACACTTTTTATTTTTTTTTTTTTATGTGTAAAAAAGACCTTTAACACTGGTGGAAAAAATCTACGTAAAAAACTAAAAAGTGTATTTTTTGCGAATTTAACTTTAAATTTTCCAAAGAAACTAATTTTTTGCAGTTAAAAAGCTTGTTTTATTGCTTATGGAAAACAATTTAAAAACTTTCAAAACTGGAGGCCCATTTGACTTTTTTGGCAATTCAAATTTTGGTATATAGAAATTTTCAACTTTCTATAAAATTCGGTTTTCTAAATTCATTTATGAATTCGCATTACTTTTTCTTTTTGAAATCTAAAGTGAATATACGGGAGTATTCAACTGCATTTCAGAAAGTTTCAAAATCGGTTTGAATTTTTTGTTATATGTACGAAAACACAAAAATGTTCATAAAAACAAGTAAGAAAGTGCTATAGTCGGTGAAGCCTGATCATATGATACCCTTCACCCTAAAGTCAAAGCTGTTATTTTTCTTGTATAAAGACAAATATTTTCAAAATTTTGCCATCTTACAAACATTTTCTCAGAACTTATATATTTAAGCTATTTCCGTTATTTTAACTTATATGAGACCTAGGTTCAAATGTGGACCGATATCTCGAAATTTGACAAAAATTATATATGCAAAAAATTAACTTAAAACTCTCATTGTCTTCAGATTTACGAGCGTTTAAGTGATTTTTGTCTCATTTAGTGCATTTTGACAGAAGAGTTCGTAAAGGAGCTATGGTCAAATGTGGACCGATTTCAACGAAATTTGTTACAATGATTTCGGTTTACATAAACAGTATTTGTTTTAAATTTCATGAAAAAATATTGAAATTTGTGGACAAAATACCAATTCCAGGAAGCAAGACCTATGGGAGGTACCATAAATAATGGACAGATTTTGACGAATTTCCATAGCCATGGTCCCACTATTAAAAAAATGATCGGTGCCAAATTTCATAAATTGTAACCTGTAGTTTGATTACATGGTTTACATGGGGGTCTAGCTAGCCGTCCAGCCAGAAGGACGGACGGACTGACATCACGAAATCGACTCAGAAAGTGATTCTAAGCCTATTGGTATACTAAAGAGTGGGTCTAAGACAAATATTTTGATGCGTTTCACACATCAGCAGAAACTTATAATACATCAGCAGAAACTTATAATAAAAAATTGATTCAATGCTTTTCGTAAAGGGAATATCGCACTGACATAAATTTTGGTTTAGAATCATCCTAAAAGTCCAAAATGCACTTTTTTTTATCAGTGAAAAATATTTGAAGTTGAAAATTTCTCAAAATTAAACGGCTCAGGATATTTAAAAACGTGTTTCGCTATTTTATTTTCTGAACTGTTGGCTGTATGTCACCGTTTTTGAAGAAATTATGGGTTCAATATGGAATGCACAATTGGTCAAAAACTAAAAAAAGTTGAAGGGAAAAATGATTTTTTTTTATTTTGGAAATGAAATATTTTTAAATCAATAACAGTTATTATGGTAAAGTATACATGTTTTTTCTTCGTTTCTTCAAGTTTATTCTAAAAAGTTAAAAATCAACCATATTGGACATAACTACTCGTAAAAGAGCTATACGGCCCAAAAGTTTTTTTTTACTTCTGAGGTAGTCTACTTTGACGCCCGATGATTCACCCTGTATAATGACAGGGTAACCATATATTCAAAATTTATAAAGCCTAGGTTGTCTTTAATAATTCTTTCATACATAATGATGCAATCAGACTTACAGTTTCGAAGATTTCTTTTCACTTTTTTTTGGCTTCACTACTGTGGCGCATTCTATATTGATCAAAGTAAATGGTAGTCAGAAATGGCAAAGTCTGGGCTATAAGGCAGGTAAGCCAAAACTTTCCATTCACTGATTTCCAAATAGTTTTTATGATGGAAGAATATGTCTGGTTAAATATTCTGGTCGTTTTTTGTTTTTTTTGTTAATCATGCACTTAAATTGAATTATCTACAGGTTCCCTGTCATCATCTGTCCTCTTTATATTAAAATTCTTTGACCCTAAAAATTTCCAAATTAAATCAAACGTATCCTAAACATTTAGTTAAATATTTAAACTGATTACCTGAACAAATTACAGCTACAAGCTACAAATCACAAAATCTTACGAAGGTCGCATGGCAGAAAAATTGCAAAAAATAGAAATAATTAAATATTTTTGTTAAAATTTAAGCATAAGATTAAAGTGCTTATGCGTATTTTCCCCAGAAAAGGGAAAAGAAAATAATGAAATTCATTAAATTTTGTTATACTTTATGTTATGAGTTTTTGGTAAATTGTTTCAAACAAAAATCATAATTTCACTTTAATTCCGCTTTTCAAACATTTACCCCAGTTTAGCTGCCTCCTTGTGGCTTTAATACAGAATTACAGGGGGAAAAAAATATTTTCTTTTGTGTAATTCATTTTCACTTGTTTCTTTATAAAAGTGAGAAAATAAGTTTATTTTTTTATGTATGTAAGTCTGTGTGTAATGTAATATATTTTTCTTTAACTAGACCCAGAAGTTCAAAATTAAGGGTTCAGACCCAAAATTGTTTTTTTATTAAGGTATGAAAGTGAAGGAGCCTGTATAAGGTTGCCCACAGGAAGAGTAAAATCTACATTAGAATAGGCCAAATATTCATTTCGTTACCATATGTAGTAGGAAAAGCAACTTTGACGACACACGTATATTACACATAACATTTGTAAAAAGCATAGAATACTTTTAGGCTCCAACTATTTTAAAAATTGTCCCAAACAAGTATAATCGTTCGATATAACAAAAATTTGTATCTGCTTTTACTAGAACAACCGCTTATATACCTATATACTTATACTTATATACTTATATATTATATGTGGACACTACTGGTCTACATCCAGATAAAATCTTGTCTTAAAATCTCTAGCTGTATTACTATTTTTGCAAACATTTTTTCTTTTTGAAACTACCGGGTTATTTTTGTTTATTTCTATATGTTTGTTTTACATTTACAAATGACTTAACTAATGAGGGTAATAAGAAAAAAATTACTAACTGAATTTAATACAAACCCACAGACCCAGACTTAAGGCTATTTGACATTAAAGTTAAAATATTTATTTTTTTTCACAGCAACCAGAAAAACTATAAAAAAATATTTACCTTTACACATGCACACACACATACACACATTCACGCACAGCATGACACAGGGAAAAAAATCCGTATCCCTATAGAGAGTGTAGAGAATATAAAAGTGTTTTGTGTTTGTTTATAGAAATAAAAGAAGAAGTGGAAAGAGAAGAAATAAAAAAATATAGTAGCTGACAGAAAATTTCATCTTATTATTTATACAAACACTTATATACAATATTTTTTGTTTAAATGTTTAATATAATAAAGAATTCATGGTAACCTTAAGTCAGTAAACACCTGCCAGAAATGTATAAACAAAAACATATGGGTGTTAAACAAAAATTTTTAATTGCACTTAAATTGATTTTAAATTTAATAATTTGTTGAATTTTTTATATGACTTAAAACTGATTTTTATCAAATAAAAAATAACAAAAATTTTCAGGAAAGCCTCATATACTAATTCTAAATTTATTTTACATTTAGTTCCCAGTAGTTTTGAAAATTTCTACTGCTGATATAATAAGAAAGAAATTGGCTAGTCATAGCCATTTTTTTGTAGCCTAGAGCCAGCCTTTCAAAGTCTTCCTTGAGCTTATTGTTCGCTTGAAGCGACAATCATATGTTAAAATATCGACTTGTTTTCTACTCTAGAACTGTTGGGTTTATTATGAAATTATTAAAAAGTGTTTGTTGTTTACTCACAACAATAACAGCTGTCACAGCGACAAAAAAACAACAAAATGAGAGTAAAATTATATTTCCGCTGAAAATTTTTTTTATCTAAAAACCAAACCTCTAAAAATCTTGATTTTAAGTGAAAATTTATAAAAATTGGCTAAGGCATATTCAGAAATTTAAAGTCAAATTTCAAGTAAAATTTTGCCAAAATACGATTTTTAGTCAGTTTTAAAGATTTTCCCACAAGTGTTTTTTTATACCACAAAAAAAAAATAAAAAAAAAATAAATTTTTTGCAAGTGTTTTTTTATACCACAAAAAAAAAATAAAAAGTGTATTTTTTTGCAAAACTTGACTTGAAATTGTATGTTCCTTCAAAAAGATAGATAAAAAATTTTTTGCAATTACAAAGTTTATTTTATTGTTTATGTAAAACACCTTAAAAATTTCAAAAAAGAAAATCCAATTGACCTTTTTTTTTCAATTAAAATTTTGATAATATGGAAATTTGCCATTTTTTGTAAAATTCGATTTTCTGGATTCGTTTTTGAATTCGCGCTCCCTTTTATTTCAGAAATCTAAAGAGAGTATATGGGACTATATAACTGCATTTCAGAAAATTGCAAAATCGGCTAGAATTTTTAGTTATATGAATTTTAGTTTAAAATCATCCTAAAACCCCATTCTCTACGAGTGTACAATAAAACATTAACTTTCAATAAAAAACCTCTTCGAAAACGTAAAAAATTTAAACCTTTTTGAGAAAAAAAATGAATTTTTTTCAATCAGCGAAAAATATTTGAATTTGAAAATTTCTCAACATTAAACGGTTCAAGATTTTTAAAAACGGTCTTTAGTGTTTTATTTCCTTAACTGCTATCTATACGTAGGTATTTTTAAAAACTTATGTGTTCAATATCAAATGCACAATGGGCCAAAAACTAAAAAAAGTCGAAGAAAAATATGATTTTTTATATATGCAATGAAATAACTTAAAACCTATAGCAGTTATAAATTTTTTATAGAAGACAAAATTTCCTATAGAAGACAAAATTCTGCATAATTTTCTATAGAAGACAAAATTTTGCAAAATTTTCTAAAGAAGACAAAATTTTGCAAAATTTTCTAAAGAAGACAAAATTTTGCAAAATTTTCTAAAGAAGACAAAATTTTGCAAAATTTTCTAAAGAAGACAAAATTTTGCAAAATTTTCTAAAGAAGACAAAATTTTGCAAAATTTTCTAAAGAAGACAAAATTTTGCAAAATTTTCTAAAGAAGACAAAATTTTGCAAAATTTTCTAAAGAAGACAAAATTCTGCAAAATTTTCTAAAGAAGACAAAATTTTGCAAAATTTTCTAAAGAAGACAAAATTTTGATAAATTTTCTAAAGAAGACAAAATTTTGATAAATTTTCTAAAGAAGACAAAATTTTGCAAAATTTTCTAAAGAAGACAAAATTTTGGAAAATTTTCTATAGAAGACAAAATTTTGGCAAAATTTTCTTTAGAAAAAAACATTTTGCAAAATTTTCTTTAGAAAAAAACATTTTGCAAAATTTTCTTTAGAAAAAAACATTTTGCAAAATTTTCTTTAGAAAAAAACATTTTTTTAAATATTCTATAGAGAACAACATTTTTAAAATTTTCTATAGAAGACAAAATTTTGCAAAATTTTCTATAGAAGACAAAATCTTGCAAAATTTTCTATAGAAGACAAAATTTTGCAAAATTTTCTATAGAAGACAAAATTTTGCAAAAATTTCTATAGAAGACAAAATTTTAGCAAAATTTTCTATAGAAGACAAAATTTTGCAAAATTTTCTATAGAAGACAAAATTTTGCAAAATTATCTATAAAAGACAAAATTTTGCAAAATTTTATATAGAAGACAAAATTTCGCAAAATTTTCTATAGAAGACAAAATTTTGCAAAATTTTCTATAGAAGACAAAATTTTGCAAAATTTTCTTTTGAAGACAAAATTTTCTTTAGAAGACAAAATTTTGCAAAATTTTCTTTAGAAGACAAAATTTTGCAAAATTTTCTATAGAAGACAAAATTTTGCAAAATTTTCTATAAAAGACAAAATTTTGCAAAATTTTCTATAAAAGACAAAATTTTGCAAAATTTTCTATAGAAGACAAAATTTTGCAAAATTTTCTATAGAAGACAAAATTTTTTAAAATTTTCTGTAGAAGACAAAATTTTGCAAAATTTTCTATAAAAGACAAAATTTTGTAAAATTTTCTATAGAAGACAAAATTTTGCAAAATTTTTTATGGAAGACAAAATTTTGCAAAATTCTTTATAGAAGACAAAAATTTGGCGAAAGTTTCTTTAGAAAACAAAATTTTGCAAAATTTTCTTTAGAAAACAAAATTTTGCAAAATTTTCTTTAGAAGGCAAAATTTTGGGGAAATTTTCTGTAGAAGACAAAATTTTGCAAAATTTTCTATAGAAGACAAAATTTTGCAAAATTTTCTATAGAAGACAAAATTTTGCAAAATTTTCTATAGAAGACAAAATTTTTTAAAATTTTCTGTAGAAGACAAAATTTTGCAAAATTTTCTATAAAAGACAAAATTTTCTATAGAAGACAAAATTTTGCAAAATTTTCTATAGAAAACAAAATTTTTTAAAATTTTCTGTAGAAGACAAAATATTTCAAAATTTTCTATAAAAGACAAAATTTTGCAAAATTTTCTATAGAAGACAAAATTTTGGGGAAATTTTCTATAGAAGATAAAATTTTGCAAAATTTTATTTAGAAAACAAAATTTTGCAAAATTTTCTTTAGAAAACAAAATTTTACAAAATTTTCTTTAGAAGATAAAATTTTGCAAAATTTTCTTTAGAAGACAAAATTTTGCAAAATTTTCTTTAGAAGACAAAATTTTGCAAAATTTTCTTTAGAAGACAAAATTTTGCAAAATTTTCTTTAGAAGACAAAATTTTGCAAAATTTTCTTTAGAAGACAAAATTTTGCAAAATTTTCTTTAGAAAACAAAATTTTGCAAAATTTTCTTTAGAAGATAAAATTTTGCAAAATTTTCTTTAGAAGACAAAATTTTGCAAAATTTTCTTTAGAAGACAAAATTTTGGCGAAATTTTCTGTAGAAGACAAAATTTTGGGAAAATTTTCTGTAGAAAACAAAATTTTCTTAGAAAACAAAAATAAATTTCCTTTTTTAAGCTGTATGGACGGACATTATTAAGCCGATTAAGAAAGTGATTAGGAGTCGACCGCTATATATGGAGCTGAGACCCAGCTTTATATTCGTTTGGAAAAAAACTGTTATACATTTTTTTAATATAAAATCTTGTTAAGCCAATTTAAATTTTGTTTAAGACTTTACTTTACCAAAAAACCTCCTTAATATCCTGCTGATATAAATATACAACGTGTGTGTGTATGAGTTAATATATTTTATTATCATTTATTCATTTCCTTTAATGTTCGTATAAAATAAAAATCCCATTAAAGACTTGTTACTCTTCCTACATTTTGTGTTAAATTTGTTGCTGCTGTTGTCTTTTAAATTATAATTAGACATAATATAAATTACAAACATTTAATGTACACATTTAGATGGCACAAGGAAAACAAAACTTTTCTTGTCTCAAAATTCTAAAACAAAAACGTTGGAGCTTTCAAGTAATGTTCAAAATATTTGGTATAAAAGTTTCACATAAAAAAACGAGATACTAAACAGACAAAAATTACAACCTCATATTTATTTAGGATAAATATTTTTTAAGCCTAAATTTTAGTCCTGTCTAAAAAAATGTTTGGTCTGTTAGAGAGAAAAAGGGTTTTCCTGTAAGAGAAATGTTTGTATTTTAAACGAAAATTCCTCTTAACATTTATTCACTCTTACTTAGTTAATGTGTATGATGTACTAGTAATAAGGACTTTTGAGTTGAGATGATGAGCCTTTTTTATCGTCATTCTATTAGCTTAAAATGTTGACATAATTTTTTTTTGTTTTTATTTTTCAGAGGGGATTTTTTTTTGTCAGTTTTTAGACCTTCGTTAAAGTAGAGGAGATGAAAAAAAGACAGACAAAAACAATTTTAATAGGCCAACATTACAAATGAAAATGTTGAAAGTAACATGTAAAAACACTTTCGTTTACTAAAAGTGTTAACACAGTTCATTAAAAATTTAATTTTCAGCTCTTTAACCGAAACAATACAAGTTAAGCAAACACTAAGGGCTTTTATACATACATATGTATGTATAGAACAGACACATGTATAACTAAGTATGCAAGCATGTATGTAAATCTTCTAACACTTTTACACACTTAAGGTCTGACATAGACATTTAACAAAACTAAAACAGTAGCATTAGGACATAGCAGCAGTAGCTGTAGTAGTAGTAGTAGTAGTAGCATCGACCTACAATATCGAGTCAAAGCAAATAAATTTCGAAATCCAAAACAAAATGAAAAACATCAACAACTTAAACATGATACTTTTGTTTTTATCATCAGATGTTTTTTACAGTTTTTGCTGGTTGTAAAACCAACTATCAGTATCATTCAAAAACATTTATACTTATACCCTTTGCCTTTTTATATCCTTCTCTTCTCGAGTACACACATTTGTATTCTTATATACAGAAAATATTTGTTAAGGACTTGTTTTTATAAAGTACGAAACATTTTCTTTATACAATTTTGTTTAATTAAATTCAAGACTGAGTTTTAATGAAATTCAAGTAAAAATTATGCTAAGACGTTTTTAAATATTTTATTTTACTTTCGTGTTAAAGAGAGTTACTCTTCAATAGAAGGTTTTGTTTTAAAAATAAACACGACAGAATTTTTATAAAATTCACAAAATACAGATAAATCGGTTTTATAAAATTTATCATACACAGCTTCGCCGCTCCTTTTTTAAAATGTTAAAATTTAACAAAAATGTTAAGAAATATTATTGCAAATTTAATGAAAAGCACATACCCTAGATCACAGGTTAAATTTTAATTTTGTATGCCAAAATTTAAAACTTGGCAGCTAATATCGATAAAAACTCTGAAAAGGAAGATACATTTCTTTTATGTAAATATATATATATATATATATATATATATATATATATATATATATATATATATATATATATATTTTAACCCTTAACAGACATGAAGTCTAATTTGAAAAAAACTTTGGGTCATATTAGTCCCCATGTCTGCTTAGGCTTAAAATCTATTTAGGCTTAAAATCTTTTAAAAATATATAATCCTGGTATAAAATTGTTATTTTTACAATTGTCAACAAAATTCGCTACAAATTTTATAAAATGTCGGAATTTTGCCAAGAAACATTTAAAAATCTAAATTTTGGACCTTGACCTGGTGATGAAAGGGTTAGCCTTATCCAATTATTAAAGGAAATTTTGCGTATTTTTTAGTAGACTGGGCAATAATTTTTATCAACAAATATTTTTTATACAAAATTTTACATTTGAAAATTTTTAGAAAATTTTTCATATGAAAATTTTTTCATATTAAAATTTTTTATAGAAAATCTTTCATATACAAATTTTTTATAGAAAATTTTTCATATAAAAATTTTTAATAGAAAATTTTTTCATATAAATACTTTTTATAGAGAATTTTTTATACATACATTTTTTATAGAGAATTTTTTATAGAAAATTTTTTATACAAACATTTTTCATATGAAATTTTTTTTATAGAAAATTTTAGATATGAGAATTTTTTATAGAAAATTTTTCATATGAAAATTTTTCATAGAAAATTTTTCATATGAAAATTTTTTCATATAATAATTTTTTATAGAAAATTTTTCATATAAAAAATTTTTATAGAAAATTTTTCATATAAAAATGTTTTATAGAGAATTTTTTATATATGCATTTTTTACAGAGACATTTTTCATATGAAAATTTTTTCATATAAAAAAAGAAAAATTTAGAAAATTTTTCATATAAAAATTTTTTATAGAAAATTTTTCATTTAAAAATTTTTTATAGAAAATTTTAGAATTTTTTGTATTAAAATTTTTTATAGAAAACTATTTACATAAACATTTTTCATATGAAAATTTTTTGTAGAAAATTTTTCATCTGAAAATTATTTATAGAAAATTTTAGATATCAAAATTTTTATAAAAAATTTTTCATATGAAAATTTTTCATTCAAAAAGAAGTGTATCTGCATTTGATCCCAAATCTGTTACATTTATTTATTAATGTAACAGCACATTTTATTGATAAAAAGCCAAAAAATGTTTGCGGAGAAACCAAATTCCTTGACGCGTTTCGATGGTTGGTTAAGCCATCTCTTCAGGAGGATTATCCCCAATTTAGACAGATCGAAAACCTCGCATTATTACTAAATTTACAAACATAACTATTAAGAATTATGTTCATAAACCAAAAGTAAAAGCGTAGATTATCGACTAAATAAAAACAAACATTTTTCAGTTTTCATCTACCTTCACTTGGTTTCTCCGCAAACATTTTTTGGCTTTTTATCAATAAATTGGTCTGTATATAATAAATAAATGTAACAGATTTGGGATCAAATGCAAATGCACTTCTTTTTGAATAATATTTACATCCCGACTATTTTGTTATTTTTTGAAAATTTTTCATATGAAAATTTTTTATAAAAAATTTTTAATATAAAAATTGTTTCATATAATTTTTTTTTATAGAAAATTTTTTATATAAAATTTTTTTATAGAGATTTTTTTTATATATAAAATTTTTGCAGAAAAAATTTTTTTTATAAAAATTTTTCATATGAAACTTTTTTATAGAAAATTTTAAATATGAAAATTTTTTATAGGAAATTTTTATATGAAAATTTTTTCACATAAAAATTTTTTTAGAGAATTTTTTATATATAAATCTTTTATTGAAAATTTTTTATATTAAAATTTTTTTTAGAAAATTTTTAATATAAAAATATTTCATATGAACATTTTTTTATAGAAAATTTTTCATATGAAATTTTTAATAGAAAATTTTTCATATGAAAATTTTTTTATAGAAAATATATATGAAACAAAAAAATTTTTTACAAAAAATTTTGAATATGAAATTTTTTTTGAAAATTTTTCATATGAAAATTTTTTATATGAAAATTTTTTTTAGAAAATTTTTCGTATGAAAATTTTTTATAGAAAATTTTTGATATGAAAATTTTTCTTATGAAAATTTTTTATAGAAAATTTTTCATATAAAAATTATTTATAGAAAATTGTTCACATAAAAATTTTTTATAGAAAATTTTTCGTATTTAAATTTTTTATATAAAATTTTTCGTATTAAAATTTCTTATACAAAAATTTTTCATATAAAAATTTTTTATTCCAAAATTTTTCATATTAAAAAATTTTCTATTTCATATGAAATTTTTTATAGAAAATTTTTCATATAAAAATTTTTTATAGAAAATTTTCATATGAAATATTTTTTACAGAAAATTTTAAATACGAATAATTTTCTATAAAAAATTTTTATATGAAAAATTTTCTAGAAATTATTTTTATATGAAATATTTTCTATAAAAAATTTTTGATATGAAAATTTTTAATAGAATATTTTTCATATAAAAATTATTTATAGAAAATTTTTCATATAAAAATAATTTTTATAGAAAATTTTTTTTATTAAAATTTTTTATAGAAATTTTTTTATACAAAAATTTTTCATATAAAAATATTTTATTCCAAAATTTTTTATGGAAAATTTTTCATATAAAAATTTTTTTATAAAGAATTTTTCACATTCAAATTTTTGATAGAAATTTTTTTTGTTAAATTTTCATATGAAAATTTTTTATATAGAATTTTTCATATACAAATTTTTTATATAAATTTTTCATATAAAAATTTTTATAGTAAAGGTTTCAAATAATTTTTGTTTTAGAAAATTTTTCATATAAAAATTTTTAATAGAAAATTTTTCATATAAAAATTTTTAATAGAAAATTTTTCATATAAAAAATTTTTATAGAAAATGTTTCATATGAAAATTTTTAATAGAAAACTTTTAATATAAATTTTTTGATAGAAAATTTGTTTATATAAAATTTTTCATATGAAATTTTTGATAGATTTATTATATCATTTTGAAGCGCCTAAAAGTATACAATAAAATTTTATTCTGAATTCCATTAATTAGGATTTGAATCGACTGCGATGATCTGCTTACTTATGTATATACAAGTTCGGACTTTACTTTTTCATAGTATCAAAAAAATACAAATTTTCAAGCGTAAAATTTATAGTATACTTCTAGGCTAAGTTAATTTTATATCATTTTTTTTATCTTGCAATGAAAAAATTTCATTTTGAAAAATTATTTGACAGTTTTTCATATAAAAAAAAATTTAAGTTGCTTGTTTTTTTCCAAATTACACTTTATCATTTTTAAATAAAATGATAAGTCCTAGTTACTTTCTTAAACAATTTTCTAATTAATTTTTATTTTCAAAACTTTCAACCACAAATTTCTTACCCCACATAGATCAACAAGGTCAAAATATTTAAAATTGAATACAAATATTAGCATAGACTATCCTTAAATTGTTTAAACACTTTTTTATGAAAAAAAATTTCAAGGTGGTTAAAAATTACCTTAAAGCGTAGAGCAAAAATTTGAAAACTGAGTAAATAAAAATATAAAATTACAAAATTTAACTTTGAAAACTTAAATGCCACTTTATTTTTATTTATTTTTAATTTAACTTTAACCACTAGATTTTATATGCCCATAAACATTAACACACTTTAATATGTAACTAAGTAGGAGCAAAAAGCCAAACCCTTTTAACAAAAAAAGCGGCTAAATGTGTGCATAGACCTTTTAGAAAATTGTACAAAAAAAAAAAAAACGAAAAAATTTCCTTCACATAAAAAATAGAACAAAATGGGTATGTAAAAGTAACTCTGAGTGTGTTAGCAAGGATTTGGCTACCAAACCATACTTAACTTTTTTTGGCTACCCCAATAGCAGAAATAAATTCCAAATCTTAAATAAAAAAGTGTGTAGTAGAGGAGTGTTGGGAATAAAATGGAATAATAATCATGAAGAAACTCATAAAAAACCGTAGCCTTAAATCCTTAAGGGCTTGTAGAAAAATAAATAAAACACTCACAAACTTACAAATACCAAAACTTCAATACAAACATTCGTTTGTATGTATGTATATAAAAATTCTGCAGAAAAAAAGGTCGCCGCAGTATATTTCTTTTGTAAATATATTTTTGCTGCTGATGTTTGTTTAGTGCTGCTCTTCTTCTGTATTATAGATTTTTATTTTGTAGGACAATATTTTCATATAGAATTGGAACTTTTTAGAATTCATTTTTTTTTCTCAGGCATAATTTTCTTGTAGTTTACGTATTCTGGTTCTTTGTATTTTGGCCATTTTTCACACATTTCACATTTGTGAAAAAGTGAGAAAAGGGGAATAAAGAAGGCGAGTGAGTGAGTTTGAGTTTAAAATAAATATTTCTACTTTAGCGACAATAATTCAACTTGAAAATTAGGTTAACAATGACAACAAGAACAAAAGCAGCAGCAACAACAAAAACAACAACAATCACTTACAACTCAGGGCTAAATCTAAGTCAAAATCTCATATGTATATATTTGGAAATGTATGTATATTCTGATAAACGTATGTATGTACATATGTATATGCTTATATGTATTTGTTTTTGTAAGATTTTGCTTGTTAGGCTGCGTATAAAACTAACACTGAATTTTACCCTAAAAATATGCTTTAGTTTTTTTTAAAGATCTTTATGTTTTTTTTTCCAAAAAGTGATTTTAAAGTACGCACTGGATTTTATAATACAAATTACGGTGGAACCTTTTATATAAAAACCTTAATTCCAAGAAAAACTACCTTGGATTTGAAGAGACTTATTTTTATGTTTAAAAAAAGGATAATCTTGTAATTCGTACAGAATTAGAACTAAGATCTTATACAAGTTCAGATATGGTTCATTTCTTTTTATGAATAAAATGAAACAACTGTAATATTTTTGAATATACAAATAAATTGTTTGTATAATGTTACATATTTGTTAAATTATGTTATCATACAAACATTTTCTCAAGACTTATATGCCATTGGGTCTTATAGTGTAGCTAGTATCAAATGTGGACTGATTGTCTCGAAATTAAACAATTCGATTATGAATAATCTCTTGAAATATTTAGGCGTCTAAACTCGTTTGGTATCATTGGGAAATCTAAATATTTAAATTAGTATACAGATATGCCGGATTTGAATTTATATCAAAAACTGTAATTCGGTCAAAGATTTGGTTAGATAAGATTAGTTTGTTGGTATGATAGTCAGACTCATCTAGACCATAAAGTTTATTGTAATACGAAGAAAGCTACCAAAATGCATATCACTGACTCTTAAAAATTGGACTAACCGAATCTCTTCGAAAAGTTCTTAAATTGAACAATATATTTGTCAGCTATACCGTCTTGGTCTTCAATTAAATAGGACTCCAAAACTACTCAGAGTGATATTTCTTCAGACATCGAAGTGCTACAAATAGAAGGAGTGACTCTACAACGATGAAATTTTGCATACTTGTTTGGTTTTTCTTCTATATAAGCCGCAATTCTCAACATAATTTAATGAAATTCGGCACACATCTATTAGTTGACCCAAAAAACAGCTCTACCAATTTTGTTTGAAATCCTACAACTCTTACGAGAATTATACTTAAGTTCAATACAAATAAAAAGTTGCGCCTAAAAGACCGCAACACTTTTTGCTTAAATTAAATTTTGCTTAAATTTGTTATACGAGCGGTAACATTCGGTGAGTTTTTTTTCAGTCAATCTTTCACATGCTTCTGGTGGGAGCACCGAGTAAAACCGAACCAGTTTAGTTTTTGTCCAAAGAAACACGAAAACACTGAATTTTGTAGAGCTTTTTTGATTTCCTGATATCTCCTAAACTATATACGGGATTAAGTTACTTTTTTATGCTGACTAAAATCAAGGTTCTATATTTTAATTAAATCGATATCAAGATTAAAGCTGATAAACTATATTCGATGCATGAGCTACTGAGTTTGATGAAAAATCATGAAAATATAAGTTTTTCATGAAAACAGTTATTGGTCCTTAATATCAAGGCTCTTCTCTATAGAACTCCATCATTAGATTTTTCGAAAGCGGTGGTCAAAAAATGGCTTCTTTTCAGCAAAAAATACCATAGTGCGACGGTTTGGCGATTTTCAGACTTATCGCGTGCCTTTCAGTGTGACAGTGTTCTGCTATGACGGACATAAATAGGGATATATCGAATTTTGATAGTGACTGTAATCAGTGTGAACATTTCCTATCTAAACGAAACACATCTTTTCGAATTAAATATATTTTCTGTTAGTTTTTCGCTGAAGAGCTTGTTATTGACTAGAGGTATGACATCAGATTTTAGTTATACATGTGACGTGATCGCTTTAAAGGTGGTGGAATTGAACCCAATGGCTAACAACAGATGTATCATAAGAGTGCCGAATTGACTCAAGCCTCTTTATCACTTTTCGAACTAAAAAAATTTGTTCTGATTTTTATAAGAAAACTTATACATTTTTCTTATAGCTTGAAAGCTATCGTATGTAAATACGAAAATGTCTCTTATCTGAAGGAAAAGCCAATATACAAAGAGTCAAACGATACTAGTTTATTTTATAAGACACATTAAGAAATGTTATTTTGCCTTATCTTACAACAATTGCAAGACCAATTTAATTTATTTAAGTCGAGTAACGATCTATCCTATTTAATATTTAAAATAAAAGAAAATCGTGTTGCCTACTTTTAGGAGGTTTTGTAAAAAGTTTACTACTATAGCTTATTGTGTTTATTGTTGAAAAATAAATTTAACTAATTTATTTTTAACATGTTTTCAGCAAAAATTTAAACAAACAAATATTAAAAAGTCTTTAAAACTATGCAAACTGGGTTCAAATCGCTTTATTCGACTACGATCAAACACTTAGACTTTTAAGCAAATATTGTGTAACATACCTTAGGGATTTTTAAAATAAATTATTTTGAAAAAAGTTTAATAAAATTTCATATCTTAACATATCAGTTTGTTTGTCAAACATTTATTTTTAAAGTTTTTTTTTTCCTACAAGGAATATTTGACAAATGAGTTACAATGTAGTAAACCTTGTATGTTAAATATTTTTTAAAGTATCCTAAAAGTATGCTACACAAATTTTTTGAAATATCTTAAGTTTCAATCAATATCGAATTCGGTGATTTGAACCCTGGGGCCAAACTACGGCATTCGATATCGATCGAAAACTCAGACTTTTTAGCGAAAATTGTGAAGTATACTTTAGGGATGTACAAAGTTACTTCGATGCAATATGTTTATTGAAATTTGGTATCCGTTTTGATTCGTTTTTAAATATATATATTGTTCAATTAAAACTCTTACTATTGTTCATCTTTTGGCAAATAACTTTAAAAAAATATAGTAAACTGTGCATCTTTTAAATAATTTTGATTATCGTCAAAGTATGCTATACAAATGTTTTGAAAATATCTAAGATTTCGATCGATATCGAATGCCGTAATTTGGCCCCTGATCACACTACTATTTACGATTACCCAATTCCAATACATACATATACATATCATCAGAATTTCTGCATAAAATTCGCCCTTAAGGAAACTACTATAATAAATAAACCACCAACAAGCTCTCGCTCTTAAAGGTGCCTTATTGCCTCAAATTGATTTAAATTGTTCAAGGTAATGTTGTTTATTTAATTTAAGTAAAATATATTGTCAAAATATAAAGTATTACTATAGGAATACATTGCAAGACTAATACAATGTATTTGGCAGTCCTAAAATATAAAAGGCAACCCTTGTATATGTAGATGAAAAGGGAAATATATTTAGTTAACTAATTCACAAAAAACTTTTACTGGGTTTTTTAATTTCTTATGGCATATTTTCCATTAAAACAACTTTAAAGCAATAAATCATAAGTAATAGCCTTTTTCGCTTACCAAAAAATGTTTCTGCCCACTGTTAACTACTTTTTACAAAACTGACGCCACTTGAGTTATAGTACCCACATGGGACTTTAGTATTTCGAGCCAAAATTTTGCGTATTTTTCCTTTTTTACATTCGAATTTTGTTTAAAAGATTTGCTTGAGCTGTTGTTTTTACAACTCAAAAACATTAAGTGAAGCATTGGATTTTTGTTTTCTATTTGTTCGTTATTTTAAAGCTCAATTCAAGTAAATAAAACATTTGGTAAGAACAATTGTAATATGTTGTATTTGCAGTTATATTTATGTTGATTTAAAGTCTTTTATGTATTGAAATTAAAAAAAAAATGTTTTATTTTATTTCAGTTTAAATTTAACGATGCAAATGATTTCGATGTTGTATTTGTTTTTGGAAGCAAAAAATTATGGCTATATTGATTTTGTTGCTGCCATCCATTTGCTTTTATATGTTTGTATCATGTGCTTTTATGTACAAAATAAATAAAAATATTTGTACAATAATATTTTAGTATTTTGCTATTTTGGAATTTAACTCATGGCACAAATTGGTAACATTTCAACAAGCAAATTTTGTCGACATACAAACACAAATTCATTTTTGCAGGATATTATTTAAACACACACATACACACACTTAGCATATGCAGTTGTTTAAATGTATTGAAACAAAAGCTCTTGAATTCAAACACAACTTGATGTTTTATAACAAAAAAAAAATAAAAAACTAAAGTAAAATAAAATAAAGAAAACAAATATTTCATTTTCTCTTGTTTTAACTCGTTCATTTATAGAATTCTATTAAGTGTGTAAATATATGTATGTGTGCTTATTTCAATGTATAAGTGTAGATTTTATATAAACAAAAAAATGTCAAGGACATTTCCATTTACTTTAGTTTTAACAATGTAAAACATTAAGCCTACGAGAAAGTACAATAAGTACGTTATACATTCATAACATTTACAACTTGAAATTCTATTTAGAGGAAAATCAATGTTTTTGTTCTATTTTCTATTGGTGAAAAATGCATGTTTCTCCAGCTGATGAATGGAGGCTGTAATGCTATGAATAAGAATTTGTGGATTAAAAGTTAATTTTAGCTTAAAAGTTAATTTTCACATTAAATATAATTTGTGCCTTTAACCAACTCGAGTATATATGGATTTAGAATAGAGTTAAACTACAAAACTACTAAAAAATAAAGATATCAAAATTTCATCAATAATTGTCTCATTTCATTTATAACAAATTTTTCATATAAAAATTTTTATAGAAAATTTTTCATATAAAAATTTGTAAAAAAAAATTTTTCATATAAAAATTTTTATAGAAAATTTTTCATATAAAAATTTTTAAAGAAAATTTTTCATATCAAAATTTATTTTTAGAAAATTTTTCATAAAAAAATTTTTATAAAAACTCTTTCATATAAAAATTTTTATAGAAAATTTTTCATATAAAAATTTTTCATACAAAAATTTTTATACAAAATTTTTCATATAAAAATTTTTATAGAAAATTTTTCATATAAAAATTTGTAAAAAAAAATTTTTCATATAAAAATTTTTATAGAAAATTTTTCATATAAAAATCTTTCATACAAAAAATTTTATACAAAATTTTTCATATAAAAATTTTTATAGAAAATTTTTCATATAAAAATTTTTATAGAAAATTTTTCGTATAAAAATTTTTATAGAAAATTTTTCATATAAAAATTTTTATAGAAAATTTTTCATATAAAAATTTTTATAGAAAATTTTTCATATCAAAATTTTTTTTTTAATTTTTCATATCAAAATTTATTTTTAGAAAATTTTTCATAAAAAAATTTTTATAAATACTTTTTCATATAAAAATTTTTATAGAAAATTTTTCATATAAAAATTTTTCATACAAATATTTTTATACAAAATTTTTTATATAAAATTTTTCGTATAAAAATATTTATAGAAAATTTTTCATATAAAAATTTTTATAGAAAATTTTTCATATAAAAATTTGTATGGAAAATTTTTCTTATAAAAATTTTTCATATAAAAATTTTTATAGAAAATTTTTCATATAAAAATTTTTAAAGAAAATTTTTCATATTTGCATAGAATATTAAAATTTTTATAGAAAATTTTTCATATTAAAATTTTTGTAAAAAATTTTTCATATTAAAATTTTTATAGAAAATTTTTCATATTAAAATTTTTATAGAGATTTTTCATATAAAAATTTTTATAGAAAATTTTTCATATAAAAATTTTTATATAAACATTTTCATATAAAATTTTTTATAGGAACTTTTTCATATAAAAATTTTTATAGAAAATTTTTCATATAAAAATATTTATGGAAAATTTTTCTTATAAAAATTTTTATAGAAAATTTTTCAGTTAAAATTTTTATAGAAAATTTTTCATCTAAAAACTTTTAAAGAAAATTTTTCATATTTGCATAGAATATTAAAATTTTTGTAAAAAATTTTTTATATTAAAATTTCTATAGAAAATTTTTCATATCAAAATTTTTATAGAAAATTTTTTATATAAAAATTTTTATAGAAAATTTTTCATATAAAAACTTTTAAAGAAAATTTTTCTAAAAAATTTTTCATATAAAAATTTTTATATAAACATTTTCATATAAAATTTTTTTATAGCAACTTTTTCATATAAAAATTTTTATAGAAAATTTTTCATATAAAAATTTTTATCGAAAATTTTTTATTTAAAAATTTGTATATAAAATTTTTTAAATAAAAATTTTTATAGAAAATTTTTCACATAAAAATTTTGATAGAAAATTTTTCATATAAAAATTTTTCAAGAAAATTTTTCATGTAAAAATTTTTATAAAAAATTTTTCATATAAAAATTTTATAGAAAATTTTTCATATACAAATTTTTAAAGACAGTTTTTTATATAAAAAATTTAATTCTGTTTGGATATTTTGCTTTTTTTTGAAAAATTTCCAATAAAAATTAAAAATTTTTGAAAAATTTCCTATAAAAATAAAAAAAATTTGAAATACTACCCATTAAAATACAAAATTTGTGAAAATTTTCCAATAAAAAAGAAGAAATTTGTGAAAAATTTTCTATAAAAATAAAAAATTTTTCAAAAATTTCCTATTATCATAGGAAATTTTTTATAAAAATTAGAAATTTTTACAAAATTTCCTATAAAAATAAGATAATTTTAAAAAATTTCCCATAAAAATAGGAAATTTTTGAAAAATTTCTTATAAATAAAAAAATAAATAAAAAAAAATTTTAAAATTTCCTATAAACAAATTTTTATAGGAAATTTTAATTTTTTTTTTATTTATTTTTTTATTTATAAGACATTTTTACAAAATTTCCTATAAAAATAAGATAATTTTAAAAAATTTCCCATAAAAATAGGAAATTTTTGAAAAATTTCTTATAAATAAAAAATAAATAAAAAAAATTTTTAAAATTTCCTATAAAAATTTTTATAGAAAAATTTTCTATAAAAATATAAAATTTTTAAAAAATTTCGTATAAAATCAAAAATTTTTCAAAAATTTCGTATAAAAATTCCTATAAAAATGGGAAATTTTTGAAAATTTTCCTATACAAATAAGAAACTTTTGAAAAGTTTCCTGTTAAAATAATAATTTTTTTGAAAAATTTTATATACAAATATAAAATTTTTAAAAAATTTTATAAAAAAATATTAAATTTTAAAAAAAAATTTCCTATAAAAATAAGAAATTTTTGAAAAATTTCCTATAAAAATAAGAAATTTTCTATAAAAAAAGAAAATTTTTTAAAAAATTTCCTATATATTATTTGTATACATTTACAAAAACAACTTACGTTTGTATCTATATGAATTAATACATGAACAACCACAAGTCACGCTTGTATCCATATGGATACATATATATATTTTTTTGGCTCAAACCAAAAAACTTTTGATATAATAAAGTAAAATAAACATTTTCTTAATGTTGGATATGTTTTTTGCATACAAAAGTTTTTATTGAAAATTACTAGTAATGAAGTTAAATGTATCCATATGGACACAATATAGCAAAAACTGTTAAGGAAATATAATAATAGTAAGCGAAATTATAAAAATGTTGTTGTGTATATTAAAAAAATCGGTTTAATATAGATTACATATATAAGTTTCACTTTGATATGAATTCTCATCTTTTCCGTCTGCTTTAATCGGGTTTATTTCAGATATGTCTATGTTTTTGTATATAAATGTGTTGAACATCATTAAATCATTTACCATTTGTCATAGTCTATAAAATAAGTTTTTCTCAAAGGACAAAAAAACTAAAAATCTTTATTTACCAAATTAGATGCAATGACCAGCATAATTTTGGGAATGACTTTTCGATATAATTTATTTATTATTCAATTTAAACACAAACTAAAATAGTCCTTTAGCACCACAATTCTATGTATTAAACATGACTCATGGGTATTGATTCTATTGAGTAAATAATACTAAAGACTCTAGATGCATTTATTTATAAGGACACCACAAGAAGAGCTAAACATATTTAATGAACAATAAGATGAGAAATATATATATAAAATAGTTTTTGAAAATTTCATTTAGTTTAAGAATTTTTTGAATAACATTCAAGGAAGAAATAAATACGTTAAAGTTACATTACAATAATTTCTAGCTATAAAATGTTAAGTCAAGATTACGCATTATGTTGGCAAAAATATCAAAAGTGTTTATTTTTAATTTTGAAATCTGTGTCACTGCTAAGTCGCTTACTGGGATATGTGATACTCGAATCCCTTGAACAATTCAAAGCAAACTGCACAGAAACTATTGTAGTCGTATTTAAAATTCCATTTTAAAATTTATTGTTCGCACATTCAGAATTAACATAAGACCCATGTAAACGAAAAAAAAAACAAAAATGGTATGAAAAACAGAAAGAATAATAAACAAAATTTTCCCTCTGGAATTTTTACTTTAAAACACAGAACATTTAAACTAAAAGTATACGAGCTGGAATTCTTGTGAACTACAACTTAAGAGACATAAACATATTCTCGAAAAGCAGCACAATTTTCCCAGAGGAAGGAAAGACAAGGCCGACATTTTTAAGGCCTATAAATATTTTGAAGAATTTTCTGGAAAAAAAATTTTATTAAATTTTTATAACGAAAAATTTTCTTTAACAAAATTTGTCTGAAAAATTTTATATTAGTGTATTCCACTATGATGCCAATTTATTACAACTATTATACAAACAACCATTTTTCGAGTTTCGATGTTTCGTTAGGCCATAAACATCAGAAGGAGTATTTAATTTTTATACTGAACATTTTTCTTCAACGAATATTTTGTTATTAAAAAATTTTCTATAACGAAAATCTTTATATTGAAAAATATTGTATAACGAAACATTTTTAGTTTTAAAAATTTTTATAACGAACATTTTTAAATTAAAAAATTTCCTATAACGATAACTTTTTATTGAAAAATTTCCTATAATAAAAAATTGTCTATAATGAAAATTTGTACACTGAAAAGTTTTCTATAACGAAAGGTTTTCTGTAAACAACATTTCTGATTGAAAAATTTTTATATTGAAAATTGTTCTATAACGAAAATTTTTATACTAAAATTTTTATATTAAAAATTTCCTAAAACAAAAATTTATTATAATTATAAATAATTGTAATTAATTGGGATCTTAGTGCAATACAGTAGAGTAAAAGTTTTTAGCAAACATTTTTATATTAAAAATGTCCCATTAAAAAAATTTAACATAAAAAAGGAAAAATTTAATTTGAAATATTTTCTATAATAAAAATTTGTATACTGAAAAATGTTCTATACGAAAGATTTTCAATAACGAAAAGTTGTATATTGAAAAATTTTCTATAAGGAAAATTTTTCTATTTAAAAATTTTCAATAACAAAAATTTTTATATTGAAAAATTTTCTATAACGACAATTTTTTTAAATGAAAATTTTTGTATTAAAAGAAATCCTATAACGAAAATTTTTATATTGAGAAATTTCCAAAATAAAATTTTTAATATGAAAAAGAGAATTCTCTATAACGAAAATTTGTATACCGAAAAATTTTCTTTAATGAATATTTTTGAATTGAAATTTTTTTAAAACTAAAATTTTTATATTGAACAATTTTTTATAACGAAAATTTTAATTTAAAAAAATTTTTTAGAATGAAGATTTTTATATTTAAAAATTTTTATAACGAAAGTTTTTATATTTAAAAATTTTCTATGACGAAAACTTTTATATTGAAAAATTTTCTATAACAAAAATTTTAGTATTGAAAAATTTTCTATAACGAAAATTTTTATATTGAAAAATTTTTTGAAAAATTTTCTATATTGAAATTTTTATATAAAAGAATTTTCCAAAACGAAAATTTGTATATCAAAAACTTTTCTATAACAAAAAGTTTTATATCGAAAAATTTTCTAGAGCGAAATTTTTTATATCGAAAAATTTTCTAGAACAAAAACTTTTATTCCGAAAAATTTTGTAGAACGAACATTTTTATATTTAAAAATTTTCTAGAACAAAAATTTTATGATTAAAAAATTTTCTGTAACAAAAATGTTTATATTGAACAATTTTCTAGAACGAAAATTTTTATATTAAAAAATTTTCTAGAACAAAAATTTTTATATTAAAAAGTTTTCTGCAACAAAAATTTTAAAAACTTCCTAAAACATAAATATTAATCTTGAAACATTTTTTAATATAATGAAATGAAATGAATAAAATGAAAATTTTTATATTAAAAAATTTTCTATAACGAAAATTTTTATTTTGAAAAATTTGCTATAACAAAACTTTTTATATTGAAAAATTTTCTATAACAAAAATTTTTTTATTGAAAATTTTTCTATAACGAAAATTTTAATTTTGAAAACTTTTCTGTAACGAAAATTTCAATATTGAAAAATTTCCTATAACAAAAATTTTTATATTAAAAAATTTTCTATAATGAAAATTTTATATTTAAATTTTGGAACGAAAGTTTTTAGATTCAAAAATTTTCTTTAACGAAAATTTGATAAAATTTCTATTAGAAAATTTCTCTGCTACAGTTTTTTTTTGTCACAGGCCCTATATTAAATTTTCCTTCTGGTTCATTTTCCACTTTGACGCACACACACATTTTAATATTGAAAAAGGTGACAAAGGATCTGAAGAGTTATACAATGATCTTTTTCGTGTTTAAAAATAGAATACAAAAGAAAAATGTCATGTTTTGTAAAGGCTCACTAGGGAAATTCCATGTAAGGACGATGATGATGACGATGCAGTCACTGATAATACAAACCCCAAAAACAAAGAGACACACTTACGCAAACAACCAAGAAAACAAGGGAAAATTATATTATGACAGACATACAGATTTGGGCGAGTAAAATTATATGTAAATAAGCCAAAAGAAAGCCCTTTTCCGTAAGAAGCTTAAACCAAAGTTTTGTTGTTTATAACAGCAGTATTATGACACCAGAAAACAAACATAAAGAGATTACAAACTCATACATGCACAAACTAACACACATACAGATATAATCATTTGGGCTTTAAAAAGGATCCAACATAAGAGTAACAAAGTTATTTACATTTAGGAAGATTTGAAATGAGAAAAAGTAGAAACATGAAAAGCAGACCCAAAAATGCACAAACAAAAAAGCTCATGGCCATAATGAGTCAACTTCGACTACACTTTGTGTCAAGTCAGCCAATCTGTAGGAAATTTACTGTCAAAAGCATTAACAAACAAAAAGTTAAGAAAAAGAATTATGTTGAAATATGAAACCTGTTAAATACCGCAAAAGTACATAAATACCTGGAAAAACCTTAAGAATCATAATCATGAAATTTTAAGATATTCTTTAACAAAAATTTCCATAATTTAAAAATACTCAACACATTTAATCATTTAACTTGTTATCAGGATATAATGTCCTTACTACTAAAACCTCAATCACTAGCACACAAAATTTAACGCATTTTCACACCTTTTCTAATGGTTTTGATTTTATAAAATTTTAATCACTGTCGGATGTTTGTCGATTTCCAGACTCTTGAAAAATGTTGACGGCTCATAAATCATACTGTGTGGGCTAAGACAACGTTAAAGAACTTATTACTCCGTTAAGTGGAAGAATGAACAGCACATCCTTTTTTGCTACCACAAAATTCTTAACTTTATTACTCCTTGTTGTTTTCATGCTTTTAGGAGGTTTTCCTTGGAGATATAAGAATATTTCAATCATGTTTATTACTTATACACGCATACAGAAATAGATAAATACTTAAATACAAATTCAAAAGCATTTATAACAGTTCTGTTTACTTTCTTTATAGTAAAAGGCAAGATAAAGTAAAACTATTGCTATAGTAAGAAGAAATTTTTAAAACATTTCCGATAAAATTACGGCATGTTTCAAAAATTTTATATAAAAATAAGAAATTTTTGAAAATTTTCCTAACAAATAAAAAATTTTTACAAAATTTCCTATAAAAATTAGAAATATTTAAAAAAAATTTATAAAAATTAGAAATCATTAAAAAAAAATTTTATAGAAATAAGAAATTTTTGACAAAAAACTAAAAAAAATTTTTGAAAAATTTCCTATAAAAGATAAGATATGTTTGAAAAATCTCTTATAAATATAAGAAATTTTTAAAAATTTTCCATAAAAAAAGAAATCTTTGAAAAATTTAATGTAAAAATAAGAAATTTTTCAAAAAGTTCCTATAAAAATAAGAAAATTTAAAAAAAAATTCCTATAAAACTAAGTAATTTTTGAAAAATTTTCTTTAAAAATAAAAACATTAAAAAAAATAACAAATTTTTGAAAAATTTCCTACTAAAATAATACATTTTTAAAAAATTCTCTATAAAAAAAAGAAACTTTTCAAAAATTTCATAGAAAAATAAGAAATTTTTAAAAAATTTATTAGAAAAATTAGAAATTTTTGAAAAATTTCCTAAAAATATAATAAATTTTTGAAAAATTTCGTATAAAAATAAAAAAAATTTTGAAAAATTTTCTATCAAAAAAATAAATTTTTGAAAAATTTGCTATAGAAAAAAAAATTTTTGAAAAATTTCTTTTAAAAATAATATATAAATAATTTGATATATTTCCTATAAAAATAAGAACTTTTTGAAAAATTTCCTATAAAAATAAGAAATTTTTGAAAAATTTCCTATAAAAATCAGAAATTTTTAAAAAATTTATTAGAAAAATAAGAAATTTTTTAAAAATTTCCTAAAAATACAATAAATTGTTTTTAAAAGAAATTTTTGAAAAATTTCGTATAAAAATAAGAAATTTTTGAAAAGTTTTCTATCCAAATAAGAAATTTTTGAAAAATTTTCTATCAAAAAAAGAAATTTTTGAAAAATTTCCTATAAAAACAGACATTTTTGAAAAATTTCCTACAAAAGTAAGATTGTTTTTTAATTCCTATAAAAATGAGAAATTTTGACAAATTTTCTATAAAAATAAGAAATTAAAAAAAAAATCATATAAAAATAAAAAGTTTTTGAAAAATTTCTTATAAAAATTAAAAGCATTTGAAAAATTTCCAATCAAAAAAGAGGAATTTTTAAAAAATTTCCATAAAAATCAGACATTTTTATAAAATTGCCTATAAAAATAAGAAATTATTAAAAAAATTTCCTATAAAAATAAGAAACTTTTGAAAATGTTTCTATAAAAATAAAAAAAAAAAATGAAATTAAACAAAAATCTATGAAAAAATAAGAAGTTTTTGAAAATTTTCTTATAAAAATTTCCTAAAAAAATCAGACCATTTTACAAAATGTCCTATAAAAATAAATAATTTTTAAAATATTTCAAATAAAAATAATAATTTCATACAAAGATAAGAAATAGATTAAAAATTTCCTATAAAAATTTTGGAAAAATTTCCTATGAAAATAAGAAATTTTTAAAAATTTCCTATAAAAATAAGAAATTTTTCAAAAAAATTTTATAAAAATAATAAATTTTTGAAAAATTTTCTATAAAAATAAGAAATTTTTCAAAATTTTTCAATAAATATAAAAAATTTCTTATAAAAATTTCCTAAAAAATCAGATAATTTAACAAAATGTCCTACAAAAATAAATCATTTTTAAAATATTTCCAATAAAAATAATAATAATAATTTCCTACAAAGATAAGAAATTTATTAAAAATTTCCTATAAAAATAAGAAATTTTGGAAAAATTTCCAATAAAACTAAGAAATTTTTGAAAAATTTCTTATAAAAATAAGAAATTTTTGAAAAATTTCCTATAAAAATAAGAAATTTTTGAAAAATTTCCTTTAAAAATAAGAAATTTTTGAAAATTTTCCTACACAAATAAGAAATTTTTGAAAAATTTCGTATAAAAATAAGAAATTTTTGAAAAATTTCCTATAAAGATAAGAAAGTTTTGAAAAATTTTCAATAAAGATAAGAAATTTTTGAAAAATTTCCTATAAAAATAAGAAATTTTTGAAAAATTTCGTATAAAAATAAGAAATTTTTGAAAAATTTCCTATATAGATAAGAAATTTTTGAAAAATTTCCTATATAGATAAGAAATTTTTGAAAAATTTCGTATAAAGATAAGAAATTTTTGGAAAATTTCCTATAAAAATAAGAAATTTTTGAAAAATTTCCTATTAAAATAAGAAATTTTTGAAAAATTTCCTATAAAAATAAGAAATTTTTAAAAATTTCCTATAAAAATAAGAAATTTTTAAAAATTTTCCTATAAAACTAAGAAATTTTTGAAAAATTTCCTATAAAAATAAGAAATTTTTGAAAAATTTGTTATAAAAATAAGAACTTTTTAAAAAATTTCCTATAAAAATAAGAAATTTTTAAAAAAATTATTATAAAAATAAGAAATGTTTGAAAAATTTAATATAAAAATAAGAAATTTTTGAAAAATTTCTTATAAAAATATGAAGTTTTTTAAAAACTTCTTACAAAATAAGAAATTTTTCGACATTTTGCTAAAAAAGTAAGAAATTTTTGAAAAATTTCCTATGAAAATAAGAAATTTTTAGAAAAAATAAATAAGAAATTTTTGAAAAATAAAAAAATTTTGAAAAATTTCTTATAAAAATAAGAAATTTTTAAAAATTTCCTATAAAAATAAGAAAGTTTTGAAAAACTTCGTATAAAATTAAGAAATTTTTGGAAAATATCCTATAAAAATGAGAAATTTTTGAAAAATTTCTTATAGAAATAAGAAGGTTTTAAAAAATTTCCAACAAAAATATGAAGTTTTTAAAAAAATTCCTATAAATAAAAAGAAGTTTTTAAAAAACTTCATATAAAATGCATTAAGGAGACAATTTTTTCAAATCAAAGTAAATTTTTCTATACAAGAATGTATTATTTTGAAACATATAAAAAAACAACTTTCCTATCCACTTTTATATGGTCAAATCCTACTTAATTTTCCCTACTTTTTATTCCCTTGTTTTAATTTATCTCTTACTAAATGTTTTTACTTTTGCTACCTTTAATTTATGTGGGAGTATTTGTGTGTCTAATATAAAGTGTCTGTTATTGTGTGTGAGTTTATCTTTCAGTTTTGTTCAAGTATCAATTCCTGTTGATTTGTTCTTTATATAAGTGATAGGTAACGGCAGCTATTGATAAGTAGAAAAAAGAAATATAGACAAAAAAACGTGAGATTGTACAGCATGACATGAACTTTTCAATAATCAAGATTTTTAAAGTAATTTGAATTAAAAATTGTACTATGACCTAAATATTTAAGGAAGTATGTGAATGTCTAATCATATATAAGTAGTTGTTACTTTGGTACCATGTGTATGCATCCGATAGTTACTAGCGGTCAAAATTGATAGACAGTATCAAGGAAATTTGGATCAAAATTTTATTTCAGATATAAAAGTTCACTATCATTTTAACTAAAATCCAACAAACTTAAACATTCGAATATCGTAATGAAGTAAAGTTAACAACGTGCGTGAATGATAGCGGTTGTCCTCAGGAAATTTCAATTATGTAACAAGATAATGTTTAAAATACTGGCCGCTTCCTTAATTTAAAAAATCGTATACCTAGGAATTTGTTATACTTTTTTGAATCATGTGTATAATTGAAAAAATGAATATAATTGTGTGTCTACTTAAACACTGCCAATGCTGACATTGAAAACTTTTCATTTTTCTACATTTACAATTTACACAGACACTCGAACTTTAACATAAAGACACGAACACGTTTTTATATATTTTTTTGCTCTACATTGATTTGCACAAAACAAATTGAAAAACTATAATGTGATGCAGTAAAGTTTTATTTCAGTTTAAATGTACTTTTTATGACAATTTTGTTTTATTTGAGTGTTTGTATACAGAAGAAAAAAAGACACCATTTACATAGACAGAATAAAATAGAAATCGTTTCAGAGGAATCAATATATTGATTTAAAAAGCGAAAGAAATTTAGCTGAAATAATAAAGTAAGTATTTACAATTTAAAGTAAACTATAAATTACTACAAAAAATTGTATATTTATACAAATTCTGCAGAAAGATAAAGTAATACCTTTATTTTGTTCTAAGGAGTGTTTATTTAAAATAAAATATTTTGTGAAAATTTATTATGTAACACTTTTTTCTATATATGATCGAAAATATAACAAAACTTAAATATTTGTTTATTTCTAACCTAAAATTTATTAGTTTTTTATTTATAATTCACAGAGTCCCTACAGTATTTCGTGTTTGAATATATGCATATACAAATGTATACATATAAATAAAAAATTTTGGTAAAAAATTTTAAATTTTAATTTCTTGTATTTTCTAACACATTTAAAACCCCAAGTCTTAAGGTCCTTTGGGATCAGTTTTTTCTAAATAATTGTTAACAATTGTTGGTTTCAAATTGTTTTGTTTTCAATGTTGGCTTTTGTTTAGATACAATTTTGCATAAATAATTGCTGAAATGAAAATTTATAAAATTTTTAAACAAAAATTGTACATAAGTAATTTTTTTTTAACAAAGGAAGTTTTTCGAAATTATTTACTCCTACACAGTTTTTTAGTGTATGTATTTATTTTTAGCTTTGAAATAAATTTATAATAAATTGCTGCATACTTAGGGGGATTTATTTTGAAGGCGTATAAGTGATATTTGATTGTTAAAGAGATGATATCGCTAATACGTCAAGGTGTTTGTGTGGTGAACTTTGAAGGTTTTATTATCTCTTAATTGTTAAGGCATGTTTTCACAATGCCATGTCAACACCTCAAGTGTGCAAACGAACACCATTAGTATTACTTACATTTAAAAGAAAATTCAGAACATATAATTTACCTCATCAGAAAATAAGAATAATAAAAATTTTTTTTTTTTTAATTTCTTATTTTTATACAAAATTTTTCAAATAATACTTATTTTATAAAAAATTAAAAAAAAATATATTTTTCAATAAAATTTTTCAGAAATTTCTTATTTTTATATGAAATTTTTCAAAAATTGCTTTTTTTATAGGAAATTTTTCAAAAATTTGTTATTTCTATAGGAAATTTTTCAAACATTTCTTATTTTTATAGGAAGTTTTTAAAAAATTTCTTATTTTTACATAAAAATTTTCAAATATTTTTTATTTTTATAGGAAATTTTTCAAAAATTTAATTTTTTACAGGAATTTTTTCAAAAATTTATTATTTTTATAGGAAATTTTTCAAAAATTTCTTTTTTTTCTAAGAAATTTTTCAAAAATTTCTAATTTTTTGAAGAAAATTTTCAAAAATCTGTTTTTTCTCAAGAAAATTTTCAAAAATCTCTTATTTTTTTTTAGAAAATTTTCAAAAATTTCTTATTTTTTTTTTAGCAATTTTTTCAAAAATTTCTTATTTTTTTAAGAAAATTTTCAAAAATTTCTATATTTTTAAAGAAATTTTCAAAAACTTCAAATATTTATAAGAAATTTTTCAATAATTTCTTCTTTATAGGAAATTTTAAAAAAAATTCTTATTTTTATATGAATTTTTTTTTTAAATTTCTTATTTTTATAGAAAGTTTTTCAAAAATTTCTTATTTTTAAAGGAAATTTTGGAAAAATTTCTTATTTTTTTAAGAAATTTTTTAAAAATTTCAAAATTTTATAAGAAATTTTTCAAAAATTTCTTATTTTTATAGGAAATTTTTCCAAAATTTGTTATTTTTATAAGAAATTTTTCAAAAATTTCTTATTTTTATAAAAAAATTTTAAAAAAATTCTTATTTTTTCAAGAAAATTTTCCAAAATCTTTAATGTTTTTAAAAATTTTTTTAAAAATTTCTTATTTGTTTTAGAAATTTTTCAAAAATTTCATTTTTAAAAAAATTTTTAAAAATTTCTTATTTTAAGAGGAAATATTAAAAAAATTTCTTATTTTTATAGAAAATTTTTAAAAAATTTCTTATTTTTATAGGAAATTTTTAAAAAACTTCTTATTTTTATACGAAATTTTTCAAACATTTCTTATTTTTATAGGAAATTTTTCAAAAATTTCTTATTTTTATAAGAAATTTTTAAAAAATTTTTCACTTTTTTTGGAAATTTTTTATTTTTGTAGGAAATTTGTCAAAAAATTCTAATTTTTACAGGAAATTTTTAAAACAATTCTTATTTTTATAGGAAATTTTTAAAAATTTCTTATTTTTATGGGAAATTGTACAAAAATTTCTTATTATATGAAAACTTTTCAAAATTTCCTATTTTATCGGTAATTTTTTTTAAAAATGTCCTATTTTTATAGGAAGTTTTTAATAAATGTATTATTAATTTTTAGGAAATTTTTCTTATTTTTGTAGGAAATTTTTCAAAAATTTCTTTTTTTTATAGAAAATTTTTCAAAAATTTCTTTTTCTAATAGGAAATTTTTCAAAATTTTCTTATTTTAATAGAACATTTTTCAAAAATTAATTTTTTTGTAGGAATTTTTTCAACGATTTCTTATTTTTAAAGGATTTTTAAAAAATTTTTAATTTTTATAAGAATTTTTTAAAAATTTCTTATTTTTATAGGAAATTTTTCAAAAATTTCTTATTTTCATAGGAAATTAAAAATTTTGTTTTTTATTTTTATGGGAAATTCTTCAAAATTTACTTATTTTTATAGGAAATTTGTAAGTTTATTATTTGTATAGGACATTTTTCAAAATTTTCTTATTTTTATAGGAAATTATATAAAAAATTTTCTTATTTTGATAGGAAATTTTTCCAGAATTTTATATTTTTATAGGAAATTTTTCAGAAATTTCATATTTTCATAGAAAGTTTTTGAAAAACTTCTTAATTTTTGTTATAATTTCATATTTTGATTTAAAATTTTTCTAAAGTTGTTTTTTCTATATTGGAAATTTTTCTTAAAATTCTTATGTTTATAAGAAAGTTTTCAAAAATTTCGTTTTGCTATTGGAAATTTTTCATATATTTTTGCTTTTTATAGAAAATTTTTCTAGTCTATTATAAAAATTTTCTTCTTGTTGAAAGAATTTTCATCATTTATTTTATTATTCGCTTATATAAATTAAAGAAAACGATTAACTTAATTTGAGTCAAATTAACATTAAACATCATGAATTATGTGAGACTATTAAACAACAAAAAATTACAACACAGTTTACTATTAACATCATTTGTAAATGTATTTTTCTTATAGATGTTATTCTTATCCTTATACTAAATTTAACGATTTTTCTCGTGCAATTGCACTTACTTACATACAAACACTTGCATTACACACCATAAAAATGTATGCAAATATAATATAAAATTATAAACAATTTAATACAAGATTATGCGACTTCATATACAAATACATAAAAAAACAATGAAAATAACATAAAATTCTATAAAAGTGAAAGGAGATAACTTCGATGGGGCAGAGGAGAAGGAAAGAGTTACTGGAAAAAATGCTTAAAGGCAATTTTAACAAATGCAAATTGAACTTCAGTAGCAGTAAAAGAGATAAAAATGGTTAAACCAAAAAAAAGAGAGAGAAGTTGAGAATAGAAGTATGAATGTTTAAAATAATAACAATATATTCGAAAGAGAAAATAAGAAAATCCGCATTAAATTTAATGGAATGTATGCGAAAAACAATAGGGATAACAGTAAATGTGGAATGAGGAATGAGATGAGTCAACTGTGAGACTAACAGGATGTTCTGTGCTTTGAAAATTAAAAAAAAAAGTTTAAATCTGCCTATAACAGATTTATATTTTTCATAACTTAAATTGATTTTAGATAACTTTGAGATATAGTCAATAAATTTCTGTCTTAGTTTGTTTAATATTAGTCCTTTCTATTTTGAAGTAATAAAATTTACTGCTTTGCAGTAGCATCAAGCATGAGAAACAGAAAGTCGTTGTTAAAAATATTCAACACCAACACCAATTGTGCTGCATAAAAAATGCAGCAAACAAAACCATTTGAAGTGATTTACGAGCACTTGATATGCACATATCAAGAGACTACATAGACAATCATACAAACACACACGCATTAATGGGTTAAAGAATAAATATCTTTGCATATATTTGCAAATGTACTTGAATGAGGGAATAAAACAATTGCTTTAAAAAAAAAAAAAATTTTTTGTATTTGCCAGGATATAGCCAATGTGTTTAAAGTAATGACATACACACATACACTCTGGCAACACAAAAACATTAAAACATATAAATGCACATTATTAAGCTTTTTTTTTTTGTTAAATGCAAAGATAATGTGAAAATCGAAAACAAAAATATATTTGAACTAACGAAACAGCTGTAACACACACACATTCACTCCTTTTAACCTTAGCATCTAAATAGTTAACACCAAACGAAAAAAGTACATAATTATATTTGAAATTTCAAAAAATATCAAATTAGTTTTTTCTTACATTCTTTTAACTTTTTCATAGTGGAATATTTTTCTCTTTTAAAAACTATTTCCATAGTTTCTTGATGCTGCTGCTGCTGCTGCTGCTACTGCAGTAGACATTTTATTTTCTATTTTTCTGCAATTTAAATTCTAAAGTGACATTTGAAAAATAACTGAATGAATAATTTGTTTTTTCTCTTCGTTACTTGAAATGTAATTGCTGAAGAATGGAAAAAAGCTCAAGGAATGCATGCATGAGTTACGAGCTGTTGTCAAGTTTAGAGTTTTGCTATAAACTTTTGTAATGTTTTGACTTGTAAATAATTTGTTTATTTGAATTAGAATGCGAACACTATTCGCACATCTATCATTTGGAGGATAATTTTTAGTTGAAACGAAAAAATGTAATGAATTAGTCATTTGAAGTTAAAAAAGGCAAAATAAAGGCATGCGAGTAAGAAAACTAGGTCGTTTTTAACAGTGTTTGAAAATTCACTGTCAAAATTTTTAATTCATATTTATAAAGAATTTTTCAGAAATTTATAAATTATTAGAGAAATTATTATTTTTAAAAATTAACAGGAAATTTGTTAAAAATGTTTAATAAAAATAAGACTTGATTGAATTTTTCTATTAAAACAAGAAATTAAAAAAAATTTATTAAAAATAAGAAATTTTAAAAAAATGTTCTTTAAAGATTAAACATTTTTGATAAATTTGCTATAAAATAAGAAGTTTTTGAAAATTTTGCTATAAATTTCCTATACAAGAAAGAAATTTTTGAAAAATTTCCTATGAAAAATATTACATTTTTAAAAAATTTCATATAAAATTTAACAAATTTTTGAAACGTTTCCTATAAAATTAAGAAATATTTGAAAAGTTTCTTATCAAAATAAGACATTTTTTAAAAATTTCCTATAAAAATAAAAAATTTTCGAAAATTTTCCTATAAATATAAGAAATTTTTGAAAAATTTTCCACAAAAATAAGAATATTTTCAAAAATTTCCCTTAAGTATAAAAAATTTTTTTAAAACTTCCTACAAAAACAAGAAAATTTTGAAAAATTTCCCAAAAATACAAGAAATTTTTGAAAAGTTTCCTATAAAAATAAGAATTTTTTGAAAAATGTCCTATAAAAATAAGAAATTTTTGTAAAATTTGCTATAAAAATAAGAAATTTTTAAAAATTTTGTATAAAAAAAATTAATATTTCCTATAAAAATAAGAAATTTTTGAAAATTTTTCTAAAAACACAAGATATTTTTAAAAAATTTCCTATCAAAATAAGAATTTTTTGAAAAATTGTTAAAAATTTCCTATAAAAAAAGAAAGTGTTGAAAAATTTCCTATAAAAAAAATTGTTGAAAAATTTCCTATATAAATAAGAAATCGTTGAAAAATTTAGTTAGAGGCAAAATAATGTTTAAAAAATTTTCTATACAAAAAAGTTATTTTTGAAAAATTTTCGATAAAAATTATCAAATTTTGAAAAGTTTCATATCAAAATAAGAAATTTTTGAAAACTTTCCTATCAAAATAAGAAATTCTTTAAAAATTTCATATAACAACAAGAAATTTGTTAAAAAATAAGGAATTATTTAAAATTTTCCTTCCTAAATCATAATTTTTTTAATTTTTTTTTAATAAAAATAAGAAATTTAAAAAAAAAATTTCCATAAAAATAAGAAATTTTTGAAAAATTTTTTTATAAAAATAAGCAAATTTTGAAAAATTTGCTATAAATATAAGCAAATTTTAAAAAAATTGTTATACAAATAAGAAAATTTTTGAAAAATTTTCTATAAAAATAAGAAAATTTTGAAAAATTTCTTGAAAAAATTAAAAAATTCAAAATTTTTTTTTATAAAAATATGAAATTTTCGAAAAATTTCCTATGAAAATAAAAAGAATTTTCATAAAAAGGAGAAATTTTTGAAAAATTTCCTATAAAAATAATAACTATTTAAAAATTACCTATAAATATAAGAAATTTTTGAAAAATTTTCTATAAAAGTAAGAAATTTTTGAAAAATTTCCCATAAAAATAAGAAATTTTTGAAAAATTTTTTGATAAAAATTTCCTATCAAAATAAGAATTTTTGGAAAAATTTCTTCTAAAAATAAGAAATTTTTAAAAAATTTCCTATAAAAAAGGTATTCTTGAAAAATTTCCTATAAAAATAAGAAATTTTAAAAAAATTTCCTATAAAAAATAAAAATTTTTGAAAAATTTTCTATAAATATAAGAAATTTTTAAAAAATTTTCTATAAAATAAGAAATCTTGAAAAAATCTCCTATTACAATGAGAAATTTTTGAAAAATTTCCTATAAAAATAAGAAATTTTTAAAAAATTTCCTATAAAAAATAGAAATTTTTGAAAAATTTCCTATAAAAAATAGAAATTTTTGAAAAATTTCCTATAAAAATAAAAAATATTTCAAAAATTTCCTATAAAAATAAGAAATTTTTGAAAAATTTGCTATAAAAAATATAAATTTTTGAAAAATTTCCTATAGAAATAAGAAATTTTGAAAAATTCCCTATAAAAATAAGAAATTTTTGAAAAATTCCCTATAAAAATAAGAAATTTTTGAAGAATTTCCTATAAAAATAAGAAATTTTTGAAAAATTCCTATAAAAATAAGAATTTTTGAAAAAATTTCCTATGAAGATACGAAATTTTAAAAAAATTTCCTATGAAAAGAAGAAATTTTTTAAATTTTTTTTTTTATAATAATAAGAAATTTTTGAAAAATTTCCTTTAAAAATAAGAAATTTTCGAAAAATTTCTTATAAAAATAAAAAAATTTTAAAAATTTCCTATAAAAAAAATTTTTGCAAAATTTCCTATAAAAATAAGAAATTTTTGAAAACTTTCCTATAAAAATAAAAAATTTTAGAAAAACTTCATTTAAAAATTAGAAACTTTTGAAACATTTTTCATAAAAATAGTAGATTTCTGTACCTATTTTCTATTTATAAATATTGGCTCAATATCTTAACAATTTTGAGATCATTAAACTTTTTCCATTTCGTAATTCAGTCTCATTTTGTTTATTCCCCTATTGAAAAATATGTCCTTTTGTTTTATTCTTCCTATTAAATTGGTATCAGGTTATAATATCTTTGTATTGACTTCGTTATTTTCTACGCCCTTTTGTTTTAAACAAATATAAAATATTTACACAAAAGTAATAACAATAATAAAAAATGTGTATTTTGTAATCAATATTATTAAACAAATAAACATTTGTTGCTCTACTTTAAATTGCTGACTTTTTTACTGACTTTTTTTTGTTTTGTTGGCAATAAAAAAAAAATCATAAAACATTTTTATGTTTGTCTACAACATATTTTTTTATTGTCTTTCATTAAATAAATATTAAATTTATATGTAGAAATGAATGAGCCTTTGTGTAAATACGGTGAATATTTTCGTACATACATACGTAGATAATGTTATGAATCATAGGGATGTATATATAATAAATGCACACAAACATATACACTTGACTATTTAAAAGTAGACCTGATCCTGTGTTAACAGGGCATACATTTATTAGATACCAATCGACTTAACAGAATAATGTTAATATTTTTTAAAAAAGTAATTTTTTTATTTAACTTGCCTTAAGGGTCATTGACTTAGTAATAATTGATAGGAGGACTAGGTGTACTTAAATATATTGGAGATTTACACATATTTTATCTATTGTAAATTTAATATAATTCTTAACTATTTACAATATCTATAAAAAATATTTACTTTATCAACTTAAGTACTAAAAACTATAAACAAAATCTTAAAAAAATCTTCATTGAGAAAATGCAATCACTTGAATAAAATTGTTTATTGTCTTAAACTAATAGTAAGGCTGCATCACATCAAGTCATATAACAAAATATAGAACAATAGTTGCAAAAACTAGCATAATCCAGTAAACAATTTGTTAATATTTTTATAGGAAATTTTATACAAATTATGAAGAGTTATTCATACAAAATTTTCAAAAAATTACTAATTTTTTTTTAACATACATTTTTAATTTTTAAAGAAAATTTCTTATTTTTATACGATATTTTTCAAAAATATTTTATACAAATATCAAATTTTTGTACAAAATTTTTTAAAAATATTTTCTTATCTTTATGGGAAATTATTTAAAAATTTCGTATTTTTATAGAAAATTTTTCAAAAATTTTTTAATTTTGTAGGAATTTTTTAAAAAATTTCATATTTTTATAGGAAATTTAAAAAAAAAATTTCTTATTTTTATAGGAAATTTTTAAAAAAAATTCTTTTTTTTATGGGAAATTTTTCAAAAATTTCTTATTGTGATAGGAAATTTTTCAAAAATTTCTTATTTTGAAAGGAAATTTTTCAAAAAATTTCTTATTTTTATAGGAAATTTTTCAAAAATTTCTTATTTTTGTAGGAAATTTTTACAAAATTTTTTATTTTTATAGGAAATTTTTCAAACATTTTTTATTTTTATAGGAAATTTTTCAAAAGTTTTTTATTTTTATAGGAAATTTTTCAAAAGTTTTTTAATTTTATAGGAAATTTTTCAAAAATTTCTTATTTTTATAGGAAATTTTTCAAAAATTTCTTATTTTTATAGGAAATTTTTAAAAAATTTCTTATTTTTATAGGAAATTATTCAAAAATTTCTTATTTTTATAGGAAATTATTCAAAAATTTCTTATTTTTATAGAAAATTTTTCAAAAATTTCTTATTTTTATAGAAAATTTTTCAAACATTTTTTATTTTTTTTAGAAAATTTTCAAAAATTTCTTCTTTTTATAAATTTTTCAAAAATTTATTCTTTTTATAAATTTTTCAAAAATTTCTTATTTTTATAGAAAATTTTTCAAAAATTTCTTATTTTTATAGACATTTTTGAAAAATTTATTACTTTTATAGGAAATTTTTCAAATTTTTATAGGAAATTTTTAAAAAATTTCTTATTTTTATAGGAAACTTTTCAAAAATTTCTTGATTTTGTAGGAAATTTTAAAAAAATTTCCTATATTTTATTAGAAATTTTTTAAAAATTTCAATTTTTTTATAGGAGATTTTTCAAAAAATTCCTAAATTTTATTGGAAATTTTTTAAAAAATTTCATTTTTTTATACGAAATTTTTCAAAAATTTCCTATTTTTATAGGAATTTTTTCAAAAATTCCTTATTTTTATAGGAAATTTTTCAAAAATTTCTTATTTTTATAGGAAATTTTTCAAAAGTTTCTTATTTTTATAGGATTTTTTTCAAAAATTTCTTATTTTTATAGGAAATTTTTCAAAAATTTCTTATTTTTATAGAAAATTTTTCAAAAATTTCTTATTTTTATAGGAAATTTTTCAAAAATTTCTTATTTTTATAAGAAATTTTTCAAAAATTTCTTGTTTTTATAAGAAATTTTTTAAAAATTTCTTAATTTTATAAGAAATTTTTCAAAAATTTCTTAATTTTATAAGAAATTTTTCAAAAATTTCATTTTTTATAGGAATTTTTTTCAAAAATTTCATTTTTGATAGGAAATTTTTAAAAAATTTCTTATTTTTATAGGAAATTATTCAAAAATTTCTTATTTTTATAGAAAATTTTTCAAACATTTTTTATTTTTTTTAGAAAATTTTCAAAAATTTCTTCTTTTTATAAATTTTTCAAAAATTTATTCTTTTTATAAATTTTTGAAAAATTTATTACTTTTATAGGAAATTTTTCAAATTTTTATAGGAAATTTTTAAAAAATTTCTTATTTTTATAGGAAATTTTTCAAAAATTTCTTGATTTTGTAGGAAATTTTTAAAAAATTTCCTATATTTTATTAGAAATTTTTTAAAAATTTCAATTTTTATAGGAGATTTTTCAAAAATTTCTTATTTTTATAGGAAATTTTTCAAAAATTTCTAATTTTTATAAGAAATTTTTCAAAAATTTCTTATTTTTATAGGAAATTTTTCAAAAATTTCTTATTTTTATAGTAAATTTTTCAAAAATTTCTTATTTTTATAAGAAATTTTTCAAAAATTTCTTATTTTTATAGGAAGTTTTTCAAAAAATTCCTAAATTATATTAGAAATTTTTTAAAAAATTTCATTTTTTTATACGAAATTTTTCAAAAATTTCCTATTTTTATAGGAATTTTTTCAAAAATTCCTTATTTTTATAGGAAATTTTTCAAAAATTTCTTATTTTTATAGGAAATTTTTCAAAAATTTCTTATTTTTATAGGATTTTTTTTCAAAAATTTCTTATTTTTATAGGAAATTTTTCAAAAATTTCTTATTTTTATAGGAAATTTTTCAAAAATTTCTTATTTTTATAGGAAATTTTTCAAAAATTTCTTATTTTTATAAGAAATTTTTCAAAAATTTCTTGTTTTTATAAGAAATTTTTTAAAAATTTCTTAATTTTATAAGAAATTTTTCAAAAATTTCTTAATTTTATAAGAAATTTTTCAAAAATTTCATTTTTTATAGGAATTTTTTCAAAAATTTCATTTTTGATAGGAAATTTTTCAAAAATTTCTTATTTTTATAGGAAATTTTTCAAAATTTCTTATTTTTATAAGAAATTTTTCAAAAATTTTTTAGTTTTATTTGAAATTTTTAAAAATTTCTTAATTTTATAAGAAATTTTTCAAAAATTTCTTATTTTTATGGGAAATTTTTCAAAAGTTTCTTATTTTTATAGGAAATTTTTCAAAAGTTTTTTAATTTTATAAGAAATTTTTCAAAAATTTCTTAATTTTATAGGAAATTTTTCAAAAATTTCTTATTTTTACAGAAAATTTTTCAAAAATTTCGTATTTTTATTGGAAAGTTTCAAAAAATTTTATATTCTTATAAAAAATTTATTTCTTATTTTCAAAAATTTCTTATTTTTATAGGAAGTTTTTCAAAAACTTCTTATTTTTATAGGGAATTTTTTAAAAATTTCTTAATTTTATAGGAAATTTTTCAAAAATTTTTTATTTTATAGGAAATTTTTCAAAAATTTCTTATTTTTATAGGAAAATTTTCCAAAATTTCTTATTTTTAAAGGAATTTTAAAAAAATTTTTTTTTTTATAGGAAATTTTTTAAAATTTAAAAAAATATTCTTATTTTTAAAACAAGAAAATTTTTATAATATTTTCAACTTAATAGTGCTCCTATATTTTAACGTTTTGTGTACAAATTGCCACTGTTCTACTTTATGTCAGCATATACTCGTATGTGGTTTCTTCTGCCTTGGTTTATTTATGTGCAAATATTTAAAAAAAAGTACATATATGTAAAACAACACAATACATTATTCTTGTTCAATGAAAAATTCTGTGGAATAAAATTCTTATATGTTGCAATCAATTTATAGATATTGCAATAAGAAAATTTGGAAAACTTCTTTCTACTTTACAAAAATTGCCAAAGGGTTTAATTGAGTTTCTTTGCATTGTTTTACTACTACATATATTTACTTTATATACACACACCCAATAAACATTTTATGTAAATTAAAATTTTAAATCCTTTATTTGTTTAATTTTGTTTGGAAAAATTATCTCTATCAATTATAAACTGATTGCAAAAAAAAAACGTAAACCGTTTAAAAGTCTTCCAATACATCTTTCCTTTATATTTGCCCAATATAAAACGATTTATAATGTCCAAATTATATATTTTTGTCTACTGGGTTCTATTTGGGTGTAGGTAGGCATTTTTGATACATTACATCATTGTATTGTCTTTATTGAACTGCCAGTTTTATGTATGTTCGAATAAGTTTAGTAAGTATTAAACTTTTTATATTAAAAAAACTTGTGAAATGTTTACAACTATTAGCATTTTTTGTTGGCATAAAAAGTCATTTATTAAATTGCTTCTGGTTATGAAAAGTGTTTCCAAGAATATACATTGTATATACATATATGTTGGATATGAGTATCTAATCGTTAGAGTATGAGGTCAAATTAAAATGAAATTTCTGCTTTAAAATAACAAGAGCTTAGGAATTTAAAATAATAAATACAATGGACATGTTTTTTCTTAAAGAATTTATGGAAATCTTTATAGTCGCACTTTCGACAATTCAGTTTTTATATAATTTGTTCTAATAATTTTTAATTTTTTTTTATAAAAATAAGAAATGTTTGAAAAAATTTCTTTAAAAAAAAATAAATTTTTAATAAACTTCCTATAAAAATAAAAAAATTCCTTTAAAAATAAGAAATTTAAAAAAAAACTTCCTATAAAATTAAGACATTTTTTAAAATTTCCTTTAAAAATAAGAAATTTTTGTAAAATTTCCTTTGAAAATAATAAATTTTTGTAAAAATTCCTATAAAAATAAGAAATTTTTGAAAAATTTCCTATAAAAATAAGAAATTTTTGAAAAATTTCCTATAAAAATAAGAAATTTTTGAAAAATTTCTTATGAAAATAATAAATTTTTGGAAAATTCCTATAAAAAGAAGTAATTTTTGAAAAATTTTCCATTAAAATAAGACATTTTTTTAAAAATTTCCTTTAAAAATAAGAAATTTTTGAAAAGTTTCCTATGAAAATAATAAATTCTTGGAAAATCTCTCATAAAAATAGGAAATTTTTTAAAACTTCCTATTAAAATAAGAAATTTTTTTTTTAAATTTCCTATAAAAATTGGAAATTTTTGAAAACGTAAGAAACGTAAGAAAAATTTTCTACAAAAGTAAGAAATTTTTGAAAAATTTTCAAAACAAAAGAAATTTTCAAAAAATTTCCTTTAAAAGTGAGAATTTTTTGAAAAATTTCCTATAAAAAGAAGAAATTTTTGAAAAATAACCTTAAAAAGTAAGAAATTTTTGAAAAGTTTCCAATAAAAAGATATTTTTTTTAAATTTCCTATAAAAATAAAATTTTTTTATTTTTAAAAAAGTTTGCTACAAAAATAAGATATTCTTAAAAAATTTCATGTAAAAGTAAGAAATTAAAAAAAAATGCTATAAAAACAATAAATTTTTAAAAAATTCACTGTTAAATAAGACATTTTTTTAAAATTTCCTATAAAAAGAAGAAATTTTTAAAAATTTCCTATAAAAAGGAGAAATTTTTAAAAATTTCCTATAAAAATAATAATGGCTTGAAAAAATTACTATAAAAGTAGGAAATTTTTTAAAAATTTTTTATAAGAATAAGAAATTTTTTAAAAATTTCCTATAAAAAAAAGAAAATTTTGAAAAATTTATAAAAAGAAGATTTTTTTTGAAAAATTTATAAAGAGAAGAAATTGCTAAAAATTCCTATAAAAATAAAAAATGTTTAAAAAATTTTCTATAAAAATAAGAATTTTTTGAAAAATTTCCTATAAAAATAAGAAATTTTTGAAAAATTTTCCTATAAAAATTAGAAATTTTTGAAAAATTTTATATAAAAATAAGAAATTTTTGAAAAATTTCACATATAAATCAGACATTCTTGAAAATTTTCCTTTAAAAATAAGAAATTTTTGAAAAATTTCGTATAAAAATAAGAAATTTTTGAAAAATTTCCTATAAAAACAAGAAATTTTTGAAAAATTTCCTATAGAAATAAGAAATTTTTGAAAAATTTCCTATAAAAAAAAGAAAATTTTTAAAAATTTTCTATAAAAATAAGAAATTTTTAAAAAATTTTCTATAAAAATAAGAAATTTTTGAAAAATTTCCTACAAAAGTAAGAAATTTTTAAAAAATTTCCTATAAAAATAAGAAATTTTTGAAAAATTTCCCATAAAAATAAGAAATTTTTGAAAATTTTCCTTTAAAAATAAGAAATTTTTGAAAAATATCCCATAAAAATAAGAAATTTTTGAAAAATTCTTTATAGAAGTAAGAAATTTTTGAATTATTTTCTTTAAAATAAGAAATGTTTTAAAAATTTCCTATAAAAATAAGAAAGTTTTGAAAAATTTTTTATAAAAATAAGAAATTTCTAAAAATGTTCTTTTAAAAACAAGAAATTTTGTATAAAAAGAAGTAATTTATGAAAAATTTCCTATGAAAATAAGAAATTTTTGAAAAATTTCCCATATAAATAAGAAATGTTTGAAAAAATTTCTATAAAAATAGGAAATTTTTGAAAATTTTCTAAAAAAATAAGAAATTTTTGAAAAATTTCCCATAAAAATAAGAAATTTTTGAAAAATTCTTTATAGAAGTAAGAAATTTTTGAACAATTTCCTTTAAAAATAAGAAATGTTTTAAAAATTTCCAATAAAAATAAGAAATTTTTGAAAAATTTTCTATAAAAATAAGAAATTTCTAAAAATGTTCTTATGAAACAAAGAAATTTTTCAGAAATTTTTTATAAAAATATGAAGTTTTAGAAAAATATCCTTTTAAAATTATGAGTTTCTGAAAAATTTTTTATAAAAATATTTTAAGTTTGCCGTTTAGTTCCAATCGAAATTGTTGTTATTTTCAATATAAATGTCTTTTACACCTTTAGGACATGAATAAAACACCCAAAGAATGTATAACAGCTTAAAAGGATTAAGCTGTTCTAAAGGACTGATTATGGCTCTGGGCTTAAATATAATAATATTTATATTTTTGTAAAGAAAGTAGAAAGATTTCCACATTTTGATACACATGAAATATAAATTCAGCTAATCCTCTTTGAAAATAAATGTAGTTGTAAAATCTCTAATGTCCTTGTCAAAGTAAAAGTTTCATTTTACTGTAACTTTAGAACATATTGAGTGATTGAATTATATACATATTTATTACATGAATATATTGATAGTTGGAATATTCATAAAGTTAGGTTTAGTTTTGTTAGAATATTAACAAGGAACTATTGTCAAACAACTGATAAAGTTTATTATTTGCTTTTGTTGTAGTCTTTTATCCTTGTATGTTAGTAGCATAGAATATCTCTTATAAAGTTTTTTGAATAGCTGCAGGATATGATTATAAATTGATAATGAATATTATACAAAAATTATCTATTATTTGAAAATACAAAGCAAAATACTTCAAGTCATTATTATAGAAATATTTACAAAGTTACACACAGCCACATAATAATACATAAGTACTAATGCATATTTCCATATAAGCACTTGATATATGTATGTTTCCAATAGCTTACAGTTACTTTAATTTTGTGTTATATAAACTTTTCATCAAATAAATGTAGTTTTTCAACATCATCATCATCATCAAAAATTGAAATTACTTTTCAATTTCGATTTTATTGTATAAACTTTTCCTACAATATAATCAATATTTGCTTGTGCAATGGCTTTCTACTAAAGGTACTTTTGCCTTTGAATTGATTTCTAGTTATTTTTTTTTCAAATTTTAGAATTTTTGCCTTCGATTGCATATTTTATGACAAATCAGCTGTAAATTAAAGATCAACAGACAAATATACATAGATTAAATTGAATATGAATTTATTCAAATTTATATAATGTTAGATAAACTCTACGGTATTTATATAGTTTTCATTAGATGATGGTTTGTAAAACTAAATATTTAATGGAAAATGGTATAATAAAATGCATTTTAACTAAAATTTTATAGCAGACATAGCAAATTGGACAATGAACCGATATTTGGCAAAATGCAAAAAAATGTCAGTGGGAAATTTTGTTTATAGGATTCAAAGAATGTCAAATTTAAGGAAATTTTTTAAAATTGACTAAAAAATGTATGTAATTTTGAATAAATTCACTATTTTTTTAAAGGAAATTTTTCAAAAAAAAATATTTTTTGAAAGGAAATTTTTAACTATTTACTATTTTGTAATAAAAAATTTTGTAAAATGGAAGGAAATTTCTTATTTTTAGAGCAAATATTTTTATGTTTTCCTTATTTAGTTCAACCACACGTTTTTACTTAATACAGACATGACACATATGTATGTAGTTAACCAACATTTGTCCTACTAATCATCTTTCCTAACAAATTACGTTTCATGAATATTTGATAAAGACAAATATTTTCAATTACCTTGGTCAACATTTGGAATTTTTAAATTAATCTAATTTCCTACCTGGTAGGCAATTTTATTAATTTTTTTTCCTACTTTTCCCCCAAAAAAATGGATGTTGTCTGCATTTAGAATTTCTATTTCAGTCTCATACATACATACTTCGATAAAATTCAATATTCACATACATACAGCAATATTTTATATGTTGTTAAAGGATAAAAAGTATGAAAAACACGTACATGATTTGAAAAGGCACGTATTTATTGTACTCATCTACATTCGTACTTTTCTAACATTCAAATGTACATTCGTAAAAATATCATCATAGTTTTATTTTTATTTTGAATTTAGTATTTCTAGTTTAGGTTTTGTTGTTTTGTCTAGCTTTTGCAAATGTGGTTATACAGATGTCAGCATATCTCCAATATGTGCAATGATTTCAGTTTTTTCTCAGAAGTATTCAGTTTCTCAGTTTAACACATACATACATATATACTCATTCACGTTATATTTAAATGGACTAAGGACAAAGAAATCTATTTCTTGAATTGCAAAAAACAAAACAATAAAAATATTAAGCTTCAAATAAAGAATTCAATCAGTTTGGATTGGAATTTTATAAGAGTATCTTTCTATAGTTACCAGCTTTAAATTTTCAATTTGAAATATTGTTAAAAAGAATTTAAACAAACACAACTTTAGCTGATCTCATTCCTCTGTCTGTTTTTTTTTTTTTTTGTAATTTCATTGCTGTTGTTGTCTCTGTGTACCTTTTTGTTGTATGACTATATGCAATCATTTCCATACATTTTCAATTTTACATTCATGCCTACACATGTTCTCGCACTCTTCATGTACTTTTACTGAATACATGTGTTTTTTGTGTACATTTCTACACATGTAGTGAAATTACTAAAATGTTTTAGAGTTTGTATCACCATGTGAATAGTAAAAAGTATTTTATACATTAACTAATTCCTGTAAAAATAAGATATTTTTGAAAAATTTCCCATAAAAATGAGATATTTAAATAAAAATCCTATAATTTTTTTTTTAGAAATTTTTAAAAAATTTCTTATAAAACTAAGAAATTTTTGAAAAATATTCTAAATAAATACGAATTTTTTCCTATAAAAAATAAGAAGATTTGGAAAAATTTCCTATAAAAATAAGAAATTTAAAAAATAAGAAATTTTTTTATAAAAATAAAAAATATAAAAAATAAGAAGCTTTTAAAAAAATTTCCTATAAAAATAAGAAATAAAAAAAAAATAAAAATTTCTTATAAAAATAAGAATTTTTTATAAAAATTGAAAATTTAACATAAAAATAAGAATTTTTTGAAAAATTTCCTATAGAAATAAGAAAATTTTGGAAAAATTTCTTATAAAACTAAGATTTTTTTGAAAAATTTCTATATAACTAAATTATAACAATTTTTTGAAGGATTTCCTATAAAAATTAGAAATTTTTGAAAAATTTCCTATAAAAAATAACAAATTTTTAAAAAATTTCCTATAAAAAATAATAAATTTTTGAAAAATTTCCTATAAAAATAATAAATTTTTGAAAAATTTCCTATAAAAATAAGAAACTTTTGAAAAATTTTCTATAAAAATTAGAAATTTAAAATTTTTTTTTTATAAAAATAAGAAATTAAAAAAAAAATCCTATAAAAATAGAAAAATTTTGAAATAATTAAAAATTTCTTATAAAAATAAGAAATTATTTAAAATTTTACATAAAAATAAGAATTTTTTGAAAATTTCCTATAAAAATAAGAAATTTTTGAAAAATTTCCTATAAAAATAAGAAATTTTTGAAAAATTTCCTATAAAAATTAAAAATTTTTGGAAAATTTTTATATAAAACTAAGAAATTTTTGAAAAATTTCCTATAAAATAGGAAAGTTTTGGAAAAATTTCCTACAAAAATAAGAAATTTTTGAAAATTTTCCTATAAAAAAAGAAATTTTTGAAATATTTTCTATAAAAATAAGAAATTTTAGGAAAATTTTTCTATAAAACTAAGAAATTTTTGAAAAATTTCCAATAAAAATAAGAAATTTTTGAAAATTTTCTATAAAAAGAAGAAATTTTTGAAAATTTTCTATAAAAAGAAGAAATTTTTGAAAAATTTCCTATAAAAATAAGAAAATTTTTAAAAATTTTCTTGAAAAATAAGAAATTTTAAAAAAATTTCTTTAAAAATAATAAATTTTTGAAAAATGTTCTATCAAAGTAAGAAATTTTTTAAAAATTTCAAAAAATTAATTTTTAAAAATTTCTTATAAAAAAAAATCATTTTTGAAAATTTATTTATAAAAAAAGAAATTTTTGAAAAATTTCTTATAAAAATAAGAAGTTTTTGAAAAATTTTTTTTACAAAACTAAGAAAATTAAAAAAAAAAATTAAAGAACTATGAAATTTTTAAAATTTTTTTTTTATAAAACTAGATTTATTGAATTTTTTTTATAAAAATTTGACATTTTTGAAAAATTTCTTGCAAAAATAAGAAATTTTTTAAAAATTTGAAATTGTTCCTTTAAAAATAAGAAATTTTTGAAAAATTTCCTTTAAAAATAAGAAATTTTTTAAAAATTTCCTATAAAAATAAGAAATTTTTTAAAAACTTCCTATAAGAATAAGAAATTTTTGAAAAATTTCCTATAAAAATAAGAAATTTTTGAAAAAATTCCTATAAAAATAAGAAATTTTTGAAAAATTTCCTACAAAAATAAAAAAATTTTTAAAAATTTCCTATAAAAATAAGAAATTTTTAAAAAATTTCCTATAAAAATAAGAAATTTTTGAAAAATTTTCTATAAAAATAAGAAATTTTTGAAAATTTTCCTATAAAAATAAGAAATTTTTGAAAAATTTCCTATAAAAATGCGAAATTTTTTAAAAAATTCCTTTAAAAATAAGAAATTTTTTAAAAATTTCCTATAAAAGTAAGAAATTTTCGATAAATTTTCACTAGAATTAAGAAATTTTAAAAAAATTTCAAATAAAATTCAAAAATTTAAAAAAAAATTCCTATAAAATGAAGAAAATTTCCCATAAAAATAAAAAAATGTTGAAAAATTTCTTATATAAATAAGAATTATTTGAAATTTTATCTTTAGAAATAAGAAATGTTTGAATAATTTCTTATAAAAATAAGAAATGTTTAAAAACATTCCTATAAATATAATAATTTTTTAAAAAATTTCCTATAAAAATAACAAATTTTTGAAAAATTTTCTATAAAATAATAAATTTTTGAAAGTTTTTCTATAACCATAAGAAATTTTTTTATAAAAATAAATTTTTTTTTTAAAATTTATAGAAAGAATTTTTTTAAATTTTTTTATAAAATTAAGAAATTTTTGAAAAATTTGCTTTAAAAAAAATAAGAAATTTTTGGAAAAATTTCCTATAAAAATAAGAAGATTTTGAATATTTCAAAAATTTTTTAAAAAACAAGAAATTTTTGAAAATTTTCTTATAAAAAGAGGAATTTTTAAAAAATTTCCTATAAAACTAAAAAGAATTTTAATAAAAATTTCTTATAAAATTAAAAAATTTCGTATAAAAGTTAGAAATTTTTGAAGAATTTCTTATTAAAATGAGAAATTTTTGTAAATTTAACTACAAAAATAAGAAATTTTTGAAAAATGTGCTATAAAAATAAGAAATTTGTTTTAAAAATAAGAAATTTTTGAAAAATTTTATGTAGAAATAAGATTTGTTTGAAAAATTTGTTATAAAAATAGGAAATTTCTGAAATATTTCCATTTAAAATAATTTTTTTAATTACCTTTCCAGTTTTGAAAAATTTCCTCTAAGAATAAAAATTTTTGCAAAATTTCTTTTTGAAAAATAGTCAAAATTTTAGGGAAAGTTTCCTATTAAAAAATAGTAAATTTTTGAAATTTGGAAAAAATTTTTAATTGAAAATAGTAAATTTTTCAATATTTCCAATAAAATAGTAGATTTTGTTAGTTAATTATTTTTAATGACTATATAGTTATAGTTATTATTTATGTTTCAAGGTTCCATGACTCCATTTATTTAGTTGACCAATTTGTTATAACAGTTATTTCTGTTGCTGCTGGTTTTTTTTAGATGTAGTGGCGGTAAAAATTTTTATTTTTCTATATTTTTGCTATTTTTACAATTAAATGTCGCCATTGTAGTTATATTTTATTGAGTTTAGATTATTTGTTTGTATATTCTATACATACAATTGTGTTTGTATATTCTATACATATTTGTATACATTTCCTTCGCTTTGCAACATTTCTAAACATTTACACATAAACCCCCATTTATTCATTCATGGTTATATACAAACAAACATACATGTATGTATATGTATTTACATAAATAACTGAGTTTGTGTTTGAGTGTCAGTGAATGAGTGTTTTAAAGTGTTATTGTCTTTACATGTATCATCACACATTGGAGGAATTGTAAAAAAAGGGCAGATTGAAAAAATCAATGAAAGTGTATCTAAGTTTTCTATGGAGAATTTCATATAGAAATATGAATGTGTAAAGGAATAACATGCATACATGTATATACATACATATATAGGAAAAGTATGAACAAGGACTTTATTAAAATATTTTTCTAGCTCAAGCTATTTCTTTTCTTTACTTGTGTACAAAATTGATGTGAAATCTTTAAAGAGTTTTAGTAGTTAAGGAATTTAATATGAAGAAAAAATATTGCTTTAAATGATACCTTGTAACTATCTTTACTAACGAAGGTTACTAGAGACTTTGGAGTGATTAGAGAATGTGCATAAGAAAAAAGTTTCTTTAGCAAAAATGTATAAGTTTTTTTTATATTTTTTTGCTAATATAAAGAAGACACGTTTTTATTATAAAAAAAAATATAACATGTTGTGAATTAGTTTCTTATTTGAGTTTACTTTTCTGAGAAGCTGTTTAATCTAAATTTCATTACTACAAAAAATCCTTAGCATGCAACATAGACTCTTAGAATTTATTAGAACTAATTGTTAATTTAAAAAGTGGTTAAATGCTGGGAAAATCTTTATGATTTTTTGAGATAAGTTACGATATAAAAAAATATATTCTACTAAAATCAATGACTCCCAATAAGACATTTTGAACACTCGATTTTAAAGTAAAATCTAAATTTTTGCTTTTTTTTAAATATCTTAAATAAAAAATTGAACCTGTTTTTGAAAACTCGAATTTTTATTGAAAAAACTTTCGATGTTGTTCGAGATATTGTTTAATTTATTCAATTTATCGAGTGCCTTGGAAAACGTGTAGTTCTTAAGGCAACTGCTGAGCTAATTGCAGGCATCCAGACCATTTTTCAATAGTGTCCTTTAACTTTTTGGCCAAATATTTGTGCTTAATAAATCATAGACAAAATATTTCATATGTTAAACTAAAATACTCTTTTAACTTATAATTAACTAAAAATGTATGTGGTAAAATGATAAGAACTTTTATCCTGGCTAAGAATAAATTAAATTCAGAGAACAACTCCATACAATACAATGAAAATTTGTTAAACATATGTAAGAATTAAGTTTTCAAATTAACTCACAGATTTTGTTAACGATAAAAAATTGTTCTATTGTTTTTATTATTTATGACCAGCAAAACGAAAAAAGAAAAATTAAGTAATCCAAATCGTAAAAGAAAAGAAAAAAATCAAGACAAATAATATAATAAATAAAACCCAAAGCAATAAATTACAATTCACACATAACCCAAAGATGACCTCATCGCACTCGAAATGTTCAAACATTGAAATAAAAACAATAAAAATCAGCTTTAAAACAAATATTCTGAACTAGGGAAAAGAAATATAAAAGAATCTTAAGAATTTCAATTCTTAAAAGAGTATTCTCCCTCCAATCAAAATCGTAAAATCCATTTTCTATATAAAAAACAGAATCAATGACAGCTAAAATAAATACAACAAACTTAAATGTTGTTACAAGTTTTCAACCAATAAATACAAAATATCTTTAAATAAAACAAACAGACATTTTTATAAACTTTTCTTTCTTTCTTACACAAAACAATACAATAAATAATTTTTGGGGTGAATTTTTGTTGCTTTTTGTAATTCGTACGTGTTTTATATTTAAACATTTAGTTTTATTCCTTTTGATTATCGATATCCACTTACGGGTATTTGGACGCTTCTATGTGTGTGTGTGTGTGTTTGTGTGAGGATATGTGGGAGCATGTTTAGTTTTAACAAGCAGTTTCCGTCGACCGGAAACAATTTATCATCTTTTAGTTTTTGCTGCTATTGTTGGCTGTTGTGCCACTTAAATGTGCGTTAAGTTTATGTATCATTTAGCAAAAGATTAAAGAACCCAAAACAAATACTCACATACTCACTCACTTATACATATCTTATATATCAATACAAATTTTGATACTTTAAAGCTTAGATTAGATCAGACAAGTATTTAATAAAATAACTTTACCTTACGATTCGTTGTAAGTAAATTGTCATGATTTTACCTGTGTAAATGGATATTAATAACATTTTCTCCAATCAAAAATTTCTTATTTTTATAAGATATTTTAAAAATATTTCTTATGTTTATAGGAAATTTTTCTAAAATTTCTTATTTTTATAGGAAATTTTTCAAAAATTTTCTATTTTTATAGGAAATTTTTTAAAAATTTTCTATTTTTATAGGAAATTTTTCAAAAATTTTCTATTTTTAAAGGAAATTTTTCAAAAATTTTCTATTTTTATAGGAAATTTTTCAAAAATTTTCTATTTTTATAGGAAATTTTTCAAAAATTTTCTATTATTATAGGAAATTTTTCAAAAATTTTCTATTATTATAGAAAATTTTTCAAACATTTTCTATTTTTATAGGAAATTTTTCAAAAAATTTCTATTTTTATAAGAAATTTTTCAAAAATTTCATATTTTAATAGGAAATTTTTCAAAAATTTCATATTTTTATAGGAAATTTTTCAAAAATTTCAAATTTTTCAAAAATTTTCTATTTTTATAAAAAATATTTCCAAAAATTTTATATTTTTATAGGAAATTTTCTATTTTTGTGGGAAATTTTCCAAAAATTTTCTATTTTTATGGGAATTTTTAAAAAAATTTTTTACAGGAAATTTTTCCAAAATTTTTTTATTTTTATCGGAAATTTTCAAAATTTTTCTATTTTTATTTTATATTTTTTAGGAAATTTTTAAAAAAATTTCTATTTCTATAGAAAATATTTTAAAAATTTTCCTATAAAAAAAGAAATTTTTTAAAAACTTTGTTATAAAAGTAAAAATTTTTTAAAAAATTCCTACAAAAATAGAAAATTTTTGAAAAATTTCTTATAAAAATAGAAAATTTTTGAAAAATTTCTTATAAAAATAGAAAATTTTTGAAAAATTTCTTATAAAAATAGAAAATTTTTGAAAAATTTCTTATAAAAATAGAAAATTTTTAAAAATTTCCTATAAAAATAGAACATTTTTGAAAAATTTTCTATAAAAATAGAAAATTTTTGAAAAATTTTCTATAAAAATAGAAAATTTTTGAAAAATTTTCTATAAAAATAGAAAATTTTTGAAAAATTTTCTATAAAAATAGAAAATTTTTGAAAAATTTTCTATAAAAATAGAAAATTTTTGAAAAATTTTCTATAAAAAAATAAAATTTTTGAAAAATTTTCTATAAAAATAGAAAATTTTTGAAAAATTTTCTATAAAAATAGAAAATTTTTGAAAAATTTTCTATAAAAATAGAAAATTTTTGAAAAATTTTCTATAAAAATAGAAAATTTTTGAAAAATTTTCTATAAAAATAGAAAATTTTTGAAAAATTTTCTATAAAAATAGAAAATTTTTGAAAAATTTTCTATAAAAATAGAAAATTTTTGAAAAAATTTTCTATAAAAATAGAAAATTTTTGAAAAATTTTCTATAAAAATAGAAAATTTTTGAATTTTGAATTTTTAAAAATAGAAAATTTTTGAAAAATTTTCTATAAAAATAGAAAATTTTTGAAAAATTTTCTATAAAAATAGAAAATTTTTGAAAAATTTTCTAAAAATAGAAAATTTTTGAAAAATTTTCTATAAAAATAGAAAATTTTTGAAAATTTTTGTTTAAAAATAAAAAATTTTTGAAAATTTTTGTTTAAAAATAAAAAATTTTTGAAAATTTTTCTATAAAAATAGAAAATTTTTGAAAAATTTTCTATAAAAATGGAAAATTTTTAAAAAATTTCCTATAAAAATAGAAAATTTTTAAAAATTTTCCTATAAAAATAGAAAATTTTTGAAAATTTTTGAAAATTTTCCTATAAAAATAGAAAATTTTTGAAAATTTTTCTATAAGAATAGAAAATTTTTGAAAATTTTCCTACAAAAGAAAATTTTCCTATAAGAAGAAATTTATAAGAAGAAATTTTTGAAAATGTTCCTATAAACCAAGGAATTTTTTAAAAATTATTGTGTAAAAAAGAAAATTTTTGAAAATTTTTTTATAAAAATTGAACATTTTTGAAAAATTTTCCATAAAAATAAAAAAATTTTGAAAAATTCTTATAAAAATATAAAATTTTTGGAAAATTTGCTATAAAAATAGAAAAAAATTTTGAAAAATTTCATATAAAAAAAATTTTTATGAAAAAAGTCCTAAATAATAAAAAGTTTTTTAAAATTTTCTTACAATAGGAAATTTTTTAAAATTTTGCTATAAAATTATGAAATTTTTGAAAATTTTCCTATAAAAATAAGAAATTTTAAAAAAATTTCCGATTGAAAATTTTTTAATTTATAACCAGATTTGTTTGAATACCCAATATTTTAACCAATAGCCTAAAATTGATAAAAGATTGTAACAACCCTATTGTAATAATCAGCTTCTGACATCCTAAAGTTTATTAAAATTCAAAACATTCACACAATATTATCTTGTCCTAATAACAAATTGTAATTTATAAGTAAAAGCATTCAATTTAACACATAATTATGTCGTCTTTAAGTCAATTTGACATTCGAAAGAGTCAACACTATAATTTGAAATGTGTTTGCCAAATTCAATAATAATGATAAATGTTAAAATTTTACTTATAACTAAAGACAAATGAAAATTATCATTATCTTTACTCTAAAAATTTCATATACTTTATATACAAAAGGACTTGCATCATTTAAATCTTTACTTGTGTAGAAACAAAGAGCTAGCATGATGTGCATAAAGAGCTACAAACATAATCTCAGAATCAGTATCCTTTTAGATTTCACTTTGTATTTGTGTGTGTATAAGTAATTATGTCAATGTGTGGGAGTAATTATGTATTGAGTATTTAATTTATTCACATACAAATGTTTGTTTTAACTGGGATTTATATATTAATAAAGGAAAGAAATTATATATTTGTTTTAATTGTACTTCCTTTCATTGACATTTTCATTTGTTTTTGTATATTTTTCTTTTTATATCTCTTAGGTCTTTGTCTAACCTTACTTCCTTCCTTGACTTTGTATTACTAATTTTTTTTCTGTCCTTTATTTTGTGTTTATGACTTATTTTTCTTTTGTTATTGGTCTATTATTTTTGAAAAGAGAAGAAGATCTGTCAAAAACAATGTTGCAAAAACAAAAGCTGCTAAAAATCACCCAATATTTGTACTTTTTTTAAGCCACATGAATCTTTATAATATCGTTTTTGAATTTCTAGTAAATGCGATAATCTTATTTTATTAACATGAAAAAACAACTCCGTTAAGAAGTCTCGATTTTTTTAGTTAGATAGAAAACCTTGTCTGCCACTTTTTCAATTAGTGTTTTAATTGTTTTTTTTTAAATAAATCACAACTTTTCTAATTTCAGTTTAAATTTTCTATATGAAGACTGAGGGAAAAGAAATCAAACAAGTTATTTATTATTCCTAACATCTCCCCCAATCCCGAAAATCTCTTCAGTATACCACAATAATTTAATTGGATTATAATTCTGTCTCCTTACCCTCGTTTAAACATATTACCACAAAAAAGTCGTATTAAAAAAAAAGAAAAACTTTTTAAAGACTTTGGAAAAAAAGTCTGTAGCATAATTTGTTATCAAACTAAAAGATCTTTTAATCTTCAGAAATTAAATTAAAGAGAAAGATGCAAAAAGAAAAAATCAATGCTTTTTTTTCTAAATATATCGAAAGATAAATATATATTTATAAGAGATGTTAACGTTAATGACTGACTAATTACACTGGTCAACAAGAGAAATTACTTTGAGGTCTAACTATTTAATTTCGATGTGTTATGGGCCCTCTTAGTACAAAAACAGCCAAAATTTAAATTATATGGATACGATTTTTTTCCAAAATTACGGATTTTCACAGAGGGTGTTCCATTGATTCCATCATATCTTGAGAATGGCTTACTTAAATTCGTTAAAAGAAACACCAGAGAATTCACCACAAAATTTTCTTTCTTCTTTGAAGAGACAATTTTTTTATATGATCAACGGTTGTAAAGTTTTTCACATAAAAATGTAAATTTTTTTTTTTTTTTTTGAAAATCGAAAAATTTTTATTTTTCAAAAATTCGTAAAAAATCGAAGATTTCAAAAACTTACCATTTTTATTTCATGGTCTTAAAACTCTAGGTATTATAAATAACGAAACCTTATTTCGTGAAAATACATGAATAAGTGTGAAAATTAGCAAACATTTTTCATATGAAAAATAAAGATAAAATTTCATCAAAATCGGTTCACATTTAGCCATAGCTCTCATATAAAAAACTTACGAAAACAGCCTAAATTTCACCTAAAATACATTTAAATGCCAATATATCTAAAAGTATAACAGATATAACCACCAAGAAAGTCTTATGTCAATGCCAGCCAGTGTGCAAAATTTTGTAACAATCGGTCACCATTTGAACATAGCTCCCATATAAAAAACTTATGGAAACAGAAAAATACATAAAGAACAAGTAAGAAAGTGCTAAAGTCGGTCAAGCCCGATCATACGATACCCTTCACCACTAAGGTCCTGTATAAAGATAAATATTTGCTAAATTTTGTCATCATACAAACATATTCTCAAAACTAATACATTTAGGCTATTTCTGCCATTTGGACTTATATGAGAACTAGGGTCAAATGAGGACCGATTATTATGAAATTCGGCAAATTGATTACAGTTGCTACAGAAATTATGTATGCAAATCATCATGTAAATCATGTATGCAAATCATGTATGCAAATCATGTATGCAAATAAACTTAAAATTGTCATTATCTTCGGATTTATTTTTAGTGAATTTTGTCTCGTTTATTGCGTTTTGGGAAAAGAATTTGTATGGGAGCTATGGTCAAATGTGGACCGATTTGAACGAAATTGGGTACAGTAATTTAAGTTAACATAAGCAGTATTTGGTTTAAATTCCATGAAAAAATATAGATTTTTGTGGCCAATATATCAATTCCGGGTAGTGGGACCTATGGGAGGTACGATAAATAATGGACTGATTTTGACGAATTTCAATAGCCATGGTCCTATTATCAAAAAACTTATCTGTGCCAAATCTCATCAGATTATCTGTAGAATTGCGACCTGTAGTTTGATTACAAGGTTTACATGGGGGTCCAGCCAGACGGACGGACGGACGGACATCGCTAAATCGACTCAGAAAGTGATTCTAAGCCTATTGGTATACTAAAAGATCTATGCGTTACATACATCAGCACAAACTTATAATACCCTTTCCACCTATGGTGGTGAAGGGTATAAAAAGATAAAAGCACGATAGCGCCTTAACGAAAAGAGCTAGAGGGACAAAATTTTACAAAAGCATTTTTGATATCCTGAAAAAGTTGTGTATTGAAAATGGATAAAATCGGTTTACATTTAGTTATAGATCCCACAATACAATTGTAATAGCTATGGCGACTAAATTTAAAATAGGGAAGTTTTATGCAACTTTTCATCAGTTTATCAAATTTTATATAAAAAAAACACTCACGGAAACCAAAAATTTTAGCAAAAGAATAAACTTTATATATATACCAGCCAGTGTGTAAAATTTTGTTACAATCGGTCAACATTTGGCCATAATTCTTATACATATATATACATAACATCCCCATTTTATATCTACAATCAAAAAGATTTGTGGGTACATTCATTATATTAAGATTGCAACTATTTTAGTTAGGCATTAATCAATGTTTAGCCCAGACTTTATATATCGGGTGTTTTTTATTGAGGTATGGAACTTTAAGTTGGCATCACTTTTTTAACTGGCGGCCATTTTGTCAGCTGTCAAGTGATTAATATTTAGTTTGGTTTGCCATTTCATCATGAACAGGTTGACAAAAGAACAACGCTTGCAAATCGTGCAAATTTATTTCGAAAATAATGGTTCAGTTCGCAAAGTTTATCGCAAGCTCCGTCCATTTTATGGTCGACATAATCGTCCATCATGCCAATTGGATGGCATGAATGTGGATGAGTTGTGGTTCCAACAAGACGGCGCTACATGCCACACAGCGCACGTCACAATTGATTTATTGAAGGAAACATTCGATGAGCGCATAATTTCGCGGAATGAACCTGTCAATTGGCCACCAAGATCGTGCGATTTGACACCACTGGATTATTTTCTTTGTGGATATGTGAAGTCGCTCGTCTACGCCAACAAACCAGAAACGTTAGGGGACTTTTAAGCCAACATTCGTGGCGTTATTGCCAACATACGGCCCCATATGCTCGAAAAAGTAGTTGAAAATTGGACCTGTAGAATTGGCTTTATTCGAGCCAGCCGCGGCGGCCACATGCCCGAAATCATATTTAAACATTAATGGCATAAAATTATCCTTCCAATAAAGCCAAATTGATGGACATTAAAACGATTTTCTTGTGTTTTATTTCAATTCGGTATAGAACCTCTAATGAAAATGAAAATGGTATATTTTTATCATCTTCGAATTTTTATGAATTTTTAAAAATTTAAATTTAAAGAAAAAACAAATTACAATGAAGTGCAAATAACTCATTATCCGTTAAGCATATAAAGAAATTTTCTTAAAATCAGATGTTTCTATTTTCTATTCTATTCTGTAATTTTTAACAAAACCAAACAATACATTTTAAAGATATGATAAAATTATTTAATGGCAAATTTTATAATTTTTTTTTTTTTTTAAATTTATCCATAAAGTTTTAAATATCGACCATTTCTATAATCAGGAGACCACAACAAATAAAAAAACAAGTAAGAAAGCGCTATAGTCGGTCAAGCCGACCATACGATACCCTTCACCACTAAGGTCAAAGGTGTTACAAACATTTTCTTAAAACGTATATATTCAACCTGTTTCCGTCATTTGGACTTATATGAGAGCTAGGGTCAAATGTGGACCGATTATCTCGAAATTTGCCAAATTGATTACAGTTGTTACAAAAATTATGTATGCAAAAAACAAACTCAAAATTTTCATTATCTTTAGACTTACGAGCGTTTTAGTGATTTTTTGTCTCATTTAGTGCGTTTTTGAAGAAGAGTTTGTATGGGAGCTATGGTCAAATGTGGACCGATTTCAACGAAATTTAGTACAGTGATTTAAGTTTACATAAGCAGTATCTGTTTTAAATTTCATGAATAATAAAATATTGATATTTGTGGCCAATATAGCAATTCCGGGAAGTGGGACCTATCATAAATAATGGACCGATTTTGACCAATTTCAATAGCCATGGTCCCATTATCAAAAAAATTATCTGTGCCAAATTTCATTATATTATCTTTAGAATTGCGACCTGTAGTTTGATTACAAGGTTTACATAGGGGTCCAGCCAGCCAGACGGACGGACGGACGGACGGACATCGCTAAATCGACTCAGAAAGTGATTCTAAGTCTATTGGTATACTAAAAGGTGGGTCTAAGACAAATATTTCTATGCGTTACAAACATCAGCACAAACTTATAAGGGTATAAAAATAAAGTGGTTGTCAATTGTAATGCAAATGGCTAGAGGATAGCATAATTTGATGAAATTTGCAAATGTCTAGAGGATAGCAATTTGGACAGTGTATACATTTTTTGGGATGCAAATCTTAATATAATATTCTACCTCTTGAACTATGTTTATCTAAATAAAGTATTTTGTACTTTTACAATAGGTACCAAGTACTTTTTATACCCTTCACCACCATAGGTGGAAAGGGTATTATAAGTTAGTGATGATTTATGGAACGCATAGAAATATTTGTCTTAGACCCAACTTTTAGTATACCAATAGGATTAGAATCAAATTCTGAGGCGATTTAGCGATGTCAGTCCGTCCATCCATCCGTCCGTCCGGCTGCACCACCATTTAAACCATGTAATCGAAGTACAGGTCGCTATTCTATAGTAATTTTATGAAATTTGGCACAGGTAATTTTGATAGTGGGACCATGGCTATTGAAATTCTTCAAAATCGGTCCATTATTAATGGTACCTCCCATAGGTCCCACTTCCCGGAACTGATGTTTTGGCCACAAATATCAATATTTTTCATGAAATTTAAAACAAATACTGCGCATGCAAATTAAAATAACTGTACCAAATTTCATTGAAATCGGTCCACATTTGACCATAGCTTTCATACAAACTCTTTTGTCAAAACGCACTAAATGAAACAAAAATAACTAAAACGCTCGTAAATCTGAAGATAATGACAATTTTATATTTATTTTTTGCAAACATAATTTTTGTAAGAAATGCAATCATTTGCCAAATTTCTAGATAATCGGTCCACATTTGATCCTAGCTCTCATATAAGTCCAAATGACGGAAACAGCTTAAATATACAAGTTTTGAGAAAATAACACCTTTGACTTTAGTGGTGATGGGTATCGTATTGTCGGGCTTGACCGACTATAGGACTTTCTTACTTTTTATATATAAGTTTGTGCTAATTTATGTAACGCATAGAAATATTTGTCTTAGACCCTTTAGACCTTTTAGTATACCAATAGGATAAGAATCAGTTTCTGAGTCGATTTACCGATGTCTGTCTATCCGTCCGTCCGTTTGGCTGGACGGCTGACTGCACCGCCATGTAAACCATGTCATCAAAGTGCAGGTCGCAATTCTAAAGATAATGTGATAAAATTTGGCACAGATCATTTTTTGGATAGTGGGACCATGGCTATTGAAATTCGTTAAAATCGGTTCTTTATTTATGGTACCTTTTTTAAGTGCCACTTCCCGAAATTGATGTTTTGGTCACAAATTTCAATATTTTTTCATGAAATTTAAAACATATACTGCTTATATAAACCAAAATCCCAGTACCCAATTTCGAAATCAGTCCACATTTGACCATGCCTCTTCTGTCAAAAGTTTTTGAGTTTTTTTGTATTTTTTGTAGTATTTTTTGCAAACATAATATTTGTAAAAACTGTAATCAATTTGAAAAATTTCAAGATAATGCGTTCATATTTGACCCTAGCTCTAATAGAAGTCCGAATGACGGAAACAATTTAAATATAGAAGTTTTGAGAAAATGTTTGTATAATGACAAAAGGAAAAAGAACACCTTTGACTTAAGTGGTAAAGGGTATCGTATGGGCGGGCTTGACCGACTATAGCACTTTCTTACTTGTTTTCAACTTATGTATATATCTTAAAACAATGAATGCAAAAGCAAAGTTTGTACCGCATATTAAACTAGTTTTTGGATATAGTCAGTTCATGGGGTAAAAAAGGGTTAAAACTGGAAAACAGTGCTAGGGTTTGGTGATCTGATTTATTATCGCCATTCATGTATAAATCGAATATTCTGTCTTGTAAATTATAATTTGCATAATTTGTATACAATTGATTAGATAATTATCTAATTTGGTTAGATACAATTTTACAATCGTTCGCTACTATAGTTTTTTTTATTAATATGATGTTCTGGTTATTAAAATTGAATTTTTTCTTTAATTGACATTTTCCAAAAACGCTGATTGCTTGATTTTATCATATCTTTGGATTTTGTCAAAAAATCCCAATTTGTTAATAAAGGTTACCAACGTGGACGGGCCTTACTTGCAATATAATATTTGGCCGAAGACAAATGAAGAGTAAGATATAATTAAGTGCTTTCAAGTTAAGAAAAAATGATATCATTTAAACCATGAAAAAATATAAAGAAATCATTACTGACCCCAAGATTAGAAGAGAAAGAAGAACAACTCCAAGCAATTTTGATTTCAAACTAACAAAGACTTAATTATTCTTTCAAAATGTGTTTCATTTTCTTGTCTTTTTGATCTAAGAAGGTAAGGAAATGCTGAAAGCATTTTGAAGATTTTGTGGGGAATTAATTCGACAAAAGAAAAATTAAATTAAAAAATTAGGAAATTAACAAAACAATTTTAGGACAATGGCAATGTTTAAATGATAATAACATAGTCTTTATGAAATTTTTAAAATATGCAATATTTAAATCTTTAAAAAATTCAAAAATTTAACAAAGTTTTTAAATTTTCTTAAATATCAGATGTGACCAATAAAAACAAAAAAAAAAAAATTCTAAGAAAATCTTATAAAGCCAAAAGAGATAAAACTTTTGAGACAGTCTGGGTATGGTTTTTGCTTTCCAAAAAATTTTCTAATATCGACTTTCATAAGAAAAAAAAAATTGTGTACCTTTTTTCTATTGCTTGCTTTAAAAACAAAATTTTAAACATTGTTGCTTAATGTACTTCTTTACTTTTTTCCATTTATTTTCCAATTTTTCTTGTTCCAAGATAATGATGTTAGTACATTGACATGACCTCAGCATACTCTGAGGTTGCTCCTAAACGCCCACTACTAGCACACAACCAAAAAAAGAGATGCTAACAAAAAGTTCGTTTAGAATTTTTGTCCTCTTTCTAACTATTTTCCTTATTAAGTCAACTTAATAAGCCAAACAATACTAACTAAAGGCCAACTCTACTTGAACATATATGAGTGCTTGAATTACATACACATATAGAAAAAGGAAAGGGGTAATCAAAGGGGTTTAAAGGCAAGAAACTCGACTAAAAATTGCAAAAGAATAAACGAAATGTGAGCTAGCAATACAAAACAAAATGAATTGGAAGAAACAAAACGAAAAACAACAAGAAATGTTTAATAGAGAAAATATCCTTATTGCCAGTGACACACAATTCGATTTGTTGCTTAAATATAGTTAAAGGGGAATAAACTAGGACATAATACTAGTTTTAGGTTTTCCCGATTGGCTTTGTCCTTTTTTTTTTGACAAACTATAAATGGAGTAGAATTTTTGTAAATAACAGTTTGTACTAGGATTTAATATTTTAAAAAGTTCAGAGGTGAATTGATAAGTTAGTAAATAACCTTTTATTTAGAATTGATGTGGATAACTTTCAATAAATAAAAAATGTTTGGATATTAAAATTTTAATCGAAAATTTTTCAATATAAAAATTTTTATAGAATATTTTTTTATATATAAATTTTTAAACAAAATATTTAGGTATACAAATTTTTATAGAAATTTTTTTGATATCTAAATTTTTATAGGAAATTTTTAGAAATTTTTAAAGAAAATTTTTAGGTAAATAAATTTTTATAGAAAATTTTTTTGATATTAAAATCTTTATAGAAAATTTTTGGATTTTAAAATTTTGATAGAAAATTTTTCAATATAAAATTTATCTTTATTTTTTTGAAACTTTTTATAGAAAATGTGGGAAGTGAAGGAAAATGAAACTGTTGATAATCTGAGCTTTAGCTTATGGTTTACAAACATAATTCGTAATAATTGTATTTGCAAAATACCATCCATCGAAACTCGTCGAGGAATTACTTGTCCTCACAAAAATTGTTTGGCTTTTATCAATAAATTTTCCATGACATTAATAAATAAATGCAATAGAATGGCATTAAGTGCGAATCATTTTTCTTTTTGAAAAATATTTATATCCCGATAATTTTTTTGATATAAAAATTTTCGATATCAAAAATTTTTTTTAGAAAATTTTTCGGTATAAAATTTTTGCTAGAAAATTTTTCAATATAAAAATTTTGATAGAAAAGTGATATAAAAATAATTATAGAAAATTTTTGATATAAAAACTTTTATGGGAAATTTTTTTTTTGTATAAAAATTTTTATATAAAAATTTTTGATGCACAAATTTTTATAGAAAATTTTTTAATATAAAAATTTTTATAGAAAATTTTTCAATATAAAAATTTTTATAGAATATTTTTTTATATATAAATTTTTAAACAAAATATTTAGGTATACAAATTTTTATAGAAAATTTTTAGAAATTTTTAAAGAAAATTTTTAGTTGTATAAATTTTTATAGAAAATTTTTTGATATCAAAATTTTTATAGAAAATTTTTATATATCAAAATTTTTATAGGAAATTTTTGGATTTTAAAATTTTGATAGAAAATTTTTCAATGTAAAATTTTTCTATATTTTTTTTTTTAACTTTTTAAAGAAAATGTGGGAAGTGAAGGAAAATGAAACTGTTGATAATCTGAGCTTTAACTTATGGTTTACAAACATAATTCGTAATAATTGTATTTGCAAAATACCATCCATCGAAACTGGTCGAGGAATTGGTTGTCCCCACAAAAATTGTTTGGCTTTTATCAATAAATTTTCCATGACATTAATAAATAAATGCAATAGAATGGCATTAAGTGCGAATCATTTTTCTTTTTGAAAAATATTTATATCCCGATAATTTTTTTGATATAAAAATTTTCAATATCAAAAATTTTTTTTAGAAAATTTTTCGGTATAAAATTTTTGCTAGAAAATTTTTCAATATAAAAATTTTGATAGAAAATTGATATAAAAATTTTTATATAAAAATTTTTATACAAAAAAAAAATTTATAGGAATTTTTTTTTTGTATAAAAATTTTTATATAAAAATTGTTATAGAAAATTTTTTGATGCACAAATTTTTATAGAAAATTTTTTAATATACAAATTTTTCAATATAAAAATTTTTATAGAAAATTTGTCAATAAAAAAGTTCTAAGAAAACGTTTTTTGATAAACAAATTTTTATAAAAAATTTTTCAATATAAAAATTTTTATAGAAAATTTTTTAATATAAAAATGTTTATAGATTATTTTTTTGATATTAACATTTTTATACAAATTTTTTTACAACAAAATTTTTATAAAAAATTTTTTGAGAGTTTTTATAGAAAAATTCTAATACAAATTTTTTTAATGTATATAATATATATATGTTTATTTGTTTAATTTTCTATAAACATTTTTTTATTGAAAATTTTTCCATAAAAATTTTAATAGAAATATTTTTCGATATACGAATTTCTATAAAAAACTTTTCAATATAAAAATTTTTATAGAAAAATTTTGCAGAAAATTTTCAATAGAAACATTTTTATAAAAAAATTTTCGAAATACAAATTTTTAAAAAAATTTTTATAGAAAAATGTTCAATATAAAATTTTTATAGAAATTTTTTTCGATATAAAAATTTTTATAGAAACTCTTTAGATTTAAAGATTTTTATAGGAAATTTTTCGATATCAAAATTTTAATAGAAAATTTTTATAAAAAAAACTTTTCAATATAAAAATTTTTATATAAAATTTTCAATACAAACATTTTTATAAAAAATGTTCGAAATACAAATTTTTAAAGAAAATTTTCATATAAAACTTTTTATAAAAAAATTTTTATAGAAAATTTTTCAATATAAAATTTTTTATAGTAATTTTTCAATAAAAAAATTTTTATAGAAACTTTCGATTTTTATAGGAAATTTTTCAATATCAAAATTTTAATAAAAAATTTTTCGATATCAAAATTTTAATAGAAAATTTTTCGATATCAAAATTTGAATAGAAAATTTTTCGATATAAAAATTTTTATAGAAAATTTTTCGATATAAAAATGTACATAAAAAAATTTTCGATAAAAAAATGTTTAAAAATGTCTTTATAAAAATGTTTATAAATTTTTAAAGAATATTTAAAATTTAAAATTTTTTATAGAAAATTTTACAATTTAAAATTTTTGTAGAAAAATTTTCAATGCAGAAATGTTTCGACACAATCAATTTTTTAAAATTAAATTTTTTATAGGAAAATTTTTAAGATAAAAATTCTTGATCAAAACCTTTTACGGCTAATTTTGTGATTAATTTTTTTTTTAGAAAAAATTTTAGTGTAAAATTTTTGCATATAAAATTTATTGTAGAAAATGTTTCGATATTATTATTAAAATTATTTAAAAAAAATTATTAAATGTTTTGATGTAAAAATTTGCATAGAAAATGTTTTGATATACAAATTATTTAATAAAAAAATGTTTATAGAAATTTTTTAAAAATAAAATTTTTTTCAGATAAAACTTATTAAAGAAAATTCTTGATCGAGACCTTTACAGAAAATTGTTCAATATAAAGTTTTTCGGTGGAAAATTTTTATTGACATTTTTTCGATATAAATAGTTTTATTAAACCTTTTTGAATAAAAAAGTTTTTTTTAGAAAATTTTTCGAGATAAAAATTTTCCGATATAAAAATTTTACGACATAAATATTTTTATTGAAAATTATTCAATAAAAATTTTTTTTAGGAAATTTTTCGATACAAAATTTTTTACAGAAAAATTTTCGATATCAAATTTAAAAAAAAAAAAAAAAAATTGCGATCAGTACAAAACTACTGTCTTAACTCTTTGGATTTTCAAGACACCTTTTAGTATATAAGTATAAAGAATTAATTCTGATTATATATATAATTTGGCACAAACAATGTGATTGTATACATTTTGTAATCATATTATAATTCAGGTAAATCGCTTTAACAAATGAAACTAAGGATGAGGATTTGTGAATAAAACTATTAAAATACTAGTTAAAAATTTATTATAAAATAATTGTCGTAATTATATTATGATGCCACTGGAATATGATCACCGAAATCGTGTTTATTGCATGCATTAGATAGGAATGAACAAAAAAAAAGAATAATTTAAATTTTGAGTTTTGGTTATACCAACGTCTTCAGAAGGAGTATCCCTAAGTCTTAAACATATCAAAAAGTACATATAAAATGCCGTCCTATTCCAAAATTAATATAAATACTGAATTAGAAATCAGAAACAAACAAAAGATTTAACCAAATAGAAGTATAGGCACAGGCGCAATGCCACTTTTTTTGTTAATGAAAAAAATTTTTTTTGTTTTGATAAATTTTGTTAACTTACAAATTGCCCCACCATTAACCACTGTGAGAAACATCATGTGATCGACCAATTTGGCATGGTAGTGGTACGAAAAACTAAAAGCTGGTTTAGTATTTTTAGCTTTAGGAGTAGTGGCACGTTAAGAGTGTCAATTGTAGGGAACATGTTGCAGAAATGGCGCCAAAAACTGAATTCCTCCATATTAAGGTGGTTCAAAAAGAATCTGGGTAATTTCAAAACGAAATTTTTATCAATAATCTATAAAATGGAAATCTTTGCGTTTATGTAAAAGCTCCTAGCAGTTTTAAGCCAGAAGCTCATCATTTATTCTTAAGTTTTTTTGAGTATATCTCTTATTTCCCTTAAAAAATAAAAAAAATAATGTAAATTGTATTAAATTTACAATTTACAGATAAATTAACACATACTCAAACAAATCTAAACAAACATACTCATGTTGCACAACTAATACCAATACAAATCTGCAACAAAAATTCCATGTACATATGTATGTTATGTCACATGTCTTTATATCTATTTATGTTGTAGTTGCTTTTGTAGTGTCTAACCATATTTACATCTCTATCTTGTATCTGAAAACGTATGTGTCTGAATGAGTTTTCAGTTTTCCCCTGGATATTTTAAACCAACTCAATCTAACAGTCACATATACCTACACTCCTACATTGAGAAAAACGGTGAAAATTTCTCCAACAACTTTTGCTTAACAATCATAGTGGCATATCCGACTGATTGGGATTTTGGATTCCATTCTATTTTTTTGTTATAGTTATAGTTTTTTGCACTTGATTATTTTCGTATATAGAAAAAATGCCACAACTAATACAACATGTACTTGGAAGGTTTTTCTATTAAGCAGGATAATAAAAAGTACTTGTTCATTGTCTCTTGTTTGTTGGGAGAAAATACACAAAATTTGGTTGTATTTAGAGAAAAAAGGACATGATTTTTTTTTGTTATTTACATACATTTATAATGTTACTATTTTCATGTTCTTTTGGGACATGGCCATGGCTAATGTTGTAGATTTAGAGGTTTATTAGAAGATTAGTTTATAATAAACATGATTTTTATTATTGTAAAACCAAAAATGACCAGATGAATATAAAGCACAAAGGAACGGTTTTTTGTATTTTTAGTTTATTTCTTCAAAGAAAGCTATAACTAAAGAAATTGGAACAAAAAGAAATTCTTTTTCAATATTCTGTCAATATAAATTTATATATTATTTAGAGTTGGTCTTTCTGAATAACATTACTCCACAAAATGAAACTTTTTGAGTTACAATTGACCACCACTTTTTTTATTTGTTGCGGCCCAGTTATAATTTTTTGAAAATTTCTATCAAACATGAGTCTTTTTTGACTCCACTGCATTAAAATGACCATTTATGATATCACTTATGAATCAAAAACGAATCTTATATGTGAAAAAATTGCAACCTTCATGCGACTCTTCAGGAAGAATCTTTAAGGAGCAGTTTTTCTGGACTATTATGATTAGATTATGACTGCACACATTTTGCTAGATTTGCTAAAAAAGTTTGTTAGTTATTTGGATTTTTAGAACAGGTATATTGCGTTAATAATTACAGAAATTGATGTTGTCGAGACCGAGGACCAAATCCAGACTGAACTGAATATAATATTTTTTGCTTAGTAGTCAACGTGCTAACCAACTAAGCCACATCACCCACAATAAGTCATGAGCCTTTTTGTGGCCTTTTGAAATCACCATAAAAAACAGTCATATTAAGATCATTTGCGTTATTATATTATGACCACATACATTTTGCAAGAGCTGTTTGTGCTGTTTTTAACTAGTCGCTTCCCAGCTAGCAATTGGGAGATTGTTGATGATAGATCAGCGACATGAGTCTTTTAGCACTCTTTTAGATGAACAAAAACTGATTTATCAGCTTGGTGATCTAAAAAAGTTTACAAAAAGACTCCTAGAAACGCTTAGGAAGCGTCTAGTTAAAAAAAGCACAAAAAAATCTGGCAAAATGTGCGTTATCATAATATAATCACGCAACTGATCCTAATATGACTGTTTTTTATGCTGTTTGTTTGGTGATCAAAAAAGAAATAAAAAAACTAATGATGTTGTGGCTTAGTTGGTTAGAATGTCGAACATATCATATTCAGCAGCTCAGGTTCGATCCTCAGTCTCAATTTCTGTAATTATTAACGCAACTTTGCTGTTCTAAAACTAGATATGACGTGTTGAATAATAAAAAGCTTTATATCTTTTTTTTTTCACAAATCCAGCAAAATATGTGCAGTCATAATATAATCAAAAAAACGAGACATTAAGAACTCTTTTTTGAAGAGTCACATGAAAGGTACAATTTTCTCACACAAAAACTTCATTTTTGACTCATAAGTGAAAACATAAATGATCATTTTAATCGTACAGTGGAGTCGAAGAAGACTCATATATGATAAAAATTTTCAAAAACAATGAGTTATGAGTCTTTGGTATTTTTTTTTTATTACCAAGCGGATTAATCAGTTTTTGATCATCTAAAGGAATCCTTAAATACTCATATTACTGATATTATCATCAACAATCTTTGAGTTGAGGGTCTCCTTATTATAAAAACGGTCGAGGTTTAAAATTCAATGGATACATTGTTTTTTTTAATTTTTTTATAAAATTGCCATTTTTCCGAATTCTTCCATTAATTTTATCAGATCTTTAAAACGTGTTATTCAGTTTTGTTGAAAATAACAGAATATAATAACAAATACAAATATCTTTAAGTGCTTTGAACATCATTTTTTGATATGCTTAACGGATTCGGAGTTATTTAAATTACAATTTTTTTTTATACTTTTAGGCTTTTTAATTTGGCCTTTAAGTTTTTTCTCTCGAACTTATTCCATCTTTTTGAGGTTCGTTCACTTCATGACCATTTTTTCCGTCTTAAATTTTTTCCAATGATTCAAAAATTCTTAAAAAATCGAAGATGATAAAAATATACCATTTTCATTACATGGTCACAAAAGCTTAAATGTTTCAAATAAAATAAACCTCATTTCCTGAAAATTTATTTATAAATTGTGATTTGGTTAACGAAACGATAAATGAAGTGAATAGCCATGCCAAGTCTTATAAAGTATTATGAGAATTGTACCCGTTACATAATTTTTTTTGTATGAAATTTTTTTGATAATTTTCACAAAATCGTTTATTTATAATATTAACAGTTTTTAGATCGTGAAATAAAAATATTAAGTTTTTGAAATATTCGACTTTTTATGAATTTTTGAAAAATAAAAATTTTTCGATTTTGCAAAAAAAAAAAAATATTTTTTACATTTTTATATGAAAAACTTCACAACCATTGACCATATGAAAAAATTGTCTCACCCAGGCTTAAAAAAATTTTGTGGTGAATCCGCCGGTCTTTCTCTCGACGAATTTAGATAAGCCATTCCCATGATATGATAAAATCAATGGAACGACCACAGTGAAATACTGTAATTTTAGAAAAAAAAAAAAAAATTAAAAAAAATACAAGTAAGAAAGTACTATTGTCGGTCAAGCCCGGCCACACGATACCCTTCACCACTAAGGTCAAAGGTGTTATTTTTCCTCTATAAAGACAAATATTTGCTAAATTTTGCCATCATACAAAAATTTTCTCAAAACTTATATATTTAAGCTGTCCGTAACTTGGACTTACATGAGAGCTACGGTCAAATGTGGAATGATTATCTCGAAATTTGGCAATTTGATTACAGTTGTTACAAAAATGATGTATACAAAAAATAGAAAATAAAATTCTCATTATCTTTAGATTTACGAGCGTTTCAGTGATTTTTTTCTCGTTTAGTGCGTTTCTAAAGAAGAGTTTGTATGGGAGCTGTGGTCAAATGTGGACCGATTTCAACGATATTAGGTACAGTGATTTTGGTTTTTTATATTTGTGGCCAATTTTAATTGTCATGGTCCCATTATCAAAAAAAATGATCTGTGTCAAATTTCATCAAATTATCTTTGGAATTGTGACCTGTAGTTTGATTACAAGGTTTACATGGGGGTAGTGATGGGAAACTATCGATAGTCTACGCCATCGATATTAATCGATAGTCTAAAAAAAATATCGATACTATCGATACTATCGGCTTAAATCAAAAGTAAACAAAAAGTTTATCATAGGAGCTGAATTACGATTTTATTATGAAATATACATTGACTAAACGTTTGACAATTCATTAAATAACTTAAGATGTGTATTCATGTATAAATAAAAAAATAAATAATAAAATTAAATAGGAAATCCCATACAAAAAAAGTCCTAATCAAGAAGGAATTGATTTTTTTGGAGGAACACAAGCATATCAACTTTATTGGGCTTAAGACGACTGCGTCTATCGTTGAGTATTTCACCGGCAGCTGAAAAACTTCTTTCGGAAGGTACGGAAGTGGCAGGAACAATGAGGTATTTTAGTGCAACATTTGACAAAGATTTAAAAATAGTTTTATTTTCAACCCAAAAAGAAATTGGGTTACAAGACCGGTTTTTTATCGGCATCTCAATGTATTGCCGTACAATTGTAGAAACATCAGTGGAAGTTTTAGGCGCTTGTTGGTTTTGTACAAAAGAAAGCAAACGGCTACTTCGACAACGTTTTTGCACTTCTAGTGTCTCATTTTGTAAATCTCCGAAATCTGACTCCGAAACAGAACGATCGATTTCATGCTCGATTTCATTAATTAAATATTTTTGTGCGTTATTGAAAATTTCCGATGTTCTGAAAGCTTTTTTAAAACGAGGGTCAACAATTGTAGCTACAATAGCAGCTGTTCGCTTCTCATAGGGAAATAGCCTTTTAGTAATGGATTCTTGTATTTCTGCTAATACTTGTTTTCCAATAAGTGTTTTAATTGTACCAGTCAAATTTTGTAGTTTTAAAAAGATACCATGAATTAATGGTATAACCAAAGACACAGTTACATATTGGTCCCCAGAAACTTCTGTTGTTACATCTTCAAAGGGCTCCAATATATCAACAATTTCAGATAAAATATCGGATTCATTTGATGTGATAACAATTGCAGGAGACGGTCCGTTCTTTAATGATATAATAATAATTGTAAGCATCTCTCTTAGTGTTAAAAATCTTCTTATCATTGCCATTTCACTATTCCATCTTGTACTTACTGACTGAATAAGCCGCAATTCTGGTTCGTTTTTTTCACTTTGCAAACTTCATAATTTGTCACTTGCGATTGTACTGGATTTGAAAAAAGTTACTATATCTTTGACACGTTTTATCAAAGCCTTTAACTCATTATTTGTTGACAAAGCATCTTTTACAACCAAATTGATTGTATGGGCAAAGCACGGCATATGGTCTATTTTGAGTAAATTTACAGCTGCAACAATATTTGCAGCATTGTCTGTGACAATAATGGATACTTTGTTTTGTAAATCCCATCTTGTAATAATCTCGTTTAGTGTATTTTTCAAATTTTCAGCAGTGTGCCTACCCTCAATCTTTTCTGTGGAAATAACTGCAGCTTCAAGTTTATCAGTGTAGTAATTTCTAAAATGACATGTTACAGTAATATATCCTTCTGTGTTAGATGATGTCCACGTATCTGTAGTTAACGCACATTCGTCTACATTTTTCAATATATTTATTAACTTCTTTTTGGCATCTTCATACAAATTTGGCAAAAGAACATCATTTATTTGTCTACGAGATGGAATTATAAATTTGCTGTCCAATGCATTCACAAATTCCTTAAATCCAGCATCTTCTACAACACTAAAAGGCTGGAAGTCCCTTGCAATGAATGATGTTAGTTTTCGCAAAAGTAATTTCTGTCTGGAGCTATTTATGTCGTAAGACGTTTCTTCCGCTATGAAATATGTTTCCAATTGTTTTTGACCTGACGTTGAAGATTGTGGAACTTCTCTATCCCACTCGGACTTGTGTTTTCTTTGCATATGATCCATAAGATTAGAAGTATTTCCAGATGTCTTGTATTCTTTTTTACAAATATTGCATTTTGCAATTGGTTTTCCATCAGCACTTCTTGTAAAAAAACTCCAGACCTTAGATTTTGAAGATATTGTTGTCATTTTTCACTTTATATAAGGGCCGCAAACAAAATTTATATTCATAATTTAATTAAGAGTTGATTTTATTTGGGAAGTCCCGAATTAAGCAGCTAAAAAAGGTTGCCATACATTGAAAAGAAAAAGTGTTGTCGAGCAATTATTTTTTTTAACTATCGCAATCGATAGTTTATTTAGCTATCGATATTTCCGATAGTTGGTGAACCATCGATAATATCGATAATACCATCGATAGTATCCCATCACTACATGGGGGTCCAGCCAGCCAGACGGATGGACGGACATTGCTGAATCGACTCAGAAAGTGATTCTAGCCTATTGGTATACTAAAAGGTCTATGCATTACATACATCAGCACAAACGTATAATACCCCTTCCACCTATGGTGATGAAGGTTATAACAAGTATGAAAGTGGTATAGTCAGTCAAGACCGACCATGCGATACCCTTCACCACTAAGGTCAAAGGTTTCTCTTTTCCTGTCTAAAGACAAATTTTTGCTTAATTATGCTATCATACAAACATTTCTTCTAAACATTTATATTTAAGCTGTTTCCGTCATTTGGACTTATATAAGAGCTAGGGTCATATGTGGACCGATAATCTTGAAATTTGGCAAATTGATTGAATTTTACAAAAATTATCTATGCAAAAAATAAACTTAAAATTCCCATTATCTTGAGATTTACGAGCGTTTTAGTGATTTTTGTCTTATTTAGTGCGTTTTGACAGAAGAGTTTTTATGGGAGCTATGGTCAAATGTGGACCGATTTCAACAAAATTTGGTACAGTCTATTTGGTTTACATGAGCAGTATTTGTTTTAAATTTTATGAAAAAATATTGATATTTGTGGCAAAAATATCAGTTCCGGGAAGTGGGACTTAATGGAGGTACCATAAATAATGAACCCATTTTGACGAATTTCAACAGCCATGGTCCCACAATTAAAAAAATGATCTATGCCAAATTTCATCAAATTATCGTTAGAATTGCTACCTGTTGTTTGATTACATGATTTACATGGGGGTCCAGCTAGCCGTCCAGACGGACGGGCGGACGGACGGACTGACATCGCTAATTCGACTCAGAAAGTGATTCTAAGCCTATTGTTATTCTAAAAGGTAGGTCTAAGACAAATATTTCTTTGCGTTACATACATCAGCACAAACTTATAATACCCTTTCCACCTTTGGCGGTGAAGGGTATAAAAATCCTATCTATAGAATTTTATATTTTAGGTGTTTTTCTACTTAGGGGACTATAATACATCGAAATTAAATAGTTAGACTTCAAAGTAATTTCTCTTGTTGACCAGTGTAGTATATCAAAATTTGATTGTCATATGAATTTATACAGTATTTCAATAAATTGCCGTATTTTTAGGAATTTTTATATAAAATGGTTTAGATTTCATTTAACTTAACAAGTTTTATTCGGAACACTCTCCTTTTTCTTATTTAAGGTTAAACAATTTTTGTTTTATTTTAATAAAAACCGAAAATTTATTTTCTGTGCACTACAAAGCGTATGATTGATATTAATTATGAGATTCAGTTATTCAAGGGTTAATAACTTTTAAACTGTAATGACTAGGGCAATAATTTAAACTTAGTCTATGAGAAAAGATATTTAGTATCAGTATTAAGAATAAAAATAATTAAATTTTGAAGTTTTGATAGTAAAAATTTTAAAAAGAACAGAAAACTCAATTTCAATAAAAAATATTTTGTTGACAAAAAGTTTTAATATTTTTTGCATACTTTTAAATTATTAATGCTAATTAATTATTCCTCTTTTCTATTTTTCAGATTAATAACATATTAAGAGCGTTCCCGAATTATTGCCACAACATAAGCACAACTTAAAAAGCAAAAAAAACCAAATGTATGATTAATAAAATTCATTAAAAATTTAAGCAAAAAACAATTAATAACAATAAATAAAAAAGCATTTAATTTTATTAATAAAAAATTATAACAAATTAAAAAGTAAGATAAAATTTTAATAAAATTTTCTCGATTAAAATGATAAAAATTTAATTATAGTTATAAAAAAAACTGATTAGTATAAAAACCAAAGATACATACAAACATAAATATTCATATATAAAATACACAGGTAATATACACACATACATATAAAAACCATAATATATATAACGAATAACATAACACAAAATTATAAAAAAAAATATATTTAAAGCAAAAATTAAAAGTTAATATATTTAATTAAATGCCAAAAATTTCATTTAAATATTTTTCCACAACATAAACGAGTGTCGTCGGCGTGTGAAAATAGAATTTAAATAATTTCAACAAAAATTTAAATGAAGCTGAATAATATTTCATTAAAATGTTAATAATAAATGAGAAATTTATAAATATTTTACATAACAAAATCAAGCAAATAACTACGAGTTATATAACAAATAGCAATAACTAAAAGTAGAAAGATAAATTACTAAAAAAGCTAAAATAAAACACAAACTAAATTAAAATAAATAATTCTAATTAAGATAACTAAAATATTAAATTAATATTTAAGCAAAATATTTATAAATAATTTAACAAAATACTAAAATTACTTACAACAAATAAAACAAAAAGAATAAAATCCATAATTAAATAACATCAAAAAAATTTATAATTAACATCAAATTTAATCATAAACATGAAAAAATATTCAGTTTAAGAAGAATTCAAAAATGTTTATTATGAACGAAAAATAACTTAGTCATACATCGGCAACCATTTCAAGGTAAATATAATGTAATATAATACAACATTTTTGAGAAGTGTTGCCAATAAAATATGAAATTTCCAAAAAAAAAATTTTTGATATGAAATTAAAAAAAAAAATTGGTGTGAAATTTTTCTATAGAAAATTTTTGATTTGAAATTTTTTTCAAAAAATAGCAAAAAAATTGGGATGTAAATATTATTTAAAAAAGAAATTGTATTCTGATTTTTCTATAGAAAATTTTTTTGATGTGAAATTTCGCTATTGAAAATTTTTGATATAAAGTTTTTCTATAAAATTTTGATATGCAATTTTTTTATACAGAATTTTTGATATAAAATTTTCTAGAGCAAACTTTTATATAAAATTTTTCAACAGAAAATTTTTATATGAAATTTTTGTACAAAAAATTGTTGATGTTAAAGTTTTCTATAAAAATTTTTGAATTTTCTTTAGAAAATTTTTGATACGAAATATTTTATAGAAAAGTTTTGATGTAAGATTTTTCTATAGACAATTTTTGATATAAAATTTGTCTGTAGAATATTTTTTTATGAAATTTTTCTTTAGAAAAATTTTAATATAAAATCTTTCTTTAAAAAATTGTTGATGCCAAATTTTTCTATATAAAATTTTTGATGCCAAATTTTTCTAAAAAATATTCATGATGTAAAATATTTCTATAGAATATTTTCGTTATGAAATTTTTCTATAGAAAACTTTTTATACAAAATTTTTCTAAAAAAAATTTTTAATATGAAGTTATTTCTATAGAAAATGTTTGATATAAAATTTCTACTGCAGATAATTTTTGATATGAAGTTTTTCTCTAAAAAATTATTGATGTAAAATTTTTCTATAGAAAATTTTCGATGTAAAATATTTCTATAGAAAATTTTCGATATGAAATCTTTCTATAGAAAATGTTTGATATAAAAATTTTCTATAAAAAACTTTTGACATGAAATTTTCTTAAAGAAAATTTTTGATATGAAATTTTTCTACAGAAAATTTTTAATATGAAATTCTTCTATAGAAAATTTTTGATGAAAATTTATTCGATAGAAAATTTTTCGATAGAAAATTTTTGATGTTAAACTTTTTATAGAATATTTTTGATGTAATATTAGATAATTTTTTATATAAAATTAGAAATTTTTTTATATAAAATTTTTCTAAAGTAAATTATTGATATCAAATTTTTGATATGAAATTTTTCTATAGAAAATTTTTAACACAAAATTTTTGTATAGACAATTTTTGATGTAAAATTTTTATAAAAAATTTGTCTTAGAAAATGTTGATGGAAAGTTTTTTCTATAGAAGATTTTTTTATGAATTTTTTCTTTAGAATACTTTGATGCAAAATTTTTCTAAAGAAAATTTGTAATGTAACATTTTTCCAAAAAAATTTTCTATAAAAAAATTTTTTGATGCCAAATTTTTCTATAGAAAATTGTTGATGCCAAATTTTTCTAAAAAATATTCATGATGTAAAATATTTCTATAGAATATTTTCGTTATGAAATTTTTCTATAGAAAACTTTTTATACAAAATTTTTCTAAAAAAAATTTTTAATATGAAGTTATTTATATAGAAAATGTTTGATATAAAATTTCTACTGCAGATAATTTTTGATATGAAGTTTTTCTCTAAAAAATTATTGATGTAAAATTTTTCTATAGAAAATTTTCGACGTAAAATTTTTCTATAGAAAATTTTCGACGTAAAATATTTCTATAGAAAATTTTCGATATGAAATCTTTCTATAGAAAATGTTTGATATAAAAATTTTCTATAAAAAACTTTTGACATGAAATTTTCTTAAAGAAAATTTTTGATATGAAATTTTTCTACAGAAAATTTTTAATATGAAATTCTTCTATAGAAAATTTTTGATGAAAATTTATTCGATAGAAAATTTTTCGATAGAAAATTTTTGATGTTAAACTTTTTATAGAATATTTTTGATGTAATATTAGATAATTTTTTATATAAAATTAGAAATTTTTTTATATAAAATTTTTCTAAAGTAAATTATTGATATCAAATTTTTGATATGAAATTTTTCTATAGAAAATTTTTAACACAAAATTTTTGTATAGACAATTTTTGATGTAAAATTTTTATAAAAAATTTGTCTTAGAAAATGTTGATGGAAAGTTTTTTCTATAGAAGATTTTTTTATGAATTTTTTCTTTAGAATACTTTGATGCAAAATTTTTCTAAAGAAAATTTGTAATGTAACATTTTTCCAAAAAAATTTTCTATAAAAAAATTTTTTGATGCCAAATTTTTCTATAGAAAATTGTTGATGCCAAATTTTTCTAAAAAATATTCATGATGTAAAATATTTCTATAGAATTTTTTCGTTATGAAATTTTTCTATAGAAAACTTTTTATACAAAATTTTTCTAAAAAAAATTTTTAATATGAAGTTATTTATATAGAAAATGTTTGATATAAAATTTCTACTGCAGATAATTTTTGATATGAAGTTTTTCTCTAAAAAATTATTGATGTAAAATTTTTCTATAGAAAATTTTCGACGTAAAATTTTTCTATAGAAAATTTTCGACGTAAAATATTTCTATAGAAAATTTTCGATATGAAATCTTTCTATAGAAAATGTTTGATATAAAAATTTTCTATAAAAAACTTTTGACATGAAATTTTCTTAAAGAAAATTTTTGATATGAATTTTTTCTACAGAAAATATTTAATATTAAATATTTAATATGAAATTCTTCTATAGAAAATTTTTGATGAAAATTTATTCGATAGAAAATTTTTGATGTTAAACTTTTTATAGAATATTTTTGATATAAAATTAGAATATTTTTTATATAAAATAAGAAAATTTTTTATAAAAAATTAGAAAATTTTTTATATAAAATTAGAAAATTTTTTATATAAAATTAGAAAATTTTTTATATAAAATTAGAAAATTTTTTATATAAAATTTTTCTAAAGTAAATTATTGATTTGAAATTTTTGATATGAAATTTTTCTATAGAAAATTTTTAATACAAAATTTTTGTATAGACAATTTTTGATGTAAAATTTTTTAATAAAATTTTTATAAAAAATTTGTCTTAGAAAATGTTGATGGAAAGTTTTTTCTATAAAAGATATTTTTATGAATTTTTTCTTTAGAAAACTTTGATGCAAAATTTTTCTAAAGAAAATTTGTAATGTAACATTTTTCCAAAAAAATTTTCTATAAAAAAAATTTTTATAAAATTTTTCTGCAAAAAAATTTTTATAAAATTTTTCTGCAAAAAAATTTCTGAATGAAAATTTTCTATCGAAGATTTTGGAGTAAAATTTTTCATTGTAAAGTTTTAATTATAAACTTTTTCTAAAAAATGTTAAATATAAAATTCTTCTAAAGAAAATTATTGATGTAAAATTTATCTGTAGAAAATTTTTGATATGAAATTTTTCTATAGAAAATTTTTTTGTATAAAAAATTGTTGATGCAAAATTTTTTTACAGAAAATTTTTGATGTAAAATTTTTCTATAGAAAATTTTCGATGTAAAATATTTCTGTAGAAAATTTTCGATATGAAATCTTTCTATAGAAAATGTTTGATATAAAAATTTTCTATAAAAATCTTTTGACATGAAATTTTCTTAAAGAAAATTTTTGATATGAAATTTTTCTACAGAAAATTTTTAATATGAAATTCTTCTATAGAAAATTTTTGATGAAAATTTATTCGATAGAGAATTTTTGATGTTAAACTTTTTATAGAATATTTTTGATGTAAAATTAGAAAATTTTTTATATAAAATTAGAAAATTTGTTATATAAAATTTTTCTAAAGTATATTATTGACATGAAATTTTTCTATAGAAAATTTTTAACACAAAATTTTTGTATAGACAATTTTTTATGTAAAATTTTTTAATAAAATTTTTATAAAAAATTTGTCTTAGAAAATGTTGATGGAAAGTTTTTTCTATGGAAGATATTTTTATGAATTTTTTCTTTAGAAAACTTTGATGCAAAATTTTTCTAAAGAAAATTTGTAATGTAACATTTTTCCAAAAAAATTTTCTATAAAAAAAATTTTTATAAAATTTTTCTGCAAAAAAATTTTTATAAAATTTTTCTGCAAAAAAATTTTTGAATGAAAATTTTCTATCGAAGATTTTGGAGTAAAATTTTTCATTGTAAAGTTTTAATTATAAACTTTTTCTAAAAAATTTTAAATATAAAATTCTTCTAAAGAAAATTATTGATGTAAAATTTTTCTGTAGAAAATTTTTGATATGAAATTTTTCTATAGAAAATTTTTTTGTATAAAGAATTGTTGATGCAAGATTTTTTTACAGAAAATTTTTGATGTAAAATTTGTCTATAAAGATTTTTTGTGCAAAATTTTGTATAGAAAATTTGTGATGTGAAATTTTTTCATACAAAATTTTTGGTCTTTTAGGACAAACTTTTTATATGAACAATTTTAAATTTGTATCAACCATTTCTATAAATCTCGTTATACTTTTCGGTGGAAAGTGCGGGAATGTAGTACACTTATTTGTTTTTAGATTGCAAAATTTTTAGTTTTAATGTCCGATTGAAATATGATTCCATGGGATAAATATTAATCCCACAACTTCAGAAATAATTAACCCCGTATTTCAACAAGTCTGACTCGTGGTACAATTTCTGTGCCTAACATGATTATCACGAGTCCGACTCGTGGTACTATTTATATGCCTAACATGATTATCACGAGTCATACTCGTTTTGCGACTGTTCTTAAGCATCAAAACCGGTTTGTTTAGTGCAACTTGTGTGCGAACAGTTGGAAGCGAACTTCGTTGCGCAGATTGATACGTCAAGGGGTTAAATCCAATTAAAAGGGACATTCAAATGTACAGGTAATGTGGTACAGCAGCTATTGGTAATATATTATAGTATACAATACTATTTTGGTTAGAGTTTTTAGTGGTGAGTAAATATAAAATATGGAGGTATTAATAGAAACCTGAGACCCTCGTTGAGCTGAGTAAAAGAAAAATTTTTCAAGAAAATTAATATCCTACACCCATAAGATAGTTTATAGATTCTTATATTTTAATGTTATTCAAAGTTTTTAAAGATTTATATATAACTATCTAACTTGTTTTTTTTTTTTGAAATCTTAGAATTTAGAAATTCAGTCCACAAAATTAATCAAACTAAATTACACTTTTCTTTAAAAATTTAACAAATAAGAAATACAATTTATCAAAAAAAGAAAGAAACAAATTAACATATTTCTCTGCATAAAGCAATGTTTAGTCAAATTTAGATTAAAATAATAACAACAGAATGTTGAAGAACAAATAATTTTTTAAAAAAAGAAAACAAAAATATATCACAGCAAAAAAAAACTTTTCAAGACATTTATCTGCAAAATAGTTAAGGAACACGAGACAAGATTGAAAATTATGAAACACAAAACTCAAGCAAAAGAAAAAATAAAGAAATCTAAGAAGTGGAAAAAACTTAAAAAATTTACTTAAGTTGTTTTTTTTTTTCTTATAACCAAGATTTAGAAACAAACTGCAACAAATTTAAAATAAAACGAAAAAGTATAAAAAGAAAATTAAGATACAGGAACACAAAACAACCAACAAAATATGATGAAAACAAAATGAAGAAATCGGCAAGTAAAGCCATTAGATACATATATATACGAGTACTCATATATTAAGCTTTAAAGGCAGACATTTCGCTCGAAAGAAGTCAGACGTAGAGGCAGACAAATACAAGAGTTCAAAACAATTTCGACATCAGATATAAACACTTGATAATGTTTTTCAACATTTTAAGTCTAAAAATATTTTCCTGCTGTTGTTAGTTTTGCTGTTTGTATAATATTCATTGTAATTGCTGTATGTTGCTGTTGCTGCTGCTGTTGTCGTATCTTATTGTTGAAATTTGTTGCAGCTGAAGTTAAATTGTAATGAAACTATAATATGAAAACTTCAGAAAAGTATCGTAAAAATTGTAAAAAATATACAAAAAAAAAGGGAGAAATATATTAAGATATTCAAGAGAATTTAAGGTATCAAATGTAAAATTTGTGAATATAAAATTTGTGTATGTAAAAATTGTATTCAGATATAAATTTTTTTAGTAAAGAATTTCAATGTAATTTTTTTTACTATTAAATTTCATACAAATTACATACTTCGAACTTTTAATAAAAAATTTTCGTATGTCAATTTTTTTATATAAATTTATCACTAGAAAAATTTTAGATTATTCTAGTGATAAATTTGGATGCTGAATTTTTCTATTGACATTTTTGTGATACAAACTTTCTGTTGAAAATTTGTTTTAGTAAAATTATTCTATTTAAAATTTAAGTAATTAAATTTTTCTACAAAAAAAATTCAATCTAAAATTTTTTGTAGAAAAATTTCAATAAAAATTTTTTGTAGAAAAATTTCAATCAAAAACTTTTCTATAGACAAATTTCAATAAAAAATTGCCTATACAAAAATTTCAATGAAAAATTTTCTACAGAAAAATATCAATAAATATTTTTTTGAGGAAAAATTTAATGGACAATTATTTTAAAGAAAGAAATTTAAAAAAAAAAATTCAATGAAAAATTTTTCTAAAGACAAATTTCAATGAAAAATTTTCTAAAGAAAAATTTCAATAAAAATTTTTTAGTAGAAAATATTCAATGAAAAATAGATAGATAGAAAAATTTCTATAAAAAAATTTAAATGAAGAATTTTTCTATAGAAAAATTTCAATAAATAATTTTCTATAGAAAAATCTTATGAACTATTTCTAAAAAAAAAAATTGCCAATAAAAACTTTTCTTTAAAAAAATTTCAATGAAAAACTTTTTACAGAAAAATTTCAATGAAAAATTTTCTTTAGAAAATTTTCAATGAAAAATTTTCTATAGAATAACTTCAATGGAAAACTTAAATTTATAATTTTCTATAGAAAAATTTCAAAGAAAAATTTTCTATAGAAAAATTTTAATGAAAAATTTTCTACAGAAAAATTTCAAAGAAATTTAAAAAAATTTAAATGAAAAATTTTTTATTAAAAAATCTGAATTTTTTATAGAAAAACTTCAATGGAAAATTTTCTTTAGAAAAACTTTAGTGAAAAGTTTTCTATAGAAAAATTTCAATAACAAATTTTCTAAAGAAAAATTTCAATGAAAAACTTTTCTATAGAAAAATTTTAATGAAAATTTTTCTATAGAAAATTTTAATGAAAATTTTTCTATAGAAAATTTTAATGAAAATTTTTCAAAATTTTTCATTAAAATTTTTCTATAGAAAAATTTTCATTTAAATTTTCTATAGAAAACTTTTATGAACAATTTCTTAAAGAAAAATTTTAATAAAAATTTTTCTACAAAAAAACTTCAATGAAAAATTTTCGACAGAAAAATTTCAATGAAAAATTTTCTTTAGAAAATTTTCTATAGAAAAATTTTGATGAAAATTTTTCTATAGAAAATGTTCATCGAAATTTTTCTATAGAAAAATTTTCATTGAAATTTTTCTATAGAAAAATGTTCATTGAAATTTTTCTATAGAAAAATGTTCATTGAAATTTTTCTATAGAAAAATTTTCATTGAAATGTTTCTATAGAAAAATGTTCATTGAAATTTTTCTATAGAAAAATTTTCATTGAAATTTTTCTATAGAAAAATTTTCATTGAAATTTTTCTATAGAAAAATTTTCATTGAAATTTTTCTATAGAAAAATTTTCATTGAAATTTTTCTATAGAAAAATTTTCATTGAAATTTTTCTATAGAAAAATTTTCATTGAAATTTTTCTATAGAAAAATTTTCATTGAAATTTTTCTATAGAAAAATTTTCATTGAAATTTTTCTATAGAAAAATTTTCATTGAAATTTTTCTATAGAAAAATTTTCATTGAAATTTTTCTATAGAAAAATTTTCATTGAAATTTTTCTATAGAAAAATTTTCATTGAAATTTTTCTATAGAAAAATTTTCATTGAAATTTTTCTATAGAAAAATTTTCATTGAAATTTTTCTATAGAAAAATTTTCATTGAAATTTTTCTATAGAAAAATTTACATTGAAATTTTTCTATAGAAAAATTTTCATTGAAATTTTTCTATAGAAAAATTTTCATTGAAATTTTTCTATAGAAAAATTTTCATTGAAATTTTTCTATTTTCATTGAAATTTTTCTATAGAAAAATTTTCATTGAAATTTTTCTATAGAAAAATTTTCATTGAAATTTTTCTATAGAAAAATTTTCATTGAAATTTTTCTATAGAAAAATTTTCATTGAAATTTTTCTATAGAAAAATTTTCATTGAAATTTTTCTATAGAAAAATTTTCATTGAAATTTTTCTATAGAAAAATTTTCATTGAAATTTTTCTATAGAAAAATTTTCATTGAAATTTTTCTATAGAAAAATTTTCATTGAAATTTTTCTATAGAAAAATTTTCATTGAAATTTTTCTATAGAAAAATTTTCATTGAAATTTTTCTATAGAAAAATTTTCATTGAAATTTTTCTATAGAAAAATTTTCATTGAAATTTTTCTATAGAAAAATTTTCATTGAAATTTTTCTATAGAAAAATTTTCATTGAAATTTTTCTATAGAAAAATTTTCATTGAAATTTTTCTATAGAAAAATTTTCATTGAAATTTTTCTATAGAAAAATTTTCATTGAAATTTTTCTATAGAAAAATTTTCATTGAAATTTTTCTATAGAAAAATTTTCATTGAAATTTTTCTATAGAAAAATTTTCATTTAAATTTTTCTATAGAAAAATTTCAATGAAAATTTTTCTATAGAAAAATTTCAATGAAAATTTTTCTATAGAAAAATTTTCATTGAAATTTTTCTATAGAAAAATTTTCATTGAAATTTTTCTATAGAAAAATTTTCATTGAAATTTTTCTATAGAAAAATTTTCATTGAAATTTTTCTATAGAAAAATTTTCATTGAAATTTTTCTATAGAAAAATTTTCATTGAAATTTTTCTATAGAAAAATTTTCATTGAAATTTTTCTATAGAAACTTTTTAATTGATTTTTTACAAAAATGTTTCTATCGAAAGTTTTTCATTGAAATTTTTCTACTGAAATTTGTTTAACTAAAATTTTCTTTGTTCCATTCAAAATCAAAATTTTTCAAAAATTTTTCTATTTGTAACCAAATTTCTAAGCCCATATTTTCTTCTTTTACAGATCTGGCTGCAAAACGTTTAACACTCGTCAAGCAGAAAACTATGAAAGAAAAATACTAACAACTGAAGCAAATTTCAAAAACAGAGAAAGAAAAAACAAGTAACAAAAATCTAGTTAGAGGAAACAAAAGTGCTCCATATTCACTTGTAACTTCATTTTTACAAGAACTCAAAAACATAATATAATAAAATAAAAAAAGTACAACAGAAAAAATATTATTACAAAAATATACTTCAATGGTTGTAAACAGTCAATGACCCTTAGAAATCAACAAAAAAGGGAAAGAAAAAATATTGAAAACAACGGAAAGCATTAACTTACCCAAGAACTTTGGCAAAGTATCTGGAAGAAAATACAGATAAAACAATGAAGGGGATTATTGAAGAAAATCTTTTAATATGAAAAAAGAGTTAAATAAATAAATAAAACTAAAGTAAAATGTTTAAGCAAAAACTAAGATAAAAAATTGAATAGCCAATAAAAACCAAAACTAAATAATTATTTTAAATAAATAAACAAAGTTAATTAAAACTTATTAACAAATTAAAAACTAAATCTAAACAGTCATAATTTATTTAACAAAAACCAAACGAATCCACATAATTTATCTTAACTTTCGCAACAGAATAAATTATTTTCGAATTTCGTATGCAAAATATAAAATCTGCACAATTTGAACGGGAGCTATTGGAAGGAAGTGTCCGGGTGTGTTTTGCTGGTTAAACAACATCAACAATACAACATTACCATTACATTTTCCAGGCTATCGCCGTGGTCGTCTTCTTCGTCCTCATCACCTTTGTTTTTGTAAGCATTGGACGACGAACAAGCGACATAATTGTAGCCATCATTATCTTCATCATTAAGTACAAGACACATTTAAATTTTAATGCACTCGGTTGTGGCAATAATGAATTTCCTACAAACCCCAAAAGCAACAACTGCTGCTGCTGTCACTTGCTGGCTGGCTTATGGACTCTTTGGATTATTGATAACGCTACCAGGTAAGTTTGTCGCAAGACAACGAAACTTCGCAAATAAGCAAATAAAACGTACAGCAAACAAATCACAGTGGTAGCATTAAGACAATAAAATGCTATAAAAACTTTTTACTTGTTTTTTGTGTTTTCCCAAATATCTCATAAATCTAGAGCGTTTGGAGATTACTAAACAGGAAACTTAAATTTTTTTACATAAAGTTGATATAAAATTTTCTATGAAACATTTCATATCAAACAATTTTTATAAAAAAAATTGTTATAGAAAATTTTCTAAAAACAATTTCAAATTGAAAAATGTCAATAAAAACTTTCAAATAAAAAATTTTCTATAAAAATTTTCGTATTAAAAATTTTCTACAAAAAAATTTCTTTAAAAAATTTCTTATCTAAAAATTTCTATAAAAAATTTCATGTGGAAAATTTTCTATAAAAAATTTCAAATCGAAAATTTCCTTTAAAATATTTCAAATCAAAAATTTTCTACAAAAAATTTAATATTGAAAATTTTTTAAAAAAAATTTTATATCTTAAGTTTCCATAAAAAATTTCATAACGAAAATTTTCTATAAAAAATATCATATTGAAAATTTTCAGTAAAAAATTTCACATCGAAAATTTTCTATAAAAATGTTTCTATTAAAAATTTCATATCGAAAAATTTCTAAAAAATTTGATATCGAAAATTTTTCATTTAAAATTTCATAACGAAGATTTTCCATAAAATTTTCAGAATGAAAATTTTTCATATAAAATTTCATAACAATAATTTTTTTAAAAAAATTTCATAACGAAAATTTTCCATAAAAACTTCATAACGAAAATTTTCCATAAAAACTTCATAAAAAAAATTTTCTGTAAAAAATTTCATATCCAAAATTTTCTATTAAAAATTTATGATACAAAATTTTTGGTCAAAAATATTTTATAAAAAAATTTTATATCGAAAATTTTTTATAAGCAATTTCAAATTGAATATCTTTTATAAAAACATTTTCTATAAAAAAAATTTCAAATCGAAAATTTCCTATAAAATATTTCAAATCAAGAATTTTCTACAAAAAATTTCATATTGAAAATTTTCTAAAAAAAATTTAATATCTTAAATTTCCATAAAAAATTTCATAACGAAAATTTTCTATAAAAAATTTCATAAAATTTTCTAAAAAAAATTTCATATTGAAAATTTTCAGTAAAAAATTTCATATCGAAAAATTTCTAAAAAATTTGATATCGAAAATTTTCAATTTAAATTTTCATAACGAAGATTTTCTATAAAAATTTCAGAATGAAAATTTTCCATAAAAAATTTCATAACAATCATTTTTTTTTAAATTTCATAACGAAAATTTTTCATAAAAACTTAATAACAAAAATTTTCTGTAAAAAATTTCATATCCAAAACTTTCTATAAAAATTTATGATCAAAAATTTTCGGTCAAAAATTTTTTATAAAAAAATTTTATATCGAAAATTTTCTAAAAAAATTCAAATTGAATATGAAATTTTTTTATAGAAAATGTTTTTGTAGAAGATAACAAAAACATTTTCTATAAAAAAATTTCATATCGAAAATTTTCTAAAAAATTTCATATCGAAAATTTTCTAAAAAATTTCATATTGAAAATTTTCTAAAAAATTTCATATTGAAAATATTCTAAAAAATTTCATATTGAAAATTTTCTATAAAAAATTTTATATAGAAAATTTTCTATAAACAATTTCGTATTAGAAATTTTCGGTCAAAAATTTTTTATAAAAAATTTTTTATAAGCAATTTCAAATTGAAAATCTTCTATAAAAATATTTCACTACGAAAATTTTCTTTAAAAAATTTTTTATCGAAAATTTTCTAAAAAATTTTACAATGAAATTTCATATCAAAAATTTTCTATAAGAAAATTTATATTGAAAATTTTCTGTTAAAAATCTCATATCAAAAATTTTTTATAAACAAATTTCGGAAAAAATTTTTTATAAAAAAATTTTGTATCAAATTGAAAATCTTCTATAAAAATATTTCATTACGAAAATTTTCTATAAAAAATTTCATATCAAAAATTTTCTAAAAAAATTTTATATTGAAATTTTATAGAAAATTTTATATAAAAAATTTCGTATCGAAAATTTTCTATATAAATATTTCATATCGAAAATTTCCAATAAAAAATTACATACCAAAAATTTCCAATAAAAAATTACATATCGAAAATTTTCTATAAAAAATTTTATAAAAATTTTTGTTTGTTTCTATAAAAAAAATTTTTATTGAAAATTTTCTATATAATTTTTTTTTTATTTCTTAGGTCAAAAATTTGCTTTAGAAACTTTTAACAGCAAAAATTTTCTATAGAAACTTTTTGCAGCAAAAATTTTCTATAAATCCTTTTTCAGAAAGAAATGTATAGAAATGTTTTACAGTAAAACTTTCTATATAAACATTTTACTGCAAAAATTTTCTATAGAAACCTTTTACAGAAAAATTTTTCTGTAGAAACTTTTTACAGCAAAAATTTTCGATGGAAACTTTTTACAGCAAAAATTTTCTATAGAAACTTTTTACAGCAAAAATTTTCTATAGAAACTTTTTACAGCAAAAATTTTCTATAGAAACTTTTTACAGCAAAAATTTTCTATAGAAACCTTTTACAGTAAAAATTTAGAAAATAGAAAATTTTTGCTGTAAAAAATTACTATAGAAAATTATTACAGCAAAAATTTTCTATAGAAACTTTTAGCAGCAAAAATTTTCTATTTTCTAAATTTTTGCTGTAAAAAGTTTCTATAGAAAATTTTTGCTGTAAAAAGTTTCTATTGAAAATTTTTGCTGTAAAAAGTTTCTATAGAACATTTTTGCTGTAAAAAGATTCTATAGAAAATTTTTGCTGTAAGAAGTTTCTATAGAAAATGTTTACATGTAAAAATTTTTGAAGAAAGTTCTTTTTGTGAAAAATTTAATATAGAAAACTTTTAGTTCAAAAAGTAGGTCTAGAAAATTTTTGCTATAAAAAGCTTATATAGAAAATTTTTGCTGTCAAAAGTTTCTGTGAACAATTATTTAGAAAGATTTGTTTTCGCCACAGTTCCAGATTTCATTCCATTATATTATAAAATAATCTTTAATATAACTTAACCAATAAATTATTTGTTATTTCCAAACTAATTAATCTTTAATGATATTTCTGTCCCTCTTCCAACCCACTGTGACCACCAACAAACCAAAACAGAAAATTTCCCTTTATTATTCGGATAAATAATAAATAAATTCCCAACTGAATTTCTCCTCATTTTTCTTTAACTTTCAATTCGAAATGATTTCGAACTTATTGTTTCTTAAAGAAGATTTCAAATGATGGCGATATTGTGGCTGTTGGCTTATCAGTTTCTTTGCTGAGGTCTCTGGTGTTGCTGATTTTAATGTTCAGTTGGTTCGGTCGCTTGTCTAGAGTTCATGTGACATTTGGTGATGGTGGTGAGCACGAACAAAATGTCAGAGTTCCAGTAACAGTCACTGTAATTTGTCATAATTATTTCAACATAAACTCGTGTCTGGGGAGGCATATTGTTGAGTCAGTTGAATATAAATGTACAAACAAATTGTCAATGTACGAAATAATGTCTTCAGAATTTGAATGACGGAGTCATCACTTCCCACGTAGCACAATCACATTCACACCCACACTCCCATAGACATTTGTAATATTTTTCTTGGTTTATTTATAGTAAACGGCTTATAAAGGGGTTTCTTATCTCTTTTTTCTTGTTATCTTAATAATTTATTGTTACTTGTTGTTTTTTTCATTGTCTTGTTGTTTATATGTTCTTATGGAAAAGCTTCAGTCAAAAGTTTGAAGGATACTAGTCGAAATATTTTCATATAATTTTTATTTAATTAAATGTTGTTACTATTGTTGAATTTTTTTCTATAAAGATGGAAGATCATTTTAATTTTTATGGAATTTGGAAATATTTTGAATTTTTATATCAAACATTTTTTAAAAGAAAAAAAAAACGAAAATTTTCTATAAATAATTTTATATCGAAATAAAATTCCAATCGCAAATTTTAGATAAAAATGTCATATTGAAAATGTTTGATATCGCAAAAGAAAATTTTAATACCAAAAGTATTCTATAAAAATTTGAATACTAAAAATTTTCTATAAAAATTTTAACACCCAATATTATCTATAAATATTTTAGTACCAAATATTTTTTATAAATATTTTAGTACCGAAACTTTTATATAAAAATTTTAATACCGAAAATTTTATAAAAAAGTTTTTTCATAGAAAATTTATTACAAAAGTTTTCATATAAAAAATTTTCTATAAAGATTTTAATATCTAAAATTTATATAGAAAATTTCTATAAAAAATTTTATATTGAAATTTTTCTATAAAAATTTTCATATCGAAATTTTTCTATAAAAATTTTTATATCGAAATTTTTCTATAAAAATTTTCATATCGAAATTTTTCTATAAAAATTTTCATATCGAAATTTTGCTCTATATAATTTGATATTGAAATTTTTCTAAAAAAAATTCGTATCGAAATTTTTTGTATAAAAAATTTTATATTGAAAATTTTCTATAAAAAATTTTTTATCGATTAAAAAAATTTTAATCGAAAATTTTCTAGAAAAAATTTTATATTGAAAATTTTGTATTAAAAATTTGAATACCAAAAGTATTCTATAAAAATTTGAATACTAAAAATTTTCTATAAAAATTTTAACACCCAATATTTTCTATGACTATTTTAGTACCAAATATTTTTTATAAAAATTTTAGTACCGAAAATTTTATATAAAAATTTTAATACCGAAAATTTTATTAAAAAAGTTTTTTTCATAGAAAATTTATTACAAAAGTTTTCATATAAAACATTTTCTATAAAGATTTTAATACCTAAAATTTATATAGAAAATTTCTATAAAAAGTTTAATATCGAAATTTTTCTATAAAAATTTTCATATCGAAATTTTTCTATAAAAATTTGTATATCGAAATTTTTCTATAAAAATTTTCATATCGAAATTTTGCTCTATAAAATTTGATATTGAAATGTTTTTAAAAAAAATTTCGTATCGAAATTTTTTGTATAAAAAATTTTATATTGAAAATTTTCTATAAAAAATTTTTTATCGATTAAAAAAATTTTAATCGAAAATTTTCTAGAAAAAATTTTATATTGAAAATTTTGTATTAAAAATTTTAATACCAAAAGTATTCTATAAAAATTTGAATACTAAAAATTTTCTATAAAAATTTTAACACCCAATATTTTCTATGAATATTTTAGTACCAAATATTTTTTTATAAAAATTTTAGTACCGAAAATTTTATATAAAAATTTTAATACCGAAAATTTTATTAAAAAAGTTTTTTCATAGAAAATTTATTACAAAAGTTTTCATATAAAACACTTTCTATAAAGATTTTAATACCTAAAATTTATATAGAAAATTTCTATAAAAAGTTTAATATCGAAATTTTTCTATAAAAATTTTCATATCGAAATTTTTCTATAAAAATTTTTATATCGAAATTTTTCTATAAAAATTTTCATATCGAAATTTTTCTATAAAAATTTTCATATCGAAATTTTACTCTATAAAATTTGATATTGAAATTTTACTCTATAAAATTTGATATTGAAATTTTACTCTATAAAATTTCATATTGAAATTTTACTCTATAAAATTTCATATTGAAATTTTTCTAAAAAAATTTCGTATCGAAATTTTTTGTATAAAAAATTTTATATTGAAAATTTTCTATAAAAAGTTTCATATCGAAATTTTTCTATAAAAATTTTCATATCGAAATTATAAATATTTTCTTATCAAAAATTTATTATAAAAGTTTTCATTCGAAAAATATTCTATAAAAATTTGAATATAAAAAATATAAATATTTTCTAAAAAATGTTCATATCGGAAAATTTGTAAATTTTCTATAAATTTGTATATCGAAAATTTTCTACTAAATTTGTATATGATAACTTTCTATAAAAAATTGTTTGTCGAAAATTTTCTATAAAAAATTTAATATCGAAAATTTTCTAAAAAAAATTTTATGTCGAAAATTTTCTATAAAAAATTTTATTTCGAAAATTTTCTATAAAAAAACTTGTATCGAAAATTTCTATAAACAATTTTATATCGAACATTATCTATAAAAAATTTATATCGAATACGTTCCATATAAAATTTTCTGTCGAAAATTTTCTATAAAAAAAATTTATATCGAAAATTCTACATAAAAAATGTATATTGAAAATTTTCTATAAAAAATTTTATATCGAAAATTTTTTGTAAAAAATTTTATATCGAAAATTTTTTGTAAAAAATTTTATATTGAAAATTTTCTAAAAAAGATTTTATATCGATAATTTTCTTAAAAATAATTGTGTCGAAAATTTCCCATAAAAAATTTTTATATCGAAAATTTTCTATAAAAATTTTAAATCGAAAATTCTCTATAAAAAATTTTATATTGAAAATTTTCTATAAAAAATTTTATATTGAAAATTTTCTATAAAAAATTTTATATTGAAAATTTTCTATAAAAAATTTTATATTGAAAATTTTCTATAAAAAATTTTATATCGAACATTTTTTATAAAAAATTTTATATCGAAAATTTTCTATAAAAGATTTTATATCGATAATTTTCTAAAAAAAAATGTGTCGAAAATTTCCCATAAAAAATTTTTATATCGAAAATTTTCTATAAAAATTTTAAATCTAAAATTTTCTATAAAAATTTTAAATCGAAAATTTTCTATAAAAATTTTAAACCGAAAATTTTCTATAAAAAATTTTATATTGAAAATTTTCTATAAAAAATTTTATATTGAAAATTTTCTATAAAAAATTTTTTATTGAAAATTTTCTATAAAAAATTTTATATTGAAAATTTTCTATAAAAAATTTTATATTGAATATTTTCTATAAAAAATTTTATTTCGAAAATTTTTTATAAAAAATTTTATATCGAAAATTTTCTATAAAAGATTTTATATCCATAATTTTCTAAAAAAAATTGTGTCGAAAATTTCCCATAAAAAATTTTTATATCGAAAATTTTCTATAAAAATTTTTATATCGAAAATTTTCTATAAAAAAATTTATATCGAAAATTTTCTATAAAAGAAATAAAATTTTGTGTCGAAAATTTTCTAAAAAAAATTTTATATCGAAAATTTTCTATAAAAAATTTTATATCGAAAATTTTTTATAAAAATTTTCTAAAAAAAAATTTTATATCGAAAATTTTCAATAAAAAATCTTATATCGAAAATTTTCTATAAAAAATTTTATATCGAAAATTTTCTATAAAAAATTTTACATCGAAAATTTTTTATAAAAGATTATATATCGATAATTTTCTAAATAAAAATTTGTGTCGAAAATTTTCTACAAAAGATTTTATGTAGAACATTTTCTACAAAAAATTTTATATTGAAAAATTTATTAAAAAAAATTTTATTTTGAAAATTTTTTAGAAAAATTTTAAATCGAAAATTTTCTATAAAAAAATGTATATCGAAAATTTTCTTTAAAAGAATTTATTATCGAAAAGTTTCCATAAAAAATTTTATTTCGAAAATTTTCTATAAAAAATTTTATATCGAGAATTTTCCATAAAAAATTTTATATCGAAATTTTATTTTTTTGAAAAATATTTCTTTCTAATAAGTCGAGAATATTGTATAAAAAATTAAAAAAAATAAATTAATGTTGACCAATATTCTTGAAAAAAAAATTGTATTTTATTTAACTATACAGCCTTAATAAGTTCAAAACTCTGTCATAGCAATTCACAAAACCATTCTTCTTCACACTCATTTTGCTATGAAATTACATTTTGATTTGGAGTAAAACCGAAAAAAGAATTTTCAATGGTGGCTCTAGCTGGCATTAACCAAGAAAATCAACAAATGTTATTATGTGCTGCTCCTCTTTGATCTATCAGGAAAATCCCAAAATCACAAAACACTCAGTCATGCAAGCGATTCATCAGCAATTAGGAAATGTGATAACAAAACAATGACAATTACAAAATACAAATACATCTAATGCAACATGCAATAGTACTCTAACCCACACACACATATAATCCAAATGTTAGCAACAGATTCATCAAACGCTTGAGGCTTGGTGTTGCAAGTCGCTTCGGTTCCAAATTTAACTTGTGATTAGAAAATTTGAAATGTTTTTGTTAGAAGTCTGATGTAAATGTTACAGATGTGGCTGCTTCTACAATGATGCTGATGATGATGTGTGGGGCAATTTGCTAATGTAAGTAGCAGGAAAATATATCTATGAGAAAATTTAGAGCCATTGTAAATTATAACCAACCAACACATTTGCATAAATTTCTAGGATTTAGGATTTTGTTGTCCAAGTGTTTATGTGGCTGAGCTAGGAAAGTTTGGAACGGACCATAAAAAATTAGTTTATAAAATTAATTTCTATGGCCTGACCCCAAATGGTTGTTTAACTCTAACTGCTTATATTTAAAATCAGCATGGTGTGTTTTATTTAAATAAGTGGGTGGTTTAGATTCTATGGAGTTTGAGGATTTTATTTCTTAAAACTTATTGTATAACCCTCGTTGTTGTAGTTGGCATTTTGTGCTACTTTTATTTTCGGACAGATTTTCACAAAACATTATGCTTTAAGGGCACGTTTTAAATCACTCACTCTTTATTTTCCTTAACTGGTAACAGCTGATGTTGACCGCTTTACAAACAAACAACAGCAATGATATCTGAGGCAGAAGAGTAAATGTATGATTTCTTTTAAATAATACTTTAGATTGTTTTATATGTACCTGCAAATTGGTATAGAAACTAAAAAATTTTCTTTTGAAATAATATTGAAAATGGATTCAAAAATATATCGTCATGCAAATGTAGTAGTAAGTGAAAATTTTTGGTAAAAATTAAACTTTTATAAACATTTTTATGATTTGGTGCCATCGATCGCTTTTAAAACCCTTTTGTAAAGAATTGTTTAGTGTTTTTTGCGCGATTTTATTTAATGTAGAGATCAGTTGGTAGAGTAAAACTCAATTTTTTTTCACAAAATGGAACTGTAACGTTTTGGTGCGAACATCTACGAATCTTTTATTTATTATAACGCATTATAATCAGGCGTAGGCAGCCCATACCACCAGAAGCCGAAGACTTTTTGTAATTTTCTTAAGTATCACGATCATTAATGAAACTCGTGAAAATGGGTATAAGAAACATGCTCAACTGAATGGCGCCATTTTGTCAAAGAAAATACAAAATATACAAGAAACTAAATCAAAATCCAATTTATAGCAACAAATAATAAGATTCGAGAAGACAAAGAAGTATAATCTCAAACATTGTTGCCACGACACTATTATTTTTGTAAACATTCCCAGTAAAACTTTTCATTACCAAATAATGAGTTTAACAGTTAAACTATTGAACACGAACTACTTACTCATTCGCTGTTTAAGTCATTACATTAACATGGGGATGTCATTGGAGGCAAGTACTTACCAATTGCAGAAATGAATGACTTGGGTAAGCAATTTGAAAGCAACAACAACAACAGCATCAACTTTTTTGTTGTTGTTTTATTAAAAACATATATTTTTAAACGAAATACAAATTTTTTTTATGATCCCATGGGGGCTCGAACCCAGACCCTCCGACTGCTAGGCAGAGACTCTTCCACTGAGCTACTTCATATGTTGAAAACTTAGCAGCTTTTAATTAATATAAACAATTTTTATTTTTAGATCCAAAATCATGTGAAAATAACTTTGTTTTTCCCTGCTTTTTTTGCTTTGTTGTAATTTTTGGAAAAATATTTTTATACGATTTTTTGTAATTATTTTAAAACTTTTTTAAAATTTTTTTAAAACTTAAACAATTTAAATCTTCTTTTTTGTATAAGTTTTTATATAAGATTGACTCTTACTTACTTAAATTTAACAACCTGTTAAGGTCAAAGTCCGAGCATGTTTTAGAATTCCATGGATTTCGATCTTGTGCGAATATTCTCCAATTTTAAAGGCCAATCTTTGAAAAATGTTTCTCTACTTGGTCTTTCTATCGAAGTTTCGGACATCCTATTCTAACATTAGGTAGTGGGACATTTCAATTCTAATTTTATCCTCTTCATTGTATTTTTTTCAAGAGAGGGTTACTAGCCCGTAATCCTAACCCATTTTTATCGATCTTATGGGACAACTCTCGGAACATTTTAACTCACAATATTAATGGGTGTTAAACTAGCTCCCCGGGTGATACCATGATGAGGTGTATGTCCACAGTTGAAATGAAGGATAACCCAGATAAGTTGGGCTTACCAAGTTAAGACCAATTAGAATCGTGTTTGGTATTCAACATCCCCTACATAAGCAAAATTGACTCATGATGTTATTTTTTCATTAACGTGAGTTAGTTTTACAAATTTTTTTTGATCAAAAAATTTTTGATAAAAAATTTTCTAGAGAAAATTTTTCATAAAAAAATTTTCAAGAGAAAATTTTTTATAAAAAAAATTTTCTAGAGAAAATTTTTCATAAAAAAATTTGTAGAGAGCATTTTGGATAAAAAAATTTTCTATAGAAAATTTTTAATAAAAAAATTTTCTAGAGAAAATTTTTGATAAAAAAATTTTTTAGAAAAAAATTTCTAGAGAAAATTTTTGATAAAAAAATTTTCTAGAGAAAATTTTTGATAAAAAAATTTTTTAGAAAAAATTTTCTATAGAAAATTTTTGATAAAAAAATTTTCTAGAGAAAATTTTTGATAAAAAAATTTTTTAGAAAAAATTTTTGATATAAACATTTTTTAGAGAAAATTTTTGATAAAAAAAATTTTCTAGAGAAAATTTTTGATAAAAAAATTTTCTAGAGAAAATTTTTGATAAAAAAATTTTTTAGAGAAATTTTTTTTTTTTTTTTATCAAAAACTTTTAGAGAAAATTTTTGATAAAAAAAATTTTCTTGAGAAAAAATTTTCTAGAAAAAATTTTTGATAAAAAAATTATCTAGAGAAAATTTTTGATAAAAAAATTTTCTAGAGAAAATTTTTGATAAAAAAATTTTCTAGAGAAAATTTTTGATAAAAAAATTTTCTAGAGAAAATTTTTGATAAAAAAATTTTCTAGAGAAAATTTTTGATAAAAAAATTTTCTAGAGAAAATTTTTGATAAAAAAATTTTCTAGAGAAAATTTTTGATAAAAAAATTTTCTAGAGAAAATTTTTGATAAAAAAATTTTCTAGAGAAAATTTTTGATAAAAAAATTTTCTAGAGAAAATTTTTTATAAAAAAACTTTCTAGAGAAAAACATTAAAAAAACGGAAATAAAAGAAAATTTTTTATAAAAAAATTTTTTAGAGAAAATTTTTGATAAACAAATTTTCTAGAGAAAATTTTTGATAAAAAATTCTTTTAGAGAAAATTTTTAATAAAAAAATTTTCTAGAGAAAATTTTTGAAAAAAAAAATTTCCAGAGAAAATTTTTGATAAAATATTTTTGTTTTGTTCTCTTTGTGCCGATCTCTGAATATTATGTGTCATCACTCATTGTATTGAAATTATGCGATAATACTATTTATTTTTGTTTTTCTTCATGAATTTAAGTAATTCCTTTAAAGCTCTGATTTTGAGCCAAATGCCAAGAATATCAAAGAGCTTTAGTGCTGCAAAATATGATGAATTTACATCAACTTTTTAGTCATTTTGTTTAGGAAAATTTAAAAATCTAAGCATATTTGCACATTAAGTTAGAGAATGTGAATTTAAATAAACAAAAAGGGAAATATCGGTCCTGAGGGCCCTAAACAATTGTTCATCATTTATAGGTAAAGTAGATTAAAATCATGATCCGTATTCATCGAGAGTCTTTATTCAATACCGACTATGAACCAAATAAGATATTTTTAAGAAGGGGCTTAAAATTGCTTAATATCTAAAATATTTGAATAGAAGTCAATATTTTTTCTAAAAATGTTTAAGATCAAGTTCTGAAATAGATTTCTTCGCTCTGATTTTTATTAAAAGAGATGGAACTTCTATATAAAAAAAAAAATGTTTCCTTGTATAAGGAAACAGTTTTTTGTGATTTTGATAACATTAAAATACTTTCGTCTTTTAAAGCTTGTTATGCATTAAAAAATGTTGTTTGTGTAAGATCGACCCCAAGTTTAGCATTTAAATTAGCGGTTTCGGGCAATGTTAAACTCCCTACAAAGTATGCTAGACAATAAGAGCTTTATTAATGTATTAGTGCCCAACACTGAGGTCTATTCATTTAAAGCCCAAATAAATTTCCTTCATTTACTCGCATATTTATAGAAAATTGTAATCATTTTGCTTTAGTTTTTATATCAGAAAATGCTTTCGAGATGTTTATTTAAATAAAAGTGTTTAAAGAAATAGAAGAAAAAAAACGTTATTCAAAAGACTCCAATTATTTTATATAATTTAAATAATTTTTATCAAAAGATTTTTTGTTCTTTTCTTGAACATTAAAAACACTAATGTTGTTCATTTAAATGTAACACAAAGAGATTGTATAAATTAAAAGAAATATTAAATATAATGATATTCATTAATTTTAAACGCAGGTAGAAAGAACGTGTTGATAGTTATAATGTTATTTTATGTAAACGATAAAACAGGATATGCAGGATATTCGTGTTTAACCCCTTGACGTATCAGTTCTCGCAACGAAGTTCGCTTCCAACTGTTCGCACACAACTTGAACTAAACAAACCAGTTTTGATGCGTTAGAACTGTCGCAAAACGAGTCAGACTCGTTATAATCATGTTAGGCACAGAAATTGTACCACGAGTCAGACTCGTGATAATTATGTTAGGCACAGAAATTTTACCACGAGTCAGACTCGTGGAAATACGTCAAGGGGTTAAGAGATAGAAAATATTTTAATAAAAATTTTATTATAAAGATGTAGGATTTTATATTCAAAGGATTAAATTTTGGTTAGGTGATGGTGGAGCCAATGGTGATCCTTCAGTATAGGGAATAAGAAGAATATTATAGAGGGAAGATACATACAATAATTGGTATTTGGAGACTTTAATCTTAACCAACTGGGTTATGAAATAAAGATGATTTCTTTCAGTTATCACCTTTGTATTTCATATGTGTAATTTGCTGCCTAGTAGCTTAAACCTTTGGCTTTGAAGCGAGGGATAATGACAGAGAATGCTTGCTATTTATTTAGACACATCTTTATCTTTCCATTGTCTGCCTTTATCCCACTTTTTACAACAGAGTTTAGGACAGAGTGGCCGATCATTATGCCTATTGATTATTGATTTTTCCTACATTTTTTCATAGAACATACACAACCGGCCTTCATTTTGCACCAAGATTTTATGCTGTCCTTTAGTAAGATTAAAATATTTTTCAAACAATTTTTAAAACCATAATATAAATCATTTTTGAATTTTTTAAATTTCAATTGTGAATAATCATTTTGTGTAATTTAATACGAATTTATGATATGATATGATTTATGATATGATAACTGCATTTTAATGGGTGACTTTAACACAGATATATATACTAGATCAAATGTTATAAGAGAGTTTTGTTTGCGATCGAATCTATCAGTTGTTCATAATAGTATACCTACTCATGTGGTACATAATAGTTATTCTTTAATCGATTATTTCTTTGTTTCAAATATAAATTTAGTATCCCAAAAAAAGCAATATCAATTTCCTCCACTAAATTCTGGCCATGCTGTTATTTCCTTATCGTATAAACTTGAATGTGATGCACTAGCTCAAGAACATTGGTATAGGGACTATAATGCTATTAATATATACCGATGCAACACTCTTCCCAATGATTTTAGCAGTTCTCCTTTTTTTAGTACACAGGATGTTGATACTCAGTTGGACATTTTTAATAATATTCTTGGTAACTGTTTTGAGGATAGTGTTCCTTTAAAAAAATCATATACTCGTAGACATGTCAAATGGATGGATGCAAAAGAAATATGGGTAGCTAGAATTGATAGAAATTTGGCGTGGAAGGCTTATTGTGAACATAAGACTATTGAAAATCGAAGAATTTTTTGCAAATACCGCAATAAAGTTAAATCTGTTATAAGACGTTTAAGAAGTCTAGATGCCGCAAATTATTTTAATAGTTGCAACCAATCCCAATTCTGGAAAAAACTTAGGTCTGAAGGTATGATCGGTGATATTAGTCATAATACTGCGATAAATGTTGAGGAGTTCAACCAACAATCGTTGCTTCCCCCTATAAATTATGATAATAATATTTTTTCTCTTTCTAATAACGGTGGATTCACGTTTAGAAACGTTGACTCGTCACAGGTATTTGATGCGATGGTTAGTATAAAAACAAATTCAATTGGACCCGATGGTATACCGATTAAGTTTTTAAAAATCATATATCCATTTATTTCAACACAACTAACTTTTTTGTTAAACACAATAATTACTACTTCAACTTTTCCAAAATGTTGGAAAATTGGTAGAGTTGTGCCAATTCCTAAAATTAAGGCACCTCGTAATATTTCAGACTATAGGCCAATTACTGTTTTAAGCGCCACATCAAAAGTCCTCGAAGTATTGTTGAGAAAACAAATGCAAGATTATCTTAACTGTAAGAATTTAATAAATCCTTTTCAGTCTGCTTTTAGGAAGGAGTATAATACTACTGGTTTAGTTTTGGACGTGACTGAAACTATAAGAAATAATTTTGATAAGTCATACAATTCTTTGCTTGTTATTCTTGATTTAAGTAAAGCGTTTGATTCTTTAAGTCATGAAATTTTGTATCAGAAGCTTTACAGAGACTTTATGTTTGACACATCTGCTTGTCGTTTAATCTGGTCCTATCTTTCAAATCGTTGTCAATTTGTTGAATTGGGGGGAATAAGATCTTCTACTATAGATATCTCAAGGGGAGTGCCTCAAGGATCTATTTTGGGGCCACTGCTATTCACAATATATATGAATGACTTATATAATGAGATAAAGTTTTGTAGGTGTTATACGTATGCTGATGATATTCAGCTTTTGGCTGATGATTGTGGTAATGGGATATATTTTTTAGAAAACAATATAAATAATGACTTACAACGTGTAGCACTATGGTGTCAATTAAATTATATGAGCTTGAATTCATCAAAATCTAAAGCGATGTATTTTTCCCACAATTCGATCATGCCTAATATATTAATAAATAATGAAACTATATCATATGTTTCCCACTATAAAACGTTAGGTATTTATATAGATAACAAATTAGATTTTACTTTTCATATAAATTCTATAATTTCCAAAATTTCATTTGTTTTAAAAAAGCTTTATTGTCTTGGTTTCTATCTGCCACTAAAAGTTAAAAAGAGACTTGCACTGTCACTATGTCTTCCGATCTTTCTGTATGGTGTCGAAATTTTTTCTGGCACATCACAACAAAATATGACAAAATTACGAGTGTGTTTCAATCGTGTTATACGATATATTTGCAATCTTAGTTATAGGGAACATATTTCTGGACATGTCATAAATATACTAGGTTCCGATTTTCAAAGTTTCATAAATCAACGTTTGTTACTTCAATTTTTTAAAATTATGAAATATGGCAGACCTCCGTACCTGGTGGAAAAGTTTAGTCTTGGAGGGTCTTCTAGAACTAATACACTTATTTGCCCTAGGCACTCTACACTCTATATGTCCAGATCATTTGTTGTAAAAGTTTCTCGAATTTGGAATCAATATATACCGTATGAGTTACGAAATTTTAGTAAATCAGTCACAGAATTCAAAAATATTATAAGACATCATTTATAAATTACTAATGTGCTATTACATAGCATTAGGCAGAGATTCGTAGCGTGTTCAGTTTAGTGCCTGACAGTGATATTTGTGCAAAAGAGGGGGGTTAATTATAATTAATTAATATTATTGAAAAGTTGTTGTTATATATATCTCTATAACAATTTTAAATTATAAGATATTTTTTATTATTTTCGAATTATTCTTTAGCTATAATATTTCTAGATTAATTAGGCCTACGGGCTTGTAATCAAATGAATTCAAATAAATAAATAAATAAATTTAATTTTATGTATACAATAGTTTTTATTTATATTTTTTTCCATTCCTTAAATTATCCTAAAACTCATGTCCCTTTTCCACTTGAGTACTCAAGTGCTAAAATCGATTTAATTTTAATTTTCTCCTTCTCTACAACCCCTATCACATCTTCAGCAAGTTCCTTAAGCATTTCAAAACTATTAAAAATTAATACAAATTTTCACGTTCTATGATATACAATTACTTAAGACCAACTATAAATTTGTTTAAATCCCCAATATAATTATCGAAACCAAACAAAATGAATTCTATACAAATACAATTTAAACAAATGAATATAGAAAGAACTAAAAAATATTATAACAAAATCCCATGGACCAAAAAAATAGACGTAGGAAATATTCAATTGAAGATAAATTTCAAAACCAAAGACAAAAATTAAAATAAGTAAATACCAAAGAAACCAAACTAAAATAAACCAACCATCTCATCAGGCACCACAAAATTCATTTGCATTAAGGTTTTCAAAATAAATACTGGAAATTGAAGGAAGATTTCCTTTAAATATGCATACAATTACACAGGGCAACAGCAAAAATGTGCTCGAGTAACCACTATATACATTTGATGTATTATGGCTACCTTAGTACAAAAATGGTAAAATTTTTAAATTCTATGGGAAGATTTTTTGTTTAAATTTTTTTTTAAATTGCAATTTTTTAGACGTTTCTTCAAATAATTAATGATAACTCAAAAACTACTAGTTTTTGATTTACATAGCCTTTGATTCGTCTATATATCGCGTTTCAATCGGATCAATAGTATCAGAGTTATAATAAAAAATTTAAGAAAAAAATATATTTTTTTACATAAAAATGGCAAAAACTTTTGTTTTTAAAAAATCATGAAAAATCGAAAGCGGCAAAAACTTCCAGATTTATTATTTTATCGCATAGCGACATATAATAGCAACAAAATATTAGACTAGTAGTTTTTGAGTTGTCAATAATTATTTGAAGAAACGTCTAAAAAAAATTGAAATTTAAATAGAAAAATTAAAAAAAAATCTTGCCACAGAATTTAAAAATTTTACCATTTTTGTACAAAGGTAGTCATGATACATCAAAATTGTATAGTGGTTTTAAGAGCACATGAAATTTTTTTTATTTTGTTGTGCTGTGTTATTTAAGCTACTTTCTTGTATTATTAAAGAAAGATATTGCATATTTTGGGGGTGTTAAATATTCTCCTGGATAGATTGCACTTAAGCTAAATAGATAAAATTTATATTAAAGGCATTAAAAATTCTCCAAAAAGCTTTAAAGGATTTAGAGGATTTTTTAAAGTTTTGTGCTTTGTTTTTTTTTTTTTAAGAATTCTTGTGTTGTGATCCCTCAACATTGAAATCTCAATATATATGTATGTTGGTTAAAAAGCTTTATTTACCAGCTTTAAAGCTTTACAATTTTTCTTAAACAAAAACTTTTTGAAAACCTATTTAACAGCTTAATTTTCTTTTAAAAGTTTTAAAATCATATCGCAGATGCTGTGGTACTTTAGATTATTAATGGAAATAAATAATTACAGAAATAATTTTTCCAGTGATTGAGGCTCGAACCCAGGTATTATTTAATATGCTTTTTTTCTCTGAATTTTAAGAAAGCTCATTTTAAAGCACTAAACAATCTGTGACTGAAGTGTTTAGTTCTCACAATTCTAATGAAGCGGTAGATTCATTTTAGAAAACTAAAAAACACTTTTTATTTATTGCTTTAATTCAATAAAGCTTTTAGCATGACAACTCATAAAATCTCCCTGCAGTAAATGCCGTCAGAGAAACAATACTGTTTTGCTATTGACAATGTCTCCAGTACTACTTGCCTATTTTGCCCCATCCAATGTTATCTACTATTGACATTTAACATTTAGAGTTCCTACGAAATCTACCAGTAGACATTACCACTATTTACTTAGTATTGACTTTGTAGTTCTTTTGGTCCAAATGGAGACATTGTGATCAAATCGAGGACTTATTGATATACATATATGTTGACACATTCGTTGACAATGTCACCACATATATACTAGAATAGTTTTCTCTATATATTCACTATTTCAGTACTGAACTAAAATTGGGGACATTTGAATTGATGTTACACAAAGTGTTGACATGGAGACACATGATCCCAGTTTTACTACAGGGCTGTTACATCTTGAAATAAAGCTTTCTTAAATCTATCACAACCTTTGCTTAATAATATTTTGTTGGTTAAAAATATTTGGAAACAAAAATTCTTAATGTAAGCTTTCAAGATTAATTTAAACTTTTCTTGCAAAGCTTTTGACTTGTTTTTTAGTTGTTAAGTTTAAATTTAATGATTGATAAAAGCTTTCTTTAAAGTTTTTGATTGTTAATAAAATTTTTTAGAAAAAACTTAAAGCTTTTTATAAGCTTTTATAAAGCTTTTAAGCTTTTGATAGCTAAACTTAAAAGATTTTTAACATTGTGTAGCTTTTTATCATAAAAGCTTTTTCAATAATGACTTCTTTAAATTTTCAATAAGGCTTTTTAGCTTTTAAAGACTGTATTAGAAAATTTTAACAAAATTGTTTTTAGTTTTTCTTATTCTTTGTTTCAAATTATAACTAATTAATTCAATTTTAAAACAAAAAATGTAAAAATAAATTAAACGATTGATTTAAAAACTGTCCAGAAAGCTTTTGATTTTTTTTTTATAAAATTTTTCAAAAATGCTTTATGCTTTTCATAAGATTTTCTCAAAATTTTTAGCAGATCTCTTCGAGAACTGCCTTAAACAGTATTTTCTTAAATTTTAGCAAAATACTTATTAAGAATTTCTGAAACTTTCTGGAAAGCTTTTGGTTTTTATAAACATTTTTCAGAAAAAGCTTTAGACTTTTCATAAGGTTTTCTCAAAATGTTTAGTAAAGCTCTTCGAATAACTGTTTTATAAGCTTAGTAGGATTTCTAACATGGTGTAGCTTATTATCGTAAAGGCTTTTTATTTCTTCTTTTCCGAAAAGCCTTAAACACTATTTTCTTAAATTTTAACAAAATTCTTTTAAATAATTTTCTTAAACTTTCTGGAAAGCTTTTGGTTTTTAACAAAATTTTTCAGAAAAAGCTTGAAGGTTTTCTCAAAATTTTTAGTAATGCTCTTTGAGAACTGTTTAGAAAGCTTGGAAAGATTTATACCATGGTGTAGCTTTTTTAAATAAAAGCTGTTTATTTCTTCTTTTACGAAAAGCCTTAAACACTATTTTCATAAATTTTAACAAAATTCTTAAAAAAAATTTCTTAAAGAGACTTTCTTGGCATAAACTTGTTTTTATAAAAAGCGTTTTTTTTAGAAAAAACTTTAAGCTTTTCATAAGGTTTTCTCAAAATTTTGCGTAAAGCTCTTCGAGAACTGTTTTTGAAGCTAAGTAAGATTTCTAACATGGTGTAGCTTTTTTGTTACAAAAGCTTTACATTTCTTCTTTTCTGAAAAGCCTAAAATTTTAACAAAAGAGTTTTTTTAAGCAGACTTTTTTGGTATAAATTAGTTTTTGTAAAAAACCTTCTTCAAAGCTTTATGGAACTGACAAGTTTTTTTTAAAGGATTAATAAAGCGTTCTTAAAAATAATTTACTTTAAAAGCTTGCTACAAAAGATTTTTATTTAACGATTTTAGAACTTTTCTTTTCTTAAAAAAGGTTTGTCCAAAAATAAGCACGTATAGAAATTTCAATTTAAACTTTCAAATGAAATAAAATTTCATTAAATTTCATCTACTTTGTTTTTACTTTAACTGAGTTTTCTACAGATCTTGAATTTATATTTGCAATCATACCGGAAAAATTCAATTTTTCCTTCCAAAAATCCACTTTAAAGCTTGTAAGGTATGTATTTGTAAATACAAAAATAAGAAAAAGATTTTCTTTCCATCTGCAGCATTATTTTTATTTTCTTTCTGGTTGATTTAGGAATCCAAAGAAGAGAGGGAATAAAATTATTGTGGCTTTAAAGTCACAAACAGAACCACACACTTAGACGGAAATAGACATTTATTAACACAAATACATATGAAAAAGTCTTTACTCTATGGCCAAAAGGCAAATGAATCCAAACCAAAAACTGCAAATTTATTTCATTTTTCAATGTTTTCTACTTACTTCTAAACTCAGAAGAGCTTTTGAAGCCGTAAAGCTACAAATCGAGAATAAATATGTGTGGAAAATGTGTTGAGGAAAAAGAAAAACAAAAAACAAATCAAGCACATTTGTATTTAAGTATAAAATCGACTTTTGTTTGCCTGCAGTTGCCATAGAATTGGGTGTAAAAGACAAGACCAGATAAAAACAGCATGAAACGTTTGGCAAGTTGGGAGTATAAAAATAAAAAAAAAAATTTCACCCTAAAGTTATGATGTTCATTTGTACCGGATGTTGCACTAAAACACCAGAAATTCCCACAAAAAAATATGAAAATGAAAAGGAAAACACTTTGGGGTTTAAGCTGCAAAATACAAAAAGACACGCATACACTTGATATAAGACTTACATTAAAACGGAGAGAGCGAGTGAGAAAGGGAGGGGAATACAAAATAAAGTCAACTTATTTTGTGTAGATGTATTTGGGCATGTATGAGTTGTTGTGTAAAGAAATTCTGTGTGTGGTAAACCTGTATGGATAAAATATTTCCGTTTCTATTTATTTTCGTATTTCATTTTTTTATTTTTTTAATTTTATATTTGTGCCACTTGCGGCAATTTCAATTTCTGTTAAGTAATAACAAAATATATACTTTTCTAAGGTTTCGAGCTACAAAACCAGGAGCTGCAGAAAAATAAGAAACTTGATAATTTTCTTAAACTTCATCATCTTAAGCAGTTCGTGTATGAACAGCATTATCCTGTTTTATTTTCTCGAATCATAAAATCCTATAACAAACGTATAAAAATTTTCATTTCATTACATTTTCCCCAGCATTTCATTCTGCAAAACAAATTCAATTTGTAGTCGTTCCAAAGTCGATTTCAAACTACATGTTAAACTGCTGAATTGAGTTGTTTTTTTTTTGCTTTTAATAGCAATAAAGTGTAAGGAAGGGTGTGTGTGTAGAATCTCAGGGCAAGTCTGTCTAACTATTTGATATGAAACACTAAGAAAAACAGTCTATATATCTCAAAGTCTATAAAATGCACAAGCTGATGATGATGACGTCGTTGTTTGTTTTTATATATAGATTTCACTACAAGATGTTGTTGTTGACAAGATTTCACTTGTTTTTCCTTTTTCTTTCTTCAAACTACACCAACCATCTCCACTGCTCTCGTACCTTTCGCCGAAATAACAAATCTTGATAGTCTTAACTCATGCCTCTAAAGTGTTGAAATCATAATACAATACAGTATATTTTTAGTTTTCAAAAGAAAAAAAAAACACTTTTCTAACAAACGAAAGAAAATAAATGTGTAGAACGAAAAATTAAAATGAGAAATCAAGCGAATACCATAAAACACCGGAAGTTTAACATTTCAAGCAATCAATAAAAATCAAAAGGTAAATGCCACTAAAAATGAAGGAAACAGTTTACAAATACATGCTCACTTTTTGAAAAACACACAGACACGTGTGTATTCTATTTAGAGATGAAAGTTAAATAGATGGAAAGGCTTTTAAAAACAGACTGCATTTTTTATATAGACATATTTAGTTCATATGCTGGTCTTTAAGAATTTATAGGCACGTGTCTTTTAATAAAACTTAAGTATTACAAATTTCAGCAAAGAAAATTTTTGAAAAATTTTTTTTAACAAATTTTTTATTATGTCGAGTTTTTTTTTTTTTAATGCTGGCGTTCGCTCTAAAACGTAACAATTCTTTTTTTCTTAATTGAGTTAATAGTGCAATTCTACTCTACCAAATATCTTATTATTGACACAAACCATATTTTCGTCAAAAATTCTTCTATAAAATATATTTGTTAAAATTTATCTATAAAAAAATGTTATTTAATTTTGTTTTTTATAAATTTAATTAAAATAATTTCATTAAAAAGTTTTACTGTAGTGTATTGCACTAAGATCCCAATTTATTACAATTATTTATTATTGTAATAAATTGTTCTTTGATAAAACCAAAAAATGTTGGTGGGGAAATCTTTTCTCGATGCGTTTCGATGGTTGGTTAGGCCATCTCATGAGGAGGATTATCCCTAATTCTAGAAAGGACGAAAACCACACATTTTCTGTTATTTGAGGGACAGAATAAATACGAATTATTACTGTGTCCAACAAATATCAACATAAAGCGAAGATTATTATCTGAACAGAAACACACAAACATTTTTCAGTTTTATCATTTCTTTATTTCCTACACATTTGTTGTTGCTTTGTTGGCGACTAAGACAAAAGTGTTAAAAGAAGATTTAAATAAACAAAAAAAAAACGGTGCAACCGTATCTTATATTCTTAAACGATAGGTATAGAAACAAAATTTAAATTACGTTTTAAACAGCTATGAAAATAAACGGACAGGTGTTTGGTACTTTTTTGAAACTATGTCCGATAAGGGGTAAAAAAGGGTGAAAATAGTTTTTTTGGTACCTTTTTAACCCACTCTTATATTTTAAACTAAGGAATATAGAAAGAAACTTTGTACTGCAATCAATAGATGTGAAAGAAATATTGAATACGTATTTGGTACTTTTTTGATTTTGTGGCCAAAATGTATAAAAAAAGGATAAACTGATAACTTAACATCTACAAAAGTAATATGAATAGGAAAATTATGTTAACTGCTTTCTAATAAAATGTACCGAATTCAATTGGTACCAAAGAAGTACCAATTATGTATATGGAACTTTTTGAAATTAGGGGATAAAAAGGGGAAAAAATTAGTAGTAGTCTTTATGTATGTTCTTTATAGAATAGTAAACTGTGAATTTGATCATGTTATGCTCTTTAGCAAAGATGTTGCGGATAAGCCGGCGGAGGTTTTTAAGCTGGTAAACCGAATTTCCGACAGGTGGCGCCACTGAAAATTACTAAACATTAATTAAATCGTAAACTGTACATTTGATCATACTATGATCTTTTGCAAAGTTGTAGCGCATGAGCCGGCGAATGCTTTTTAATTGGTGTGAATAATTTCCGACAGGTGGCGCTACTGAAAATTACTTAAAGTCAATTTAATCGTAAGCTGTACATATAATCATGCTATAATCTTTAGCAATGTTGTTGCACATGAGCCGACGAAGGTTTCTTAGTTGGCATGAAGAAATTTCAACAGGTGGTGCCACTGAAATTTACTTAAAGTCAATTTAATCGTAAACTGTACATTTAATCATGCTATAATTTTTAGCAAAGTTATTGCGGATAATCCGACGAAGGTTTATTAATTGGAATGACCAAAGTCCGACAGGTGGCGCCACTGAAAATTACTCAAAATGAATTAAATCGTAAACTGTGCATTTGATCAGACTTTTAGTGAATTAAATCATAAACTGTGCATTTGATCCTGTTATGATCATAAGCAAAGTTGTTACGCATAAGCAGATGAAGCTTTCTTTGTGGTATGAACGACATCAGGCGGCGCCACTGAAAACTACTCAAAATGAATTAAATCGTAAACTGTGCATTTGATCAGACTATAATCTTTAGCAAAGTTGTTGCGCATGAGTCGACGGAGGTTTCTGTTGGTATGACCAATTTTCAAATTATTTAACATGAGTTAAACTGTAACTGTATTAAATAAAATATATAAAAACTTTAAAATTTGCCTCAAAATGCTTATCATAAAGCCCCGAGCAAGGCTCGGTCAACCAGGTACTATTTATTAAAAAGGTTCAAAAGTTTTACTGTAATTATTACAATTAATTATTATTGTAATAAATAGGTTTTTGATAATTTCTATTCAAAATTTTATATCAAAACTTGTTTTGTAAACAAATTTTGTTAAATAAAAAAGTTCTCACAAAAAAATTATAACAAAAATGTTTAAGTAACAAATTTTATATTGAAGTTTTTCTATAAAAAATTAAATATCAATTTTTTTTTTAATTTAATATATTAATTTTATATCAAAAATTTTAAAAAATATTTTATTCTTTAAAAAATATTATAAGGAAAATTTTTCTTAAATAAGATTTGCATTGAAATTTTCTATAAAAAAAATTTTTCATAAAAAAGTTTTAAACGTCATTTTTCTACTTTTTTTAAGAAAAGGTTCTTTTTTCATAGTAAGTAAGTTACATATTTTTTCCCTTATTCGTGTAGTTTAGGGTGCAGCTTATTTTATGAAAGTATGTAATTGAACCTTTACTCCCCCCTAGAAATGTTCTAAGTAATACAGAAATATGCTACACAAATTTTTTCCGCCCACAAAGTGGTAAACTTTTTGGAATAGGAAAAAAGAGAGTATTTTCGGTTTTGCCCAAATTAAATTTTTTACTGGAATATAAAAGAGAACTAAAAAGGCTTTATTTTAAGTCATCAACATTAAAAATCCAAGAAGTAGTTTCAAAGATATTGCAATTTTTCCTAGAAAATGCGTGTCCTTGACGACTCGCCTAAGGATATGCAGCTAAAAATTTTATTTAAATCAGTTTTTAATTTTTTTGAAAATTTTGTTTAAAAAATATTACAAATAATACATTTGCTTCTCAGTATCACAAAACAAACAAATGGCAGAATAAAAACCAAAAAAGTGAGGTCCGTATCATTAACCGTTTTGCCGTACCTGTGATTTTAAATCGAAGAGTTCCGCGAAAAGTAATAGTGAATATTTTTCCTCAGACTACTTATAATGTAAATAAACGACCCTTTCCAGGGGTCAAATGTCATAATATAGAGTTTTTTCATTTTCCATTGAAAAATTACAGAATATTAAGAATTTATTTCCAAATTTTGTTCAAAATGCAAAAAATATAAAATACTGCATGTTTTTATATTACGTAGATTACTTCTGGGGGGAGCTATGGTTTAATTTCGTTACATAACAAAAATTATTTTATCATATTTTTAATTTTTTTTTTGTATCAAAAGGTACTTTTTCACTTTTTTTTTTAACAAAAGGTTCTTTTTCCAAAATAAAAGTGCTTATTTAAAGAGACTTTTAAGATTTAATGTGGTGATTTAGAGCACAAAGAGTCACCTACTGGTAAGTAGCTAACTTAAATATATTTCGCGGTTCATTGATTTGTATGACCATTTAAAGTTTGGTGTAAAGCTCAGTCCTGTTAAGACCATATGACGCCGTTGTCGAATTGATCCAATAAAAACAGCTGTCATTCGCATAAAAATATGAAGCGATGACCCCAGATCAAAACACTCAATGGCAGTCGAAATGATATCTCAGCAATAAACGCTCGGGGATCTCATTTAGATTGTTATTTATTTGCTCATGTACCCAACTATTTAGATCTAGACTAAGATTGTTGATCCTTTGTTGTTTTCTGAGTAGAAAAATTTTAAGTCTTTGCCTTTGAATGATTAAAAAATAAACGCGGAAAAGTATTTTACTTATATGGTGAGCAACTTCCCTTGAACTGATCTTAACATATTTTCCCCAACGTACAAAGCTTAAGTTGTAGATTCTTACCTTTTTAATTACTTACTAAAATGGAAACATTTCTTACCTGAAAAAAATTAAAGTTATTAGTTAGTTTAATAAAAAAAATTGAATTCTTAAATTAAAAAAATTCTAAACATATTTAATTTAGTTTTTCAAAATTTGTTACCTCAACCCAGCAAAACTTTGGTAATGGCAAGTACTCTGATAACTGGTTACCTTGTAACGACTACAACATACCATCCAAATAAATAATAAGTTATTACAGAAGTACTTATTTGTAATTAAGATGGTAATTTAAACTGAATGGCCCCGGTCCAAATCCCACCAAGGGCAACAATTTTTCTTAGTTTTTTTTTTTTATTAAAAGAGTCTTTTTAAATGATTTTTGAATTTTAAGAACTTAAATGTTATCTTCTGTAAAAAAAATTTGTAAAACTAACTCACGTTAATGAAAAAATACCATCATGAGTCAATTTTGATTATGTAGGGGATGTTGAATACCAAACACGATTCTAATTGGTCTTAACTTGGTAAGCCCAACTTATCTGGGTTATCCTTCATTTCAACTGTGGACATACACCTCATCATGGTATCACCCGGGGAGCTAGTTTAACACCCATTAATATTGTGAGTTAACATGTTCAGAGAGTTGTCCCATAAGATCGATAAAAATGGGTTAGGATTACGGGCTAGTAACCCTCTCTTGAAAAAAAATACAATGAAGAGGATAAAATTAGAATTGAAATGTCCCACTACCTAATGTTAGAGGAGGATGTTCGAAACTTTGATAGAAAGACCAAGTATCCTCTACTTTTTTACAAGTAACATTTAAGTAAGTAAGAGTCAATCTTATGTAAAAACTTATACAAAAAAGAAGATTTAAATTGTTTAAGTTTTAAAATAATTTTAAAAAAGTTTTAAAATAATTACAAAAAATCGTATAAAAATATTTTTCCAAAAATTACAACAAAGCAAAAAAAGCAGGGAAAAACAAGGTTATTTTCACATGATTTTGGATCTAAAAATAAAAATTGTTTATATTAATTAAAAGCTGCTAAGTTTTCAACATATGAAGTAGCTCAGTGGTAGAGTCTCTGCCTAGCAGTCGGAGGGTCTGGGTTCGAGCCCCCATGGGATCATAAAAAAAAATTTTATTTCGTTTAAAATATATGTTTTTAATAAAACAACAACAAAAAAGTTGTTGCTGTTGTTGTTGTTGCTTTCAAATTGCTTACCCAAGTCATTACTTTTCTGCAATTGGTAAGTACTTGCCCTCAATGACATCCCCATGTTAATGTAATGACTTAAACAGCGAATGAGTAAGTAGTTCGTGTTCAATAGTTTAACTGTTTAACTCATTATTTGGTAATGAAAAGTTTTACTGGGTGAAGCTATTGTTTTTATAAATATTTCTCATTCCTACAAACTCGTATTTTAAATTATCTACCATCCACCACAATTTACTTACTTTTTCCCATAACGACATTTTTCTCTTTAAATAATTATGCATATAATTTAATAATATGATTTTTTTTTTTGCAAAAGCACAAAATTACATTACATACAATGATGATGCATTTCCTCTATTATCTATTTTTCATTATAAAATAACACACATCAGGGTATTTCATATCAACAAACAAACATTGGCTTTAAAAACTCGAAGAGGAATACATGCATACAAAACCAAGCATTTTTCTATATCAAAATTAAACTAAACTGAATGAAATTCCCTTCCCATTAGACCGAAGAGAAGAAAATACAACAAAAAAAAAACAATGCCCCACATATGCCTACTTTTCAAGAACAGTAATCTTTACATTTACTGCAACAGGGGAATGCAGCCGAAAAACAAAAAATAAAAAACGAAGGGAAAAATAAGTGATAATCCTTATTCATTGCCAACGGAAATGTAAAAACAACAACTATTCAGTTGAATGTGAAAGTGTGTGTGTGTTGACTATATGAAAATCTGCCTACACTGTGTATGTAGTAAGGTTGGAGGACTAGTGGGCGATGTGTTAGTAAAAATGGTAAAACTATAAATTATTTTATCATGTCATAATAATGCTGTAAATCATAGTATGAATGAATGTATGCAAATTGTGGAAGCTATGCTTTAAAATGGAAAACAGAGTCACCATATTTAGTAAAAAAAAAACATATCTTCAATATTAAATTTTTCTTTTAGAACAACTTTCGATATTAAATTTTTTTTTGTAGAAAAATTTTCCATATAAATTTTTTTTTATGGAAAAACATTGATATGAAATTTTCTTTATGGAAAAATTTTCAATATAAAATTTTTGTTATGAAAAAATTAAATTTTCGTTGTAAAATTTTTGTTATGAACAAATTTTTTTACAGAAAAAATTTCCATTTCAAATTTTTTATTTAAAAAATTTTCAATTTAAAATTTTTCTTATAGGCAAATTTTAGGTATTAAATTTTTCCAACAGACAAATTTACAATATTAAATTTTTCTTATAGCAAAATTTAATAATTAAAATTTGTGTTATGGAAAAATTTTTGGTACAAAATTTTTTTTTTATGAAAAAATTTTCGATATAAATTTTTTGTTATGAAAAAATTTTCGTTGTAAAATTTTTGTTATGAAAAAATTTGTTTATAGAAAAATTTTTGACTAAAAACTTTTTATTTAAAAAATTTTTGATTTAAAATTTTTCTTATAGAAAACTTTTTGGTTTAAAATTTTTCTTATAGGCAAATTTTTGATATTAAATTTTTCCTACAGACAAATTTGCAATATTAAATTTATCTTGTAGAAAAATTTTTTAAATGAAATTTTTGTTATGAAAAAATTTCTGGTGTAAAATTTTTCTTATGAAAAAATTTGGGATGTAAAATGTTTCTTATGGAAAAATTTTCGATGCAAAATTTTTTTATAGAAAAATTTTTTATTTAAAAAATTTTCTATTTAAAATTTTTCTTATAGAAAACTTTTTGACTAAAAATTTTATATATTAAATTTTTCCTACAGACAAATTTTCAATATTAAATTTTTCTAATAGAAAAATTCTTTATTATAAAAAAATATTCTATATAAAATTGTTCTTATTAAAATTTAAAAATTTTATATAAAAAATTTTTCTAAAATATATTTTTATAGAAAACATAAGATTTTTCTTATAGAAACATTTTTGATACAAAAATTTTCTTATATTTTCTTCCGATATTAAATTTTTGTTATATGAAAATTGTAGATTTCTTATAGAAAAATTTTGCTGATGGAAAAATTTTCAGTATAAAATTTTTCTTATAGAAAAATTTTTGATATAAAATTTTTCTTATAGAAAAATTTTCCATATAACTTTTTTATGGAAAAATTTTCGATATAATTTTTTTTATGGAAAAATTTTCGATATACAATTTTTTATGGAAAATTTTTCAATATAAAATCTTTCTAATGGAAAAATTTTCGATAAAAAATTTATGTTATGGAAAAATTTTGGGTGTAAAATTCTTTTTATGAACAAATTTTCGATATAAAATTTTGTTATAGAAAAATTTTCGATATTAGATTTTTGTTATAGAAAAATTATCGATATAAAATTTTTCTTTTTGAAAAACTTTCGAAATAAAATGTTTCTTATAGAAAAATTTCGATTCAAAATTTTTCCTAAAAACAAATTTTCGAAATTAAAATTTTCCTACAAACAAAATTTTTTTATATAAAATTTCTTACAGAAAAATTTTTCTTATAAGAAAATTGTCGATATAAAATTTTTCTTATAAAAAAAATGTCGATATAAAATGTTTCTTATAGAAAAATTGTCGATATAAAATTTTTCTTATAAAAAATTGTTCGATGTTAAATTTTTCTTATAGAAAATTTTTCGATACAAAATTATTCTTATTGAAACTTTTTCGATATCAAATTTTTCTTATACAAAAATTTTCTATATAATATTTTTTTAATACAACAGTTTTTTAAAAAAATTTTTCTTATAGAAAAATTTTCGATATAAAATTTTTCGATAAAAAATTCTTCTTAAAGAAAAATTTTTGATATGCAATTTTTCTTATAGAAAAATTTTCAATATAAAATTGTTCTTATAGAAAAATTGTCTATAAGAGTTTTCCACTTTCTCAATATACAATTTTTCTAGTAGAAAAATTTTCGATACATAATTTTTCTTATAGAAAAATTTTCGATGTGAAACTTTTTCCTATAAAAAAATTTTCAATATAAAATTTTTCTTATAAAAAGTTTTTGCATTTAAAATGTTTCTGACAAAAAAATTTTCGACATACAATTTTCTTATAGAAAAAGATTCGATATAATATTTTTCTTATAAAAAATTTTCATTACAAAATTTTTTAAATTGAAATATTTTAAATACAAAATTTTTCATATTGAAAAATTTGCGATTTGAAATTTTTAATTTAGAAACATTTTTGACACCATAATTCCTTATAGAAAAATTATTTTATTATTATTATTTTTCTTATAGAAAATTTTTTGATTAAAAACAAAATACAAAGAAAACTAGTGGAACCACAATTGAAATATATCTGAAAGGGAAATCTTTACCTTATCTGACTCATGATTACATTACTTTATCAGTCAATATATTCCATTTTTATATAGAAATTTCAATACTTAGGGTTAAATCACATGAACGATTTAACTGTTAAATTCCCCCTCAAAAGTTTAATGAACTGTGCAACAATGACATTGTTCTATTAAATATCACAAAAATACTGTTGCATTTCCAACCACTACAAGTTCCAATGAAATTTTCCCACATCGAAATAAATGCGTGGACATACTGTAAATAAAAAACAGTTACCCCACATTAAGACAGAGTGTTCCCACACTCTGTTAAAGTTTATACAAAAATATGGATAAAATCCAGTAAATTCGTACATATGTGTTGGGCGGATATTTGTATACATATATTTCATATGCACACAATCATGTAAACATACTCGTATATTCATCTCTAGTTGAATAGTGATTTTTTATGAGCTGAAGGCGTTATTCAATGTTAACTTAATTTTTTCATTCATTCAGAATTTTCTTTGGTTTTCCCTCGGTTAAATGTTGCCTTGCATTTTGAGCTCATTTCTCATTGTCATGTAATAATTTTGTGTGATTTTTTTTTACATCTGCTTTAGTTATATTCAAACACATACATATTTAAACTATTATTTATGTTAAAATAGTGTTGGTGGAACAGAGTAAATGTGTGTGTGTGTGCAAAAGATATTTTCTATATAATTTTATGATTATTAAAGTGGATTGTGTTATTAACATTTTCATTACAAACAGTTTCTAACGAAGCGTATGAGTGATATTAAATTCTTAATAAAAATTACATTATTACTTATACGTAGCAGTAGTTACGGGATATTAAGAAAAATGTCTTTAATGAAGTCTTTGAATATATTTAACCAAAGCAAATTGAATAGTTTAAAACTTCTCCGAAGAAGTTATTTTTTCAACATAAAATTTGTATATCAAATTAATAAATAAAAAAGCGAAAATTTCAAATAATTTCTTTTTGAAAAAATATTTATACCATTATTTTAATTTAATATTTTTCTTATTTTCAGGTAAGATGTTTAGTTAAAAAAAATGACTATTTATATCTATAAATATAAATGAAAGTATATGTGAGGCATCATCAACTTGTTGTATATATAAAATTTTGGGGAACATTGCTTTTGAAATAGAACAAACTCAGTTCATAATTTCGTGAACCACCCAGCGGTGTCACTTTCAGAAAATTAAAGTTTATGTTTTTATGAAATTAAGTAGAAATAATGCTAATATAAACCAAAAAACCCTGTACCTAACTTTATTGAAATCGGTTCACATTTGACCATAGATAATATGCAAGACCTTCTGAAAATAGCTACTTATATGTCTCGAAACTCACAAAAATGCTCCTTAATCTGAAGATTTGCGCTTATACAGGTAATGACCAATTTTTCCAATTTTTGAGGTGTTTTAACTTCAAGACCTTCAGATAAAAATTTTGACAAAAAATTAGGAAAATCCGCCCACAGACATGCCCACTTCTTCTTATGTTATCCCTGACTCCCAGTGGAGCATAGGGCCTCAAAACACGCCCACTATTCTTATTTTTTATATAAGAACAGTGGGTGTGTTTGTGGACGGATTTAAGGAAATTCTATGGGGGAAAAGCAGTTTACATACAAAAAAATCATCATTGTAAGCCTTTTACCTCTGGAGTTATCAATTGAAAAAAAAACTTTACAATTTTGTTTGCATAAGACATGCCTACTATTCTTATGCAAAAAATTGTAAAGTTTTTTTTCAATTGATAAGTCCGCAGCTAAAAGACTTATACTGATAATTTTTTGTATATAAACTGCCTATCCCCCATAGAATTTCCTTGAAATAACTTGGAAAAATCCATCCACAGATACGCTCACTTTTCTTATATAAAAAATATAAAATTTCTAATGTTTTTTTTTATCAATTGATAGCTTTGAAAATGAAAGACGTATGATGATAATATTTTACATGTAGACTACCAGACTCCCACACAAGATCATGGCAAAAATTTGAAAAAAAATCGACAAACAGACACGCCCACATTTTTAAAGTAAAAAATTTCAAGTTTTTAAAGGATAATTTATCAGCTGATAACTTCGGAAATACAAATTGAAAAAAGGTAATTTCTTGCAAAAAGACTGGGTGGCGCTCATAAGAGATAATTAAAAAATTTGGAAAAATTCGAATACAGACACGTCCACTTTTCATATGTTAACATATACAATTTTTAAATAATCTTTTTTAAGTAACATTGTAACTAAAAGGAATAACATAGAGATTTCTTTCATGTAAAAACGCCCACTTTTCTTGTTTAAAAAATATAAAATATTAAAAACACTTTGAAAAATAAGAAAATTTCTACTGATTTTTATCAGATAAACTGCAAGTTTTGCATAATTGAAAAAATCCGCCCAGAGGCAAGACTATTCTTATAAAAAAAAGTAAGAAAGTGCTGAAGTCGGTCAAGGCCGACCACACGATACCCTTCACCACTAAGTTCTAAGGTGTTATTTTTCCTGAAGACAAATATTTGCTAAATTTTGCCATCATACAAACATTTTCTCAAAACTTATATATTTAAGCTATTTCCATCATTTGGACTTATATGAGAGCTAGGGTCAAATGTGGACCTATTATCTCGAAATTTAGAAAATTGATTACAATTGCTACAAAAATTATGTATGCAAAAAATAAACTTAAAATGGTCATTATCTTCAAATTTATGAGCGTTTTAGTGATTTTTGTCTTATTTAGTGCCTTTTGACAGAAGAGTTTGCATGGGAGCTATGGCCAAATGTGGACCGATTTCATTAAAAAATATTGATAATTGCGATAGAAAAATCTTCCCATTGACAATTTTTTTATAAAAAACTCTTCCCATCGACAACTTTTCTATAGAAAACTCTTCCCAGTCCCAATTAGCTAACTGGACCCTCATGTAAACCGTGTAATGAAAGTACAGGTCGCAATTGTAAAGATAATTTGATGAAATTTTGCACAGATCATTTTTTTGATAGTGGAACCATTGAAATTCGTGACAATCGAGTTTTCTATAAAAAAGTTGTCGATGGGAAGAGTTTTCTATAAAAAAGTTGTCGATGGGAAGAGTTTTCTATAGAAAAGTTGTCGGACGGACTGACATCGCTAAATCGACTCAGAAAGTGATTCTAAGCCTACTGGTATACTAAAGGTGGGTCTAAGTTAATTATTTCTATGCGTTACATACATCAGCACAAACTTATAATACCATTTCCACCTATAATCGTGAAGGGTATAAATATATGTATACATTTTCGTAAGTGGTTGCACAAAAGCTTCTATTCTCCCATACAAAGCAAGAGCTTCATCTACTGAAAGACCCATTTCGAGATCACTTTCTTACCTTTTCATTATAAAGAAGTTCAAGTGTGTGGTAAAGACAAAGCCAGTTTCGTCCAAAAAGCGTTTTTCAGATGACCGCATCTGTGCTTCAACTGTCATTACTAGCTAATCACAACTTGTAGCTTAAGTCAACTCCTTAAATATCTTTGTCTTGCTTATTTGGCTACAGTCTTCAACAATTTTTATTGGTCTGCCCAAAACAGAGCATTTGCATGACAATAATCGCTGTTGCCTTCAGATAACAAATTTAGCGATTTATTCCAGCTAGATTAAAGAATCGGACACAGTGCGGCTCCCAGAATGACTAGCAAAATCAAAACATATCTTTACTTTCTTCATTTTCTGAGAACAGAAAACAATTACACATATGTATTTCGATTATACTTTTATTGTTTGATTAAGATAAAAGTTAATATATCATATTACCAGCCTAAAAAAAACTTTTCCTTAAGAAAAAATTTTTCACCAATATTAAAATTTGCTTTAAATTAATGTTCAACCAAATTATAAAGTATAACCATAAACCAAAATGTTTGCACCAGCATAATAAATATTTTAACTGACTTATAAAGAAACTGAAAACTCTTTAATTTGTTTAGTTTTAATTTGTTGAAAAAAAAAAAACAAAAACAATAATAATAATAATAACGTGAAATGAAAAACAAAAGCGTTTTATTCTGGTGACTGAGTAAAAGTTTGTTATTTAATTATGTCAAGGTGGCTGCTGCCGCTTCAACTGATATTTCTGTTGCTACGCTACGCTACAATACTCTGCCTTCCTAGATGATTTGAAAAATTATTCAAAATGTTTTCAACAATTACAAACGAACAATTGTACAATAATTGTTGCTTTAATTGCCAGTGTTGTTTTTAATTTTTTTTTTCGGGAGAACATTTTTTAACGAGTTTTCTGAAGCGTATGAAGCAAAATTAATTCAATTAATACCCTGAAATTTGTGTACGAGATTTTGTATGTCAAATACATTGCCAGTGTTTAATACTGCAAAGGTTTTGAAAGTGAAAGCTGCATTAATATTATGAACATGTTAATAAATTGGAGCAAAGTGATGTGTATGAATATTAAACAGGCTCATAGTCTTAACATTAAAATTCGTATTATTTCAAACAGGTAATAATGTCACAAAAATTTATAAGTTTTCATCGATTTTTGAAAAGAGTTCCAATTAAACATAATATTCAATATTGTGGGTATATACTGTCTGTCTGTCTGTATGTCTGTCTGTCTGTATGTCTGTCTGTCTGTCTGTCTGTCTGTCTGTCTGTCTGTCTGTCTGTCTGTCTGTCTGTCTGTCTGTCTGTCTGTCTGTCTATCTGTCTGTCTGTCTGTCGTTCTTTCTGTCTGTCTGTCTGTCAGTCTAGTAACGAAAGTCTGTTCAAAACAAGTATGAGGAGCCCTGAACGACGAAATACATCAGGGCCCTATTTCACTAAACAACAATTCTACAAGTTTACAAGTTACAATTACAAGTCTAATTCTTACAAGTGCTGTTCAGTTGTGTTTCATTAAAATTTACACAATTGTAGCTTTTTGGACTTGTAAACTACAATTTCTACAATTACAATTTCTAAAATTACAATTTCTACAATTATAATAAAATAAAATATTGTGATAAATATATGGAGTCAAATAAAACATTTTTGAACGCGTACTGAACCACACCATCTACGATTTTCATGAAATTATAAACATTCTTCTAGCCTAGGCAATTTTTACACTTCTTCAAAATTTTTAATTTCGCTTTGGTTCAGATTTTATGGCGGTTCAAAGTTCGTTTTTTTCAAGATTTTTTCCGAAATATACCCACTTTATATGCATATGAATTATTATTATTATGAATTTTTTTTAGAAAAAGTTTTTTGTTTTCCGATTCACCATGGGCTCATTTTTTTTGGTTTTCATATTTTGTTGTCTACACTATTATCCACATTTGAGAAAATGATAAAGAAAATGGAAGATATGCTTTTTGAGGTATCCTTGAGTCAAGGACATTATTGATTTTCCTTGTTCTGCATACATGATTATATATTCATATCCTTCACCACTATAGGTGGAAAGCGTATTATAAGTTTGGGTTGATGTATGTAACGCATAGAAATATTGGTCTTAGACCACCTTTAGTACACCAATGGTTTTAGAATTCATTCCTGAGTCGATGTCAGTCCGTCCGTCCATCTGGCTGGACCCCCATGTAAACCTTGTAATCAAACAAAATAAGTAAATGGTCATTAATATTGATTTGATTTTGTGTTAATTTTAACTAATTTTTATTAAAAGATAGTTAAAAACCAAATTTGAATTCAATTTATCATTCACTTGTAACTTGTAAAAAATTGTTTGATAGTTTCAGTCGACCCTATGCTTTTTTTCTACAATTCTACAAGTGTGCAAGTACAAATTTAAATTTGTGAAACAAAACCACTTGTAAAAGTATGACTTGTAAACTTGTGAATTGTAAATATCTCTTGTAGCTACAAACTTGTAATTGTATTTTAATGATACACAATTTTTTTTATAAGTTCACAATTTTACAGGCAAAAACACTTGTAATTGTAGACTTGTAGCTTAGTGAAATAGGGCCCAGATTTTATGAAATTCCTTCGCGAATCGGAATAATCGATTAAAAAAATACCTAAAAATTGATTTTTAAATATTTCAGTTAAATTTCTAGTTTCAATCTTGTCAATTTTTTCATTAACTATTTAGTTCAGCATGTTCCCAAATCTCCTATTTTAATAATCATATACAAATTTTCTTCCTTTATCTTTAAGTTACACAAATCTATATTTCTAAATATTAATTTTTCCTTGCAATAACTTTCTTCTAAAATTTCTTTTTATCTGCAATAATTTACTCAAAGTCAACATTTTAAATAAATTTCTTTTTAAATTTTAAATAACATTTGACTTTTTTATCTACTAAAATATTCATGAATATAAAACAGCTCATAAGACATTTAAAATCCTCCGGGGGCTCACAAATACCTTCATTTAATTATGTATAATATAGTTTTGTGAAACCCTAGGGTCGTATTTATTAATTATTTTAAAACATATAAAATAATTTAATTAAAGATAAGGAAAATGAGCAAAAGGAAGATGTAGTAAGAAACCGACAAAAAGCAATTGATTTAAATACACATGTACGAGTATGTTAGGTATGGTAAAGGCTTTTATTAATATTCACTACTGGTATAGTAAAACCTATACACAGAAAAGAAAAGAATTTCTGAAAATTAAACATTTAAATTTCTTAATGATACATATGAAAAAAAAAGTATTATTAAACATTTTTTTTTGTGGAAACATTTTCTTAAAAAAAATTTTGTTTTGAAAACATTCACGAGATTTAAGCTGGGCATGTAATGTACCACATTAGCTGCACCTTTTTTAAAGAAGTTTAATAAGAACTTGAAACATTTTCTTTAATATTTATCTCTGAAATTGTTGGTTCCATTTTAGAGATGTGGAATGGGAAAGTTAAATTGTATTTTATTCGGATGAAAGAAAAATTACATCAAATATTTTTTTCATAAAAAATTTATATTGTCAAGAATTTTTAAGTTATCCGCCTCATTGTGCAAAGTTCACTACTTTTAATTCTTCCCCTAGTTTTCTAGAATGTTTCTGTTGCTGTTATTCTGTTTATGTCTATAAGCAGAGTAAGATATTTCTCTTAGTTGCTGTAAAGATTATAGCAACATTTTTCTCTTTTATCCACATTCTCTCTCTCTTTGTTGTTGTTAACTTTGAATAATATATTTGTACAGCGTATATGTGAGCGTGTTGTTGATCATGTGAGAATGTATTGGTACATGCGTGAACTTTCGTAAGCCACACTGTTAGTGTAATCAACGAAAACAGCTCTTCGTTTATATCTGCAGAAAATGCTTACAACTCTCTTGTCTAATATGAAAGGCTGACGAACTGATATGGTGGAACAGTTTTTATTGAGACGCGTATAAGAGAACAGTGTTACTAAGAATATTTGTAAAGCAGTTTTGTGAAGTTTGTTTACAGTTTTTGTGAAAGTGTGTTTAAAGCGATTAACTCTAAAGTTAGTAAAAATATAACTTTGTAAAACTACATAAAGTGTTTTAATTTTGTTTTCGGTTGTTTGCAAAAAGAATTCCTTCCACCTTTTTAGAGGAAAATGTAACAATATCTATATTTTTTTATATAAACTTTTTCTATTGGAAACTATATGATAAAATTTGTTTAGTTTTTGCCGTTGTTTTCCAACTATAATGATAACATTTTAAAGCAGTCGGAAAACGCACTTGTCGAAGTTTGTTGCCAAAGCTTTTATTGTTGTAACCCCCTATTATTTTTAATGGTAGATACCCATCAAAACTTTTCATTACCAAATATAATAAGATAAAAATCATAAATATTGAATACGAACTACTTATTCATTAGCTGTTTAAGTCATTACATTAACATGATGATCCTAATGTAGCTAAGAGCTTACCAATTGCAGAAAAGTTGAGACTTGGGTAAGCAATTGAACAACAACAAAATATTTTTTGTTTAATATTTTTTATTTAATAAAAATTATTTTGAAATCAATTTGCAAAATTATTTTATGTACATGCTTGGGCTCGAACTCACCTCCCTACGTCTGTCAGGCAGAAACTCTTCAACTGAGCTACTTCAAAAATTATATTTTTAGAACCAAATAATGTTTATTTTTGTTTTTTTCATTTGCTGTAATTTAACCATCTGTTACATTTTTTAATTTTTCTTTCAAATAAGTTTTTTTACTTTTTCTTAAATTTTTTAACAAAAGAAAATATTTGTAAAATTCAAAAGACGTTAAAAAAAGTTTTTTATAAGAAAAAATCTAAAAAATTTAAAAAATGTGGCCTTGGTGGGAACTGAACTCGAATCGTTTAGTATATAAAAATATATAAGTAATTTAAAAGGTATATTGAAGTCATTATAATGTTACCAGAGTACATCCTATATTCAAAGCTTTACTGGGTAGTTAAGTGGCTGACCTGAGCGACGTTAGGTGGGAAATATGGTCAAATATAAAACGATTTTGAACTAAACCTTTCCAAGAAATGAGGAATGCCCTATTTTGTTTGTTGCTAAGAACCTTCTCCTTGCGAAACTATGGTCGCAGCTGGTTTTATTTGTTAATAGTGGGGGGGTGATAAGGTAGCTATGTAGGCAGACAGACAGACAGACTGACAGACAGACAGACAGACAGACAGACAGACAGACAGACAGACAGACAGACACACAGACATACAGACAGACAGACAGACATTGTGGCATAATCTCCGTTGCGAACGTTAAAAATATTTGACTAAAGATTTGTATAATTTCTATCATTGATGAATGTGACGTAAAGGAATGGAGAAAATGTTAAGATTTTAAAATAGCTTTATATCAAATCACTTTAAAAATTTTGAGTTTACTGTTGCGGACGTTACACTTTCGATTAGAAAGAAATTTATCGTCAGCAATTCTACTACTACTACTAATTCTACTGCTACTTCCTTCTTTTATAAATAACACAGTACGACAAAATCAATTTTTTTTGAGTACACATGAGTAATGTTAACAGAATATGAAAACGGGCTTAAAATAAAGAAATACGTGTCTCGGCGTTTTGCTGTAGTACTTAAGAATTTTAAGAAAATCGATTTTAAAGATCCGAAGGACCGTGGAGGTTCGCTTGTAACTTAATACTATTATAAAAAGTTCTATAAAAATAGAATGGGTAAACCGATTTAAATGCCTGAGCCAGTTTTGAAAAGGGAAGTAAATTTGGATTTGTTTTTATTAAAATAAAAACAAAGCGCTAGATGGCGCTTTAATTTTTATACAATATACAAAAAATGTACGAAATTCATTAAAAATACAATTCTGCAATTAGAAAAATTTAAAACAAGTCGTCTGGGAGTTGAACCATTTGGCGGTCGATCGTTTCTAAGTTTGACATTATTTTTATACTTTGCATGAAAATTTTGAACTTTACATGAAAATTAAAGCGCCATCTAGCGGAAAAACAAAACGAAACAAATTCAAATTTAATTTAAATTCAAGCATTTAATTCGGTTCACCCATTCTAATTTTATATAACTTTTTATAATAGTATTACGTTACAAGTGAACCTCCACCGTCCTTCGAATCTTTCTATTTTTATATTCTGTTAACATTTCTCATGTGTACCAACCGCTGTTGTACTGTGTAATAAGTTCAACAAATTTATAAAAATGTTAAGTTTGTTTCAATTTTGCATCTAAAAAATGCACTTAGATATCAAATAATTAAACCAAGTCTTAGCAATGTCTTGCGAAACCGTCCACCAAAGGGTTAATTTCTGTCTATTAATATTTATTTTAAGTAAAACTTGTGTAAGTAAAATAATGCAAATAAAATAATGCAAGTAAAATTCTATATAAGAGTACATGCGTATACATACGTAGTTAGAAAACATTAAATGATGTAACATTTTGAATGTATATATCATTTCATTGTAAAGAAACTTGTATTTGTTCATTATTTTATGTCTGTCCTTAAGTTGTGAATGTGTGTATTTTCATAATAGTTTTTTATTATAATTTTTAATGAAATGTTTAATGAACACTACTAAACTTAGTAAGTATTTATATACTTAGTTTACATGAATAAAAGCAATTGTTTAGTTTTTGTGTACATGTATAATATACACTGTCTATTCTGTCTACAGCTCTTGCCTGTTCGGTTAAAGTGTTGTTTATGTCTGTTGGACTCTTTATAATATATAGTAAATTCTTTAGAATTTCTGCTTTTTATGATTTTTTCATTGTAATATCTAATTTACAAAAAAATATAAGAGGAAGGAATCCTTAGATTTTTAAATAAACTTCTCAATTTGTTCAATCAAAACATTTAAATGAAATAAGCACATACATACAGACTATGTATTTTGGATTCAGAACATTTAAATTACATCAAATAAATTAACCCAATTTCCTAATATAGACGATCATCTTTAGTGTTTGCCCTAAATCAAAGTTTATCCAAATTGTTTAATCTTAAGAATATGTTTACCTTTAAAAGAGCATTAACCAGCATTTCTGTATAGCCTTAAGTAGATACTTATGGCCTTAAAGTGTTTACCTTTAGGAATCTTAAGTGGGCATCAGTCCCCCCTTCCCCTCGTCTAAAATGCTCTTGACTTTATGAGTACTTAGGTGTTGTTTAGATTCGTTGTTGTTGCTGTTGGTGTTTCCTTTAGTACGAAGATATTTTGTTGGTTTTGATTTTGTCTGTAGGTGCGTACGTGTATCTGTCCGCCTGTTCGTCCATTTTAACTGGATGTTTTATATACCCATGTATGTGTAAAGTGTCTGTCTGTTTGTCTGCCTGTTTCTAAGTGTTAGTTAATGAAGGAGCGAACTTTGTTGTTATTGTACGAATAATATTAATGTTGTTGCTATTAAGCATGTTGTTAAAATGGTCGTTATTGTTCTGTTGCTGTTGTTGCTGCCGTTGCTGTTGCTGATTCTGTTATTGCTAGTTTAGAGATATTTGTATTTATGCTAGTAATTAGAAAACTTAAGTTAAGTATATTATAGAGTAAAAACAGAGTACATAAACTTGGCCAATTACAACACTAAAGATTCTATTAAATTAATTTACTATTGAATTGTTATTTGCAATATTGTAGACGAAGGCCAAGGCAATTTAATAGGTATGAAAAGGGGTTTTGTTTAGATTTCTGTGATTCAAATGACTTGTGAAAAGCAAGCAAATTTTAAAGGATTTAAACAAAATTTAATTTTGAATAAAAATTTTTTTATCAAAATGTCTAATAAAAGATGTTTTTGTAAAAAAAATTTTTAAATAAAATTTTTTAAGCTAAATTATATAGAAAAAAATAGTCTGCAGAGTTGCAGTTTTTTATATTTTTAACTAAACAAGGTATTTTTTACAATGTGTAGTTCTAACGTTTAAAAAAGCAAAAGATTTCTACACCATTTTTTTTAATATTTTTATTAAAAATTTTTCTATAGAAAATTTTTTAATTACAAATTTTTCTACAGAAAACTTTTTTAATTAAAAATATTTTTATAGAAAATTTTTTTTAACAAAAATTTTTCTACAGAAAATTTTTTTTATCAAAAATTTGTCCATATTTTTTTTTATCCAAAAAATTTTCTATAACAAATTTTTTATCAACAATTTTTCTATAAAAATTTTTCTATATATTTTATGTCAAAAATTTGTCTATGAAAAATTTTTTATCAAAAATTAGAATTTTTTTTTACTAAAAATTATTCTATAAAAATTTTTTTATCAAAAATTTTTCTTTAGAAATTTTTTTTATCAAAAATTTGTCCATATTTTTTTTAACAAAATTTTTTCTATAGAAATTTTTTTTATCCAAAAATATTTCTATGACAAATTGTTTATTAAAAATTTTTCTATAAAAATTTTCAAAATTTTTCTATGGATATTATATCAAAAATTTTTCTATAAAAATTTTTCTATGGATTTTATGTCAAAAATTTTTCTATGAAAAATTTTTTATCAAAAATTTTTCTATGAAAAATTTTTTATCAAACATTTTTCTATAGAAAAATTTTTTATTAGAAATTATTCTATAAAAATTTTTTTATCAAAAATTTTTCTTCAGAAATTTTTTTTATCACAAATTTGTCTATATTTTTTTTAACAAAAATTTCCAAAAAAGTTTCTATGACAAATTTTTTATTAAAAAATTTTCTATTAAAATTTTCAAAATTTTTCTATAAAAATTTTCAGCATTTTTCTATAAAAATTTTCAAAATTTTTCTATTAAAATTCTCAAAATTTTTCTATTAAAATTCTCAAAATTTTTTATCAAACATTTTTCTATAGAAAATTTTTTTATTAGAAATTATTCTATAAAAATTTTTTTATCAAAAATTTTTCTTTAGAAATTTTTTTTATCACAAATTTGTCTATATTTTTTTTAACAAAAATTTCCAAAAAAGTTTCTATGACAAATTTTTTATTAAAAAATTTTCTATTAAAGTTTTCAAAATTTTTCTATAAAAATTTTCAACATTTTTTTCTATAAAAATTTTCAAAATTTTTCTATTAAAATTCTCAAAATTTTTCTATTAAAATTCTCAAAATTTTTCTATTAAAATTCTCAAAATTTTTCTATTAAAATTCTCAAAATTTTTCTATAAAAATTTTTCTATGGATTTTAAGTCTAAAATTTTTCTATAACAAATTTTTCATCAAAAACTTTTGTATTAAAATTTTTCTTTGAATTTTATGCCAAAAATTTTTCTATGAAAAATTTTTTATAAAAAATTTTTCTATAAAAAATTTTTTTATTAAAAATTATTCTATAAATTTTTTTTTATCAAAAATTTTTCTTTAGAAATTTTTTTTATCAAAAAATTTTTTTTTAGAAATTTTTTTTATCAAAAATTTGTCTAAATTTTTCTATTAAAATTCTCAAAATTTTTCTATTAAAATTCTCAAAATTTTTCTATAAAAATTTTTCTATGGATTTTAAGTCTAAAATTTTTCTATAACAAATTTTTCATCAAAAACTTTTGCATTAAAATTTTTCTTTGAATTTTATGCCAAAAATTTTTCTATGAAAAATTTTTTATAAAAAATTTTTCTATAAAAAATTTTTTTATTAAAAATTATTCTATAAATTTTTTTTTATCAAAAATTTTTCTTTAGAAATTTTTTTTATCAAAAATTTTTTTTTTAGAAATTTTTTTATCAAAAATTTGTCTATATTTTTTTTCAAAATTATTTCTATATATATTTTTTATCCAAAAATGTTTCTATGACAAATTTTTTATTAAAAATTTTTCTATAAAAATTTTAACAATTTTTCTATAAAAATTTTTCTATGGATTTTATATCAAAAATTTTTCTATGAAAAATTTTTTATAAACAATTTTTCTGTGTAAAATTTGTATCAAAAATTTTTCTGTTTAAAATTTTTTATCAAAAATTTTGTTTTGAAAAATTTTTTCTCAAAAATTTTTCTATAGAAATTTTTTTTCTCAAAAATTTTTCTATAGAAAACTTTTTTATCAAAAATTTTTCTAAAAAAAGTTTTATTATCAAAAATTATTTTATAGAAAATTTGTATAGAAAATTTTTTTTAACAAAAATTTTTCTACAGAAAATTTTTTTTATCAAAAATTTTTCTACAGAAAATTTTTTTATCCAAAAATTTTTCTTTAACAAATTTTTTATCAAAAATTTTTCTATAAAAATTTTTCAATGGATTTGATGTCAAAAGTTTCCTATGAAAAATTTTTTATCAAAAATTTTTGCATAGAAAATTTTTTTTATTAAAAACTGTTTTATAAAAATTTTTTTATCAAAATTTTTTCTTTAGAATATTTTATCAAAAATTTTTCTATAGAAAATTTTTTTATCGAAAATTTTTTTATCAAAAATTTTTCTATAAAAATTTTCAAAATTTTTCTATGAAAAATTGTTTATCAAAAATTTTTCTGTGTAAAATTTGTATTAAAAATTTTTCTGTGGAAAATTTTTTATCAAAAATTTTTCTAAAGAATATTTTTTATTTTCCATAGAAAAATCTTTGATAAAAAATATTCTATAGAAAAATTTTTAATAAAAAAATTTTCCAAAATTTTTTACTGAGAAATTTTTGAAAATTTTCTATAAAAAATTTTTGAAAATTTTTTATAGAAAAAATTTTTGAAAATTTTCTATAAAAAATTTTTGAAAATTTTTTATTGAAAAAATTTTTAAAATTTTTATAGAAAAAATTTTAAAAATTCTTTATCAAAAATATATAGAGACAATTTTTTTATCAAAAATTTTTCTATAAAAATTTTTTTGTTTTGAAATTTTTTTTTGTCAAAAATTTTCTATAGAAAATTTTTTATCAAAATTTTATCTATAGAAAATTTATTATCAAAAATTTTCTGTAGAACATTTTTTGATTAAAAATTTTTCTATGGAAAATTTGTTATTAAAAATTTTTCTATAGAAATTTTTTTATCAAAAATTTTTCTATGGAAATTTTTTTATCAAAAATTTATCTATCGAAAATTTGATATCAAAAATTTTTCTAAAGAACATTTTTTATCAACCAACTCTGTCCAACATCCAAATTCCAATTGAATGATTTTAATGCTCATTTTCACGAGTTTAATTAATGGTCGTGGTATTTATGAAAATGAAAAAAAATTCATCGCCTACTGGTGGTATGGCTGCCTTCTCCTGCCTATGACATATGGGAGATACCAAAACTAATGGACCAATTTTGACCAATTTTAATGGCAATGATGATACTGTCAAGAAAAAAACTTTCTTTGATTACAATCTTTGCATGGGGGTCCAGCCAGCTAACTATGGTGGCGTAGGGTATATAATATATACCCTACACCACCATAGGTATCTGGCTAGTGCAAGTGCAAGAAAAAAAACTTGGGTCATTTTTTTTTTTTAATAAAAAAGACTTTGTCTTAGTGTTAAATAATTACTTTAAAGTATTTTTATTAAAATTCAGTAATAAATTAATAACATTGTGTATTTAAAAAATACAAAAAATCAAATTTTTCATTTTTGCCTCCGGAAAAGTTTACCCAATTTTAAAAACAAAGAACCTGTTTATATTTTCCATAGTATGGATAATTTTTTTCCATATAAACATTATTAAAATTGAACATAAATAAGATTTATGAAGCATTTACTCAAATTATGAGCAAAAAATTACTTTTTTGCGAAATTCGTCGAATTTGAGCACAAGGTACGGGAAAATGGTTTGAGATATCGACCTCAGTTGTTTTAAGTGTTATTGTCTTTTTTATCTATTTTAACACACCGATGAGAGAAATTCAAATTTGTAATATTTGTTTAACAAAATTTTTAAAAAATTAAAAAAATGCGTTTTGAAACCCACATAAGAAAAATGACCCATTTTTGATTATGAAAAAAACTAAGTAAATACTGTTATATTTTAACAAACTTAAACTATGAAGTACTTACAAGTCTTAAAATGATAAATCATGTCTTGCTTTGCGAGTTTTTGTCTAAAGTAGTTGTTTCTAGCGGTGTATCCTTAGGCGTTTTGTCAAAGACACAAATTTTTGGGGGAAAATCGCAATAACTTCAAAACTGTTTTATGGATTTCAAATATTAATAACTTCAATTAAAGCTGCATTAGTTCACGTTTAGATTCAATTATCTTTTCTCTTTAAAATAAATTGTAAATGGACGAAATGTAGCAGAAACTGCAAATACTCTCAGTTTTCCCCATACAAATGGGCTCAAAATGGGGCCATTTAGGAATATCTTTTATATTTAGTTTAGTTTTTGCTCTACCTCTTATTCTTTTAAAGATGTTTTTATATGGGGGTGGAACTCCCTGCTTTAGTCATGCATTTTTGACCCACCTTCTTTTATAAAGTAAATGTTTTTTATTTTAAAAGTTCCAAAGGTACTCAAGACTAAGTATTTTCCTTACAAGGGGGACAAAGTTCCCCGTATCGATCCTACAAAATTTCGTTTAAACAAATATTATTTAACACAAAGTCAGCTCTTATATAAAGATACGCGAAAATAGGTATTACCTTTGTATGGTATTACCTTTCCTGCTCCTGTCGTTTTTTTTCTGTCTAAAGTGCAGCCATTGGCCAACAATTTAACTTGTATGTATTAAATTTAAATCTTCCACAACTCCCTACATTTATTGCGATTGTTTATCTGGCTGTTGGTAATGGTGGCTGGATTAAATTGTTGGGGTCTTAGTGGTTATTAGTAGAAAATTTATGTGTTAGGTTATCTTTATCAGAAACTACGTATGTATTTATATGTATAAGCAAGAGTTGACCAAAAGTATTTTACATATAAGTACCAACAAATACTTTGTAAAACATCCATATGGTACTCAGGTATTAAAATTATAATTCTATAGATATTTGTTGTAAATATTAAATTGTTTTACTGTCTGCAAATATCTAATACATAAATATAGTTTTGAATATGTGTAAGTAACAGACAGAATATTTTTGAATGTGTTTTAATTAAATTTATTTTATTTTAAAATATTTAAAATTTAAATAATCAAATATTTTTGTTTAAATTAGGACAATCAGACAGTTAAAGGTCATAAAAATACAGTAAAGGAAACTCATATGGAAGATAAAAATATATTTTGTAAAATGGCAATTTAAAAATGTTTAACAATTATTTGTTATAAAACATATATATCTATAACAATATTAACATTTGTTTTAATATTTTATTTCAGTTTAACCACGATTATTCTTGTTTTTTTCCATCACAATTTATATTTAATATAATATTAATTTAAATTATAATTTTGTTATTTGCAAACCATTGAAATTATAATTAATTTCGTAATAATTTATGAGTATGTATGTAATAATTAATATCATTCCGCCTCAAAATATTTATTAATTCATAATTTTATAATGGGTTTTACATATCAAATATTTACAGAAGTGTAAACTCTTGATTTCACTTTGTAAATAATATTAATAACAAAAATACTACAACAACAACACAAAAATAGTTAATGCAATTATAATTTCAAACGACCTTGATTTAAATTGAAATATATTTATACTTCAAATTAAAATTGTTTGTTATAAATTAAACAAACATTACACAGCAGGAAAAATAAATTTTATTTATTCTTTAAAAACTTATGTTTTCACATCAAAATCGAGTATGTCTAATTAATTTACAGGAAAACCGTAATGCTTCCATTTTTTAATTTAAATTTGCTTACACACTTATGCGTATTTTGTAAAAATAAATTAAAAGGTCTTTTAATTATTTAAACGGTCAAACTATAAAGGCTTTTGTATAAAAAAATAAATAAATAGTTTTTCTGTGTTTTTAAAAAAAGAGCAAAAAGTTGTTTCCAAAGCCAATATTTAAATATGTACATACATTAAAATACACACACGTTCATACTTATTTATCCATTTTTAAATTAAATGTACAAATACATTTAAATTAAATGTGTCATTTATGTGTAAACATCAACAGCAACAAGAGCAAAATAATTGTAAACAAAAATGAATTGTAGGGGGTTAACTCACATAAACAAACGAGTACATTAATACACACATATAAGTATAGTGCAACCAACACTTATACTAATTCCGTTTCCTCTTCATTTTAGCACACCTTCTTTTGCCTTCATCCTATATCTAGTTTTTTTTTCTGATTGCTAAATGTTAAAATGTAGAATATTCTCTGTTTATTTGTTTGAACTTTGTTGTTGTTGTTATTGTTTGCATAAAATATTTAATAATTTTTTATTTAACCTCAATTAATGCGTAGCGTTAAACACTACAAAACTAACACGAGTTTTGTAAAGGAAAAGTTTTTCATTTTTATGTTGACCTCTCAATTGGAATAAATTTGAGAGGTCAACATATAAATATGAACAATTTTTCCATTATTCGGGTAAAATTTTGGTATACTCTCTTAAATAAATCGGCTTGTGCCTCATAAACAAATTCTTCAATATTCAAGTACGTCAACCATTTCGAAATTGTCCCTATGGACATGAGCTATTATTTTGCAAAGCATCCAAAATAACTTGCCACCATTTAAATAATTTGCCACAGTAAAAATGCATTTGAGGATGCACATCGATTTCTTTGCATTACATATTAAATTCTGCCTGGGTTCGAGCCCCACTCACTGCAACATCAATTTCTGTAATTATTAATTTATTTTCATATTAAATATTTCTGCAGTATCCTCCATCGGCGGTTAGCCCTACAGCAATGAAACGACGTCGATGTAAAAAAAAAATTAAATAATTGGTAATGGAGCCGACTACTAAGCATATCACATTGTACCTGCTTTCGATCCTCGGTCACGGCAACATCACTTTCTGTAATTATTAATTTCTATTAAAATTATTAATTACCATATCATTTCTTTAAGTTTGGGAACAAAATAGTCACTCGAGGCTAAATCTGAAAAATTATTGCTAATTTATGGATTTTTGCATTGGAAACTACATATGTGTTCACTTAAAACTATTCACTAAGGTGGAACGAAAAATAACTTTTATTGAAAACTAAGATTCCATGAAGTAGTTTTTAAGTTATTGCAATTCGCCCCAGAAAATTCGTGTTCTTTTCAACACGCCTAAGGATATGCAGCAAAAAAATAGCTTTAGATTACAGAAATTACAAATAAGACATTCCTTATAATCTAAAGCCTTATAAGTGCTAAATAGTTGAAATTTATTAAAATACAATTAAATTTGCAGAGTTTTTTTATACTGGAAAATGGTACTTTTTTTTAAGGACCGTTTCAAAACTCACTTTTTAAATTTTAGAAAATTTTGTTAAAAAAATATTTAAAATTTTAAAATATAATAAATATTTCAGTTAAATATGGTTTCGATGTACCTGCGACTTGAAATCGTAAAAATTCGCAAAAAAGAAAATTTTTTGACATTATTTAAGAAATGTCCAGTAGAACTTTCTTTGATATTGGGTGAACTTAACCCCTTTTGTCATCAAGGTCAAAGGTCAATATATGGATTTTAAGTGTCAAAAATACGAAATGATGAATTTCGATCAAAATAAATAAAAATAGTTGTGTTTAAGAATGGTTTTATTGTTTTACTAAAAATATTTTTTTAACCCTTAGCAGTCATGGGGACTTAAATGACCCAATATTTTTTTTAGAAAATTTAAATGTTTGGTGTATTTTAATGATTAATTTTATTAAATCCATTGTCATCACTTAGGCTTTAAAACAATTTAAAAATTCTATATAGAAAATAATTTTTTTGTTGGCCAAATGTGATCTTATCAATTCTTCATGGAATAGAAACAATGATTTATAATATTCCCATATAAATGGCGAGATGCATAGGACTATACCCCAATTGGTGATTATTCAAAATTGAAACCACAGATATCCCACAAGAGTTGGACCACATCTGATCGTTGAGAACTACAACTTTAAGTTTGTAAAAGAATTTGTTTATCTTGGTACTGCCATCAAATTAAATGACGATATAAGTTTCGAAATCAAACGTGGAATCATACTTGTCAAAAGATGCTTTTTTGGCTAAGACATAAAGCTCTATCTGTAAGAACTACAATACGATCTATAAATCGTATTGGTGCTAAGTCATGGGCACTTTCACAGGCAGATGAAGCTATTCTTGAAGTTTTTGAAAGGAAGGTTGTACAATAAATCTTTGAATCAGTTTGTATTAGTAATAAACATCGACATCGAATAAATCATGCGCTGTATGAGTTATACGCTAACATCGACATAATAAAACGCATAAAATAGTACCTGTTGAGTTGGCTAGAATATGTTGTGCGTATTGACGATAATACTTTAGCAAGAAAAATGTTCAAAAATTATCCCTAGGGAACTCGTAGAAGAGGACATCCAAAAATAGTGGAAAATTCTTCAAAGCTTGGTCTATCAAATTGGAGAATATGCGCACAAAATCGGAACGAATGTAATATTAAAGTAAACTTGGCCTTTGACCTTAACAGCTTTTAAGTATAGGAAATTAAAATAAGTAAGTAGAAGTTATTTTTAGACTCATTGAAATAGACCTAACTCCGGCTACAAATGGCAAATGCATTAGTTAAAGAAGTTTTGTAGTTTAGCCTAATGCTCAACAACCAGTGTCTAGCTAGGTAATGAGGTGAACTGCCGCTATTTTTTTGAAAATTTATTTTCCAGTGGGTCTGGGCGGGGATCGAACTTGACAATACCATGGCGGCTCACATGATGATAGCAGACTTTCGAATAAATGGATGTATTTATCATCTTCTTTTCAAAAATTGATGTCTATCAAAATGTTTGATCACTTTGCTTGGGTCTCGATCTTTGGCATTTGACATTGTTGTAAAAAAACCTATTCTTCCTAACCAATAATTAATGTCACCTTTTTATTTTTGTGACGTTTAAGAATTTAAATTTTCTTTCTGTGACAACATAAGAAACCTTTATATCATTCTTTAAAGCTACATCCAACTCTTCAAATTGGTACAAGCAGTTGAACTCGATAAAGTGCTTGTAAATATAGAGGAGGTGCGGGTAATGTGGTATACATATTTGAATTTATTTGTTAATTTTTAAGCTTCTGTCTAATTAAAATATGTTTTAGCTATCCACATGCTACATGTGTTGTGTGTCCGCATTTTCAGATCCTAATTAAAACGACTTTTAAAATGTGCACTCAATATGGTACACTACATGCAAAGGTCATAAAATTTTATTAAAAGTTTGACTTTTGATGTTCGTGTGCTACATGTAGTTTTGTATTATATTATATTTTTGGGCTTGATTGAGAACTTTTCTTCAGTGTAGGCGACTGTAATATTTAGTATAACTCGTTCGGCCACAAATGGCTTTGTTTCAGTTAAAAATTTGAAATATACCAAAACATCTGCACTTGTGTCTCTGATATTCGTATATTGTCAGTTTAAGAATTTAGTTACAGTAACACATTATCAACATATTTCACATTAACTCTACGTACTTTTAAATTATTTTCATCAATATAGTAGGTTTTTGTCCTTTTTGTTTTTTTTTTATAAATTATTAAAAACGACTTATATTTAAATATTAATTAAATTTAAAATCATAGGGGCTTTATTGATAAAACCCATTACCAAAGTGTAAATAAAAAGATTTTGCAATTAGCATTCATTTGAATTAAATAATTACAAAACCACTATTTAATCTATTTTAAAATAAATAATTCTATTTACACAAAGACGCTTTAATAGAGAAATTAGAAAGAAAAAAGGGAACAAACAATAAAGTGGCAAATAAATTATGAATAAATGCGGATAACAAATAAATAGATACATACACACATTATCTACAGTTAGAGAAATATACATACATATACATATATAAAAAGTATTAAGTATACATATATGAGCTTTTCTATTTTTTTATTTCTGCTGTTACAATATATTAACCCCCTAATTCAGAAGCAAATTTTATAATTATTAAATTCTTATAATAGAAATTTGTATGGAAAATTTGAATTATAAGCTTGCTAAAGTTTTACGAGTACTTTTTGGTTATGAATTAGGGGGTGAATTTATATTTTTTTTTTTTTTTGCAATTAGTTTATAATTCAGCAAAATTTATTCTAAAAAATTAATTTAAAGTCAGAAAAAAATTTGATAAAAGCCTGTATGTTTAGAAATGTATGAATGACTGTAGTATTTTTTGTTTTTTTTTTTTTGGTTTGATTGCGATACAATTATTGTCATGGTCAAATAAATCCCATGTCTAATCAAATCAATATTTACATACGCAAATATTACTACAGACAATGCCATACAATTACTGACTGAATACCCAAATGAATACATTTACATAAATATTTACTTACATACATATGAATGTTTGTATGTATTTAAATGAATGTCTGTGAATATCACAGATA